>JAZDUA010001187.1:0-159180 GCA_038098605.1 Gryllus longicercus | reverse complement strand
GCAAACATCAAACACTTTGCAGGCGGATATTACAGCTATACGGTTGCGTTCTCCTTCTAGAACGGCTTCTCCATACTTACCGATGTGAATTAACTAGAATCACCTTCTCTACCCAGATCCTGGGGATATTGATCCCCACATTCGTGTTTGTATGTATGTTTGAATGTATGTTTGAATGTATGTTTGTACGTATGTATGTACGTATGTTTGTACGTATGTTTGAATAAATGTTTGTACGTATGTTTGAATGTATGTTTGCATGTATGTTTGCATGTATGTTTGAATGTTTAAATGAATGTTTGAATGTTTAAATGAATGTTTGAATGTTTAAATGAATGTTTGAATGTTTAAATGAATGTTTGAATGTTTAAATGAATGTATGAATGTTTAAATGAATGTATGAATGTTTGAATGTATGTTTGAATGAATGTTAAAATGTATGTTTGAATGTATGTTTGAATGTATGTTTGAATGTATGTTTGAATGTATGTTTGAATGTATGTTTGAATGTATGTTTGAATGTATGTTTGAATGTATGTTTGAATGTATGTTTGAATGTATGTTTGAATGTATGTTTGAATGTATGTTTGAATGTATGTTTGAATGTATGTTTGAATGTATGTTTGAATGTATGTTTGAATGTATGTTTGAATGTATGTTTGAATGTATGTTTGAATGTATGTTTGAATGTATGTTTGAATGTATGTTTGAATGTATGTTTGAATGTATGTTTGAATGTATGTTTGAATGTATGTTTGAATGTATGTTTGAATGTATGTTTGAATGAATGTTTGAATGAATGTTTGAATGAATGTTTGAATGAATGTTTGAATGAATGTTTGAATGAATGTTTGAATGAATGTTTGAATGAATGTTTGAATGAATGTTTGAATGAATGTTTGAATGAATGTTTGAATGAATGTTTGAATGAATGTTTGAATGAATGTTTGAATGAATGTTTGAATGAATGTTTGAATGAATGTTTGAATGAATGTTTGAATGAATGTTTGAATGAATGTTTGAATGAATGTTTGAATGAATGTTTGAATGAATGTTTGAATGAATGTTTGAATGAATGTTTGAATGAATGTTTGAATGAATGTTTGAATGAATGTTTGAATGAATGTTTGAATGAATGTTTGAATGAATGTTTGAATGAATGTTTGAATGAATGTTTGAATGAATGTTTGAATGAATGTTTGAATGAATGTTTGAATGTTTGAATGAATGTTTGAATGAATGTTTGAATGAATGTTTGAATGAATGTTTGAATGTTTGAATGAATGCTTGAATGTTTGAATGAATGCTTGAATGTTTGAATGAATGCTTGAATGTTTGAATGAATGCTTGAATGTTTGAATGTTTGAATGAATGTTTGAATGTTTGAATGAATGCTTGAATGTTTGAATGAATGTTTGAATGTTTGAATGAACGTTTGAATGTTTGAATGAATGTTTGAATGTTTGAATGAATGTTTGAATGTATGTTTGAATGTATGTTTGAATGTATGTTTGAATGTTTTAATGTATGTTTGAATGTTTTAATGTATGTTTGAATGTTTTAATGTATGTTTGAATGTTTTAATGTATGTTTGAATGTTTTAATGTATGTTTGAATGTATGTTTGAATGTTTGAATGTATGTTTGAATGTATGTTTGAATGTATGTTTGAATGTATGTTTGAATGTATGTTTGAATGTATGTTTGAATGTATGTTTGAATGTATGTTTGAATGTTTGAATGTATGTTTGAATGTTTGAATGTATGTTTGAATGTTTGAATGTATGTTTGAATGTTTGAATGTATGTTTGAATGTTTGAATGTATGTTTGAATGTTTGAATGTATGTTTGAATGTTTGAATGTATGTTTGAATGTTTGAATGTATGTTTGAATGTTTGAATGTATGTTTGAATGTTTGAATGTATGTTTGAATGTTTGAATGTATGTTTGAATGTTTGAATGTATGTTTGAATGTTTGAATGTATGTTTGAATGTTTGAATGTATGTTTGAATGTTTGAATGTATGTTTGAATGTTTGAATGTATGTTTGAATGTTTGAATGTATGTTTGAATGTTTGAATATATGTTTGAATGTTTGAATGTATGTTTGAATGTATGTTTGACTGTATGTTTGACTGTATGTTTGACTGTATGTTTGACTGTATGTTTGACTGTATGTTTGACTGTATGTTTGACTGTATGTTTGACTGTATGTTTGACTGTATGTTTGACTGTATGTTTGACTGTATGTTTGACTGTATGTTTGAATGTATGTTTGAATGTATGTTTGAATGTATGTTTGAATGTATGTTTGAATGTATGTTTGAATGTATGTTTGAATGTATGTTTGAATGTATGTTTGAATGTATGTTTGAATGTATGTTTGAATGTATGTTTGAATGTATGTTTGACTGTATGTTTGACTGTATGTTTGACTGTATGTTTGACTGTATGTTTGACTGTATGTTTGAATGTATGTTTGAATGTATGTTTGAATGTATGTTTGAATGTATGTTTGAATGTATGTTTAAATGTATGTTTGAATGTATGTTTGAATGTATGTTTGAATGTATGTTTGAATGTATGTTTGAATGTATGTTTGACTGTATGTTTGACTGTATGTTTGACTGTATGTTTGACTGTATGTTTGACTGTATGTTTGACTGTATGTTTGAATGTATGTTTGAATGTATGTTTGAATGTATGTTTGACTGTATGTTTGAATGTATGTTTGACTGTATGTTTGAATGTATGTTTGAATGTATTTTAGTATGTTTGAATGTATTTTAGTATGTTTGAATGTATTTTAGTATGTTTGAATGTATTTTAGTATGTTTGAATGTATTTTAGTATGTTTGAATGTATTTTAGTATGTTTGAATGTATTTTAGTATGTTTGTATGCATGTTAGTATGCATGTAAGTATGCAAGTATGTATGTACTTGAATGGACTCATGCCAATCGGTGACGTTGCTGCACCGCGGCCATGGGTTAAGGGTGTACGTGTGGTTAGCACGTAGACATCCCCACGCCGTATAGCGGTCTTCTCAACCTGAGAAGTGAATTTTCTCATCGTCACACAGTAACATACTGCAAGTCACTTAGCAACATTGGGACATTATAAGGAAAACGCACACTCTACTCTTGGCTGGACCGAGAATCGAATCCGGGGCCGCGTAGTGGAAAGCGAGCGCGCTGTCCAACTGCTAGCCACGACCTGGTTGGGAAGTAATTTACTACTTATAGCAACACGATTTATCTTCTTTTAAAATATAAGGGCTGCACAATACGAGTTTAACTCACAACAATCGCCACATTCCACTTCAGCAGTACAATAAATTATCCTTATTTCGTACATTTTGTACAAAAAGTGATCGTACACTTACAATATTAGGAGCTAAATGTTATAGTTCGAAACTTGGGAACTAAAAACGTGTTAAGTGAAAAATAAAAACTAATATTATATTTATAATATACCACACGAAACCAAAATCCTACACACAAATGTAATTACTAAAAATAAAACAAAATGTAAGAGATGGCGTGCAGAATAATCGCAGAAAGTAGTTGTACAGCCGAAGACATAAAATGAAATTAAGTACTACTTATGGATTTACCAAGCTTCTAATATCCATTAAAGTCGGTGTAACACGTAAGTAGCAGAGTTCGGAGAACAATAAATACAAATCTCTGCAAAAGAAACCTGAACTTCTAATTACATGTCGTTCAAGACTGCAAACGCTAATTAATAGTTTATATATCAATTGATAAATTGTGCCCGAAAAAGGACAAATAATGTGATAATTGACGTAGTTAATGGATTTATTATTCGAGAAATTAAGAGGAGCCCCAACATAGCTCTGTCTTGGAGAGGAATTGAGAAAACGGGCGGATCAGCTGGTGCAGTGTGTACCATTTGCAGTGAAAAGTGCAACATGTCCGGAAAATGATCCGAGTGTAGCGAATCGCATACAGCGTTTATATTTCGCAAAACACTTACCCAAATAAAAGATGGGCATTTGGAATTCAGTTATGCTTTCAGACAAAAAAAAATAACATTTTTGGCTTCGACGGTAAACGTATGGTATAGCGAAACCTTAATCTATACGTAGAATAGAATTGAACTCTCAACATCTTATTCTTGCAATAAAACATGGCGGCAGTTCCGAGGTAAATAAATGGCTCGAGAGTAGATCGTCCGCATGGCATCAATGGTGTAATAGAATATAAGATGTACATTCATATTTTAACCGAATATAATGTTGCTAAGGATGTTAAAGTGGGTCTTGGAAATAATCTAAACAAAGATTTTCCAATGAAAAGTTAACTGAAAATGGAAATGATGATTTGCCAACACTGATGCACGGATTATTTTGTTTCCATTTCTTGTAATTTTGATGTGAATCCTACCTATAAACACCAGCCAATTCATTGAAAGGCTCAGCTGTATTTTAAACAAAAATACTTAATCTACCCTTTCCATTTTCCTACTCTGCATAACGGATCGTCCAATCTGAGTATCTTCTTTATTATCAACTAGTGCACCCGGCAATGCTTCGCTATTGCAGTGTATTACGCATCACACAGTAATGGTCACGTGATTGTTAATCACGTTTTACACAACGCTGGGCAAAATTCTAATAGACGAAAGACTTTCACGCAAGTATGGGTTTGTTCTATGTCCTGATTTGGATATGTTTGCCAAGTATCGTATTCTCCCTCAAATTTGTGTATGCGTTCGCTATGAGAATTCTTGGAGGAATTTGATTTACTTTGCTAAGATTAAAGTAATACTTTCGACCGATAATTCACATTCGCAGAGGCAGAATACTTGTATGCAGTGAAAAAGCGGTTATTCCTTGACTGTGCGGCACGTTGCATATTGTTCAGGAGCGCTTAAGTCGTCATAAACGTAACAGCCATCACTAACAACGCCCTAACATGTCCTATTTCATTTAAACCACTATCTTAAACATATCCATTACTAATAATAACAAAGTGTTAAAATTTCAGCGAAATCGGTCGAGTAGTTTTTGATTTTACGTGCAACACACATACGCACATTCCCTTTTATTTACATGCGCGCAGAAATCAATGGGAAACTATGATCAGGAAAAATCTGTGCCTGGTTTTGTGAGATTCCGCAGAACACGGGAAAAGTTCAAAAACAATAAAATAGTATAGATTCCAAGAGAAAAATGCAAATGTTTGATTGTGTTATTTCGCCAATTCTCATACTGCGAGTTCCAACTGAACTTTACTAATAATACTAAGTGAATAATACTAAGTTCGACCCTGTTTATATTACAGCTGACGTCACGCGACCGCAAGACTACGAGGAAAAGGCAGCTTGTAATTAAAGATTTGCTATTATCATGCTGCGTTATGAAACAGGACCTTTTTTAAAAATATTCACGGTATGAAAATAACTTGTACTACAGTATGATTTTGTAGGGCAGCATTTCTTTTGCTGCTGGCGACCAGTCTTATTTGGCGTTAAATATCGGAATACCGCCAACCTTTCCCGGAAGCCGGCATCGGTACGCGGATTGCTGAACTACGCTCCGTGAAGTCACAGAAGTTAAGCAACGCGAGACAACGCGGGTTCCTTGATGAGTGACCGCCTGGGAACCCCAGGGGTGTAACGGCGCCGAGCCCCTGGCCGAAGGGATAAAAGGAAACCACTGAGTAGAACGGATGATGATAGACTCCCTTACCGGAGGATTACTTCACGTTCGGCGCCAGTAAACGGTTAAGAGAACGATGTTAAGAAAAAAACGCAACAGAATTTTAAAAATAATAAAAGACGTTTCGCGGCCAAAAGCGTTGGTTCTTAAGTGTCGAAGGTACCGTTGGCGGGCGTCGTAGGCGAGGCACAAAAATCGACTCTGCTTCTAACGCTCCTCCCCCGGAGCAAAGGTGGCCGCCCCCGCCACTGCTAGTGCCGCGGGGACCTTCGCTAAGGGGCACGCCCCCGCCCCCCGCCGCCCCAGGGACCTGTGGGGGCGGGGGCGGGGCCGCGCCGGCCGCGGCGGTCGCGAGAGGGAACCGGCGCCATCGGATATCGATATCGGCAACACTCATATCGGCAGAGTGGCCGGGATCACAGCAAGAATTTATATGAAACGTGGCAGGCTTAAACTCCTGAAAAGTAGTTCCGCTTTATCTTCGCTTGTTTTCTATGGGATTTTCCTTTGCAATGTACAACTGGGGCGGTTTAAGACAACTGTTCTTCACATGTATAGTATTGCAAATTTAGCAATATATTTCAGCGCTTGGCGAGAACTTTGTAATGTTGATTTATGGTGTATGGTGAATATTATCATATCATAACCAACATAATGAGCGAAGATTTGCTTAGAATTATATATAATTTTTCCGTAATCATGAAGATTAAATACGATTCAAAAGTTCTAATATCTATAAAGGTGCACAAGAATTACAGTCACATAGAGCACTAAATAACCCACGGGATAATTTTCCTTTCACAAAGAAATTTCCTTGGCAAAATTTGAGTAATATTCGTCAATGAACGTAATTTGAAAACACAATACTGATAATAATGGTTTTCAAGAAACGCCCCATGCTGATAAAACCAAAATTTCCCACGTGTTGTATTTCAGAAACATATTCCTAAAGGCATTGATCAATCTGCCGATAGAAATTAAACTCAAACGTGCCCTTTTGTTTCTAAAATATATAAAATGACTTACCGGCTTATCAAAACATATTTTTAATATAAAAAATCTAAAAAAGATTTTGTTTTCTCTGAGGCACACACATATTGACAGGATCAATCAACAGGCCGGAAGCTGCAAACTTTTCTTTGAATTTGTGCACATATCAGGTACCAAAATATATTTATTATATAGTTTTCTAATAAGAATGTGTAAATGCGATATATTTATCAAGGACATCAAGGACACACGGTTAATCGCCTAATAAAAGTCAGCTTTTGTTTGAGTTTAATTGTTAAACCACCTCCCTAAAGATGTTACTAACTAATATTCATTACTTTTCGACTGTGTTATATAAGAAAGAATACTTTGGACAGGTAAACAGATTTAAAATAATCAGTTTCTGTAATAATGAGGGATTTCGACAATGAGTTTTTTCTCTCTTTCTTTCCCTTGATCTATTGAACATGGTTCTTAGCAATTATCATCACTTTCTTGACGCTTTTTGCACGCACGCTTTCTTGACACCTGGTGTCTGTGGTTTGGTTATATACCCAGTTACTCGGGATAAATCCAAAAGTAACAAAACATCTTCAATTATTTGACTGCGTTGCGCCACCCATTATTATATAGCGCGTACTGATTCAATTATGTAAAACACACACACACATATATATATATATATATATATATATATATATATATATATATATATATATTAGGTGATTACTGTTGCATGACGACAGCTGAGTCGTAATGATGAGCTTTTTTTATATTTGACAAAAAAGAGTTGCACTCCGAACGACTTGTTCACTATCGCATTTCGGCATACATACCACTGATGTGTGAGTAAATTATTATATTCACACTATCTTCAATGTGTAGAACGCCCACCAGAGTGCATTCGTGATGTCACTGCTCTGTTATTGCGCAGTTGTTATAAAAGTCAACTACTGTGGGTTAGACAGTGAAGTTCTAAGCACTTGCGACGCCGCGCAACCGCATTTGACAGTATATCCATTAATTGACTACATTTGACAGAGGCCAAATCGTAGGAGTTCATGAGGCTGTTTCGTCGTATCGTGCAATTGCCAGGCATGTGGGCCATTCAGATGTCGCGGTGGCTCAGTGTTGGTATCAATGGGTACATGAGAGCACCCATGCAGGCTCGGGTCAACCAAGAATCACCACCCCGAAGAAGGACAGTGTATCCATTAATTGACTACATTTGATAGAGGCCAAATCGTAGGACTTCATGAGGCTGTTTCGTCCTATCGTGCAACTGCCAGGCATGTGGGTCATTCTGATGTCGCGGTGGCTCAATGTTGATATCAATGGGTACATGCGAGCACCCATGCAGGCTAGGGTAGACCAAGAATCACCACCCCGAAGAAGGACAGTGTATCCATTAATTGACTACATTGACAGAGGCCAAATCGTAGGACTTCATGAGGCTGTTTTGTCGTATCGTGCAATTGCCAGGCATGTGGGCCATTCTGATGTCGCGGTGGCTCAATGTTGATATCAATGGGTACATGCGAGCACCCATGCAGGCTAGGGTCGACCAATAATCACCACCCCGAAGGAGGACACTCGTATGGTGCGCCAAGCAGGACGGAATCCCATGATGCCGGTATCAGTCATCCACGAACCGGTCCTGGCGACTCTACAGCAGCCTGTGAGATCCCGCGTAACGGCGCCATCCGCCGGATTGCGCACGGCGGTCCCTCCGTCCCATGCGTTGTTTTTCATTGAATTGAATTGAATTTGCCTTATTTTACGTGGCGAGACTCGGGCCATCAGGCCCGCTCTTCCGTCTGAACACGCAAATTTCGCTACGCTCCTTTCATCAACAAGCAGAGAGAGGAGGTATTTCTTGGGCGAGAAACAGCGAATTTAGCTCAGAGGTGTCATTTAGGCTTGAGGATCTTTTACATGCAAGTAAATCTACTAACATGGGACAGCCGGCTTTACTTCCCCTCCGAAGGAAGGCGTACGAAGGATTTTGTCGCCCTAAAAATCCACGGCTTCGATCGGGTTTGAACCCGATATAACAGTCCGGTACGCTAACCGTCACACCATCGCCGCCGCTTTCATTCACACCAGAACATCGACGTCGGTGATTGGATTGGTACCGTGCCCGGGAGATAAATGTCCAGAGGGCGAATGGCATCGCAGCATGTTCAGTGATAAGTCCCGCTCCACCATAACATCCGATGACCATCTTGTTGGAGTGTAGCGGGGTGAAGGGCAGATGGCACATCCCACCCACATTGTATAGAGACACACAGGCGTAACCCCGGGCATCATGGTGTGGGGAGCCATGTGGTATGAGTTCAAATCCCCTCTAATAGTGCTTCAACATACTTTGACGGCACTGCCATGTCACAGACAGTCCGCACGTCCCACCCGTTATGGCACAGCCCCCTGGTACAGTATTCCAATATGATAGTGCCACCCACACACAACACATGGGTCTATAGACTGGCTAGATTATGTTGAGGTCCTCCCATGGCCAGTAAGATCCCCAGATCTGTCCATTATTGAGCACTTGTGGGATAACGTTTACAGGGGACTACGTCACAGTACTAACCTCCCGGGTTTGGACGAATAGCTGCAACATCTGTGGACGAACTTGCCGCACGAGAGGATCCAAAGGCTGTTTCACACCATTCCAAACCGTGTAAGGACATGCATCAAACCGGAGGAGGCACTCCGCCGCCTTACTGATCTGGTGTCCACCTGTACCTGCCAACGGCATTGACTCTTTCATCCAAAGTTGTAATATGTTCAATAAAGTCACATGTCTTTCAGCATATGTGGTTTTATTCACTTCCAACCTCTCTTCCTCTCCATAAAATGCGATTACGCGTGGCTAAATACGTTTATCTGCCCGTTAATAATTAAACTCTCAGGCACCCGCGGTGGCAAATCATCAACCACCTGGCACATTATGGCCTCTTTTAGCCCCTTCTAAGAACATGCGTCTGAGAGAATGCGCACCGGTGTACCTTCGCTCCACAACCTAACCGCTCCCTGCTTCGGCTATCGGCGACGAATCGTCGCCCAAGGCCAAAGCCAGCTCGCGCCCCGAGGGCATACATTTCGCCAGGTGTCGGTAGCCTGCGTTGACAGTAATCCGCCCGCCAGACTCCGCTAGTGCTCACGATGGCCTGCCCGCGGGCAGCAGAGCTGGAACTGCGTGGTCAAGACGAAAGACAATTGCGAATCGTTACCGGTGTTTAACACACGCTTCGCAATGTTTCGCACACTGTGGGGAAAAAAGCTGTTTCGCACACGGAAAACATGCACGAGAAACCGCGTTTCGCGCACGGTGTGTTAAAAAATGGTTTTCCTACGTGCTTCAGTATCACCTGCGTTGCTCCCAAGGCTCTCCCGTCTGCGAAGGCTCACGCTACGCGCCGACCGTCCCTCGCCGTGCGCGGCAGACGAACGCGTTGGCGCGCCCATTTCGTCGGTCCGTCCTGCCCCCACCCCTCTCCCCCTCTCTCCGCCACTACGCGCTCCATACGTGCGGCCGAGATTTGATATGCAGCCCTCTCTCTAAAGCTGGGATCACACCCTGTTTACAGAGACTGCAGAGGTAGAGTTCGTTCCGTTCATATGCCGACAGCTGGCCCTCGCGCCGCGCGCCGCCTCTGGACTTGTGAATAAACTGTGTACACTCGTCGCGCATATTGACACAATTGAAACGAGTTGGCGGAGGGGTTTGCTGAAACGACGTAGTCGTCGGAATGCCAAATTCAAGTAAGAATTATAAATTAAGAAGTGTTGTTTCGTATTTCTCAGTTGGTAGAATATAACAATTCAATGGAATAAACAAATGTCTTTCGCAGCAACTTATACGAACTTATTTTAAAATTACTTATACCATAAAGATAATACAAATGAGGAAAAATACATTGTGAGTTATCTTTTGGCGATGATAAGCATGAAAATAGTGTTCGTGCAGTTTATTTGCATTTTTGCAGTCATATTTATTCGAAAAGCGAGAAAAAGGTGGAAATGAAAAGAATCAGAGATGAACAAAACATACGTCTGCAAAGAAAATGGAAAATACCGACAAGGGTATCTGGTAGCTCCAGCGCTCTGGGGAGAACTGAAGCGCACACAAGCTTAATATTTATGCGATGCATTGTCTTCGCCGTAAATAACCTTTAAAGCCAATATAGTCGAATAAGCAACAGAGAATATACGTTATTCTATTTGATGAAGGAGTGACCTCGCTCTATATAGGTTTTACGGCAGATATAGTGGAACTTTTATTTACATTTAGATGTATTTAGACAAAAAATTAGTAAAAACTGGATGTGACGTGTGAGGGATATGATCGTCTGCGCACGATTTCTTGAGTTCCAGAATCCCTACCCACCATTTTAACTATAAATTATTGAAAGATGAGTAAAAGTTAAAGATTAAATAAATAAATAATGTTCTACTTTGTTGTGTTCTACTTTTCCTCATCTTTCTGTTTCTACTTTTCCTCATCATCAGTTCAAGACCACATACTTTGCACTTATTTTCGTGTATTTATAACAGATCATTTTAAACATTACTGAACAACTTTCCTACAAGCTTTTCACGAAAAGTACAAGAAGTATTTAAACAATAGCTTGTCTTCTGTGTAATAAAATCGGATATGTGTGAAACATAGTAAATAAAATTTTGAGATTCCACAAATACGTCTTCATTGTTACAAACCAATTTCTGCATATTTAGTATTATAAATAAGAGAAGAATGGTGCGTTCATTGTTCACATCAAATGTTTGTACGCCTGCAAGAGATTTGAAGTAAATTATATAGGTTATTTAATTGCTAACATAGTTCCTATTCACAGTTCCTTTCTTGTATCAATTACTCTAAAATAAGCTTTAAATCTCTATCTTCACTTCATACGTATACGTCAATCTGTCAGCTATTTTTCTGATAAAACATTCATTTTTCATTTTGTTTTTTTTCTAATAATTTTCTGTCTAAATAAACTATTCATAAAATCACCTAAACTTATATTATCCTCTAATTACATCTCAGTCTGCTAAACGCTGAACGCATATTTCTTCACCATTTACGTAACGTCTACATACTGGCTGAATGTGATGTCTGTGACGCCTTAAGCAAAGATTTGTCTGGTTTTTTATTCGTGAGCATATTACGTGAATAATTGTATATTGCAGATTAAAAGATAAGAATAAAAAATACTAAAAATGAAATCGTAATTCTTCTTGTCGATTGTTCTTTGACGCCACTACCCTCTCCAGAATGCAGTGTTTGAGAACCTAACACGAACGTTCCCAAAATCGTAGTTCTGAAGAGTACAATATTTAGAGTATTACCGGGCAGCTTATTGAAGGAAATTTGTACATTTGCTCTCTCCTATTCAAGAACATATCACGCCATTCTTAAAGATTTACATTAAATTTAATTTCGTGGTTGAAATTATCCTACAAAGAGGGATGATCCCATTGGGTTTATCGTATATGATACACATGAACAAAATTATCCTACAAAACGATTTTTTTTACTACTGGATGGAAACACTACCGAACCTTTTCTTTTGATGATCCAAGCTATGCAGCGAGTAATGGAAACCGCAGCGTATGGGTATTTCATTCCACAGCAACCTGAGAATAGCTATAAATGTTGCATCGGTGCCGTCGGCCGCCTCACTAGTGTCGCATTTAGCTGTCATTACCACTTCCTTGCGAACACCTATCGGCTCTTTCGTGGCATGACATTGGTCCTGCAAACTAATCACTAATGAAGATAATGATAATTTCTAGTTAGAAATATTGTATGAACGCAAGCACAATTAAAACACAAATTAGGTTACATGCGCCTGACTTATCCATTATCATTCATACTATTTAATAATGAAAACATTCACAAACATCCATAACTTGATTAATAATCGTCTCTTTAATCACTGATTTTTATACAGAAGAGTGAAAAATCTAGCTAATCATAAACACGTCACTTAAGATTGCAATTCATTAAGATTTCATTGACATTACAAAATTAAATAAAATAGTCTAATTATATCACTAAAGAATATGAAACGCGTGAGGCTAAACAGCACACACTTTCTGACATTACTTCTAACAAAATTCAGGGACTTGAACGAAGAAATGACACCTCCGCCATTTTGCGGGTTCTTTGCTCGATCTGTGAAAAGATTTTAATCAAACTAAATTGGCGCTGTTTTCGAGATTTTTTAAAATAGTTTGTATTAACTTCAAGTAAGAATTACGCGATTTTTTTTTAATGTTAGAGTGATTCTATGGTAAATACTAAGTTGGTTCCCTCCTTTCCCTCTGTATAATAATAATCCCTCCTTCTCAAAACAATGTTACGTGGTCACCACATCAGCAAACGCAAAATAGGAAACTTAATAAAATATCATGGTAAAATGAAGGATTGTGGGCAATAACGCCGTAATCTACAATTTAGAAATAAAAAGAATAGCAATGTATAGTACCTTAGAAATCGTTTTTCGAAAACCTTTTTTCGTCTTAGAATACGTTGCCCGAAACAATGAAGCCAAAAGGTTCTTAAAACAAAGTTTTAAACAAAATTAAATTTTTACTTTGTTTATTATTAACGGTAGCATCGCAGTTAGCGCAAAACAGCATTATGTGAGTTACCATGTTATTGCCCACAACCCTTCAAATTTACACTTTTTGGCTCAAACACCACGTGAAAAAAAGAAACATTTGAAGACACCGTCCACATGGCATCCTTGAGAAGTCAGATATGTGGGGCAAAGACAGCGACCTTTTCGCACACTCAGGGGGACGGATTCGGATGCGCTTCGCGGAGGGGGGAGCGGGAGTGGGATGGGGAGGGGGGAGCGGGAGTGAGAGTGGAGGGGGAGCGGGAGGGAGAGGGGAGGCGGTAGCGGCCCCGGAAAAAATGGCCTTCGCCGCGGAAGGGTGAGCCCAAGAGCTCAGGGCCTTTGATATGGAAATTCCCGCCGCATATATTCGCACCCTTTTTTTTTTCTTTCTTCGAAATTCTGACCCGAAAGAGACGCAGCTTTGAACATACATAATATAGTATATTTGGGAGGCCTGTAAAAGGGTATTGTGCATTTAGGAATCGGCTTCGCAGATCATCCACGCCCACCTTCATTCGAAGATGCAGACTGTGGTGTTGGAAGGCGTTGCTTCCGAACGCCATAGCTGCGTTAAGAGGTACTAGAGAAGATTAAGGAAATGCTGCAAAGGGTATTGGCTGCATAAAGGTATGGCTAACACAAAAATTGATCTGATTACATTGGAAGCACGTTTTATTAGAGCAAAGAAGTACAGATTATGTCAAGTAAGTACATATACAGTAAAACACAGTTTATAGTATTTATGGGAAAATTTAATCGCGATACGTGTACTGACGGAAACTAATTTAACAACCTGTGTTAAGTGCAGACAAAAAAATTATGAAAATAGTCAATAGGTAGGTAATATCAATAATTGAGATACGCCCCGTTTAAGACGTTAAAAATCGGAAATCGTAACATTTAGATGAAATGGCTTTCCAACAACTGATTCACAAACCTGAACACATGTAAAATTGGATATCAATGCCAATCTTTATCATATCATAATAGTTTTGGGCGCCTAAGTGTATATCCTGTTGTTGATGACTTCGGTAATGTAGGTATCGTCACTTACTAGATGTGTCAAATCCTCAATGATGTAGTGGTTTAAATACTATATTAACGCCTATTTTTTGTCATCAATCTTCAGCTAATTGATGAGGAGTTTCCATTCCGGGTTGATGTCAGGTACGTTGATGTCGAGTACGCTTTTGTCGATTCGGAAATTGGCGAAGTTAGAAAAGATATTTTTTTAAACAAAGACCAATCCACTTTGTATTCATACATTTACTTGAACTACAATTGGGTAATCCCGGCCGCAGTTAATTAACAATACTAGCTAATGAACAACAAGTTTAATGTATATAACAATAAGTACAATTTGTTTAAGTTTTGTCTGTTAATGGAAAGGTAGACTTCATTATTCATTTATTTTTTGTATTCGTTTTATACTTTGTTATTCATTTAGGGGTCTCGATACCCTATGTAATCGGAAAATGGTACTACATTCCACGCGTAGTTTTGAAGAAAAATGGTATAGACAATAAATAGGTCTATTCTATAAATTTTACCATTACTAAGATTGATCGGGATGTGCTCAACCGTATTTATAATAAACAAATTTTAATCCTCCATCAACGTTTATAATATCATTTATCAGACTATTATGAGCCCCGTACTGAGTGATGACCATGAATATTGTGTAAAATCAGTTATGATTAAACAGCGATCATAGAAGGTAGAAATACTGTATTGGAATAAAGCGATATTCTTTAATCGTCTTTCTGATCCATTGTCAATTGCGAATGGCGTAGGCATGGTTTGTTTTGTGGTTCTATTCTCATCCTGTTTCACGTAAAAGACATGCCCTCGATGATTCGAAACGGAATAATAGATCTCTTTGCTGGTGATACGAATATTTATTGCAATTATCAAAAAGAGTACAATGTCATATGTTTCCAATTCGCCCCGTATTAACAAATTATTAGAACACCATGGGAAAACAGTTCCAATGCATTTCTTTATTTCAAAGAAACAAGTGTACACTCCATTGAATATGAACGATGTAACATTAACTGATGTTAAGGCAACAAATGGTTTGTCTCTCAATTCAACCAAACCTCAAATTGACAATGCATGTAATGAATTTAACTTCAAGTTCATTATGTGCTACGCATTCAGAATTCTTTACAACTCTGTCGGTCTTCTTTCTGACCGTTGTGTATATTTTGAGAATGTTCATTCTCACCTGCAATATGGTATTATTATCCTTGCGAGACATAGCTCACAGATTTCTAGATTGCAGGGAAAATTGAAAGAATAATAAGTTATTAATCACTTTATTAACTTGAAAATTACACCATTACCTTGTTTCCCAATTTATCACTGAGGGGTTTTATAAAAAAAATACTCAAGGGATCGAATAAATTTTGAGAAAATGCAGATATCTGTATATGTAACCCTCGATGTAGTAATCTTTATCAAGTGTCACGCTTAACAGATCCCAAGAGAAAATTCACATACTATACATGTCACATCGTACTGTCAAATGACATTACACGATTAGAATCAGTACACAAGTTTAAGTGTCAATTTTAAAACAAAATCTATCCGGATACTTACCAGTCTATACAATTAGGAATTATACGGTGCATCAAAAATGAAAATAATTTTCCTACATTTTGACAATGATATTTAGTGCGTTAGTTACTACTTGTACTGTATCATTCTAAAATTTTAATAGTGATAGAATTAAATATGCCTGTAACAAGTATTGTACTTCAGTTTCTGGGTCAATGACCCCAATCTCGATCAGGTTTTTCGTTCAGTTTCCCTACTCCTTGCGCAAATGCTGCGATGGCCCCTTGTTTTGCTTCTGGACATAATGTAACTTCACTACATGTGTACGTTTTCTTGAGCTTTGTGGGGAAAGAAGTTATTCAAATAAATAATCGTTCCCCAATTTCAGGCAGTAGTACGTTGATTCCCTCACGAAGGGCGTGATAAGGGATAATAAAAACAATTTGTAGCTGTTTGTTTTTGCAAATAGTTATATTGCACGGGAGCAAATATCATACAACTGCTGCCAAAAACGCCCCAGTCAGCTGTAATAATAACTCCAATCAATACCTATGATTTAAATTCCATATCTCAAGAAGACGGCGGAGATTAATTTGATCTCCAGCTTTATATTCAGTTTTACAAAACTTCGGGAACGTATGATGGGTTCGTTGTAAATTAAAAATTGAATGAATTGCTTTAATAAAATTACATTTATTATAAATAAATTCTGAATTTTTCTCATCAGACTTCAACGAATTGTTGCATTGAAATTCATAACGAGAGGGATAGAGTTCCAAAATTTGGGAATTTGTTTGGATTGTCCATTTCCTTCCTTTTGTATACAACGTGTCGCCAATTGTGAATTAAATAGCAATCATTATTAAATTCATTATTAATTAAATTATATCATTATAAATAGCAGCTGCAGCGGAGGCGGCGGCGGCGGCGGCGGCGGCGGCGGCGGCAGCGGCGGCAGAGGCGGCAACAGCAGCGGCAGGGGTAACAACAGCAGAAGCAGCAGTATTATAACGATCTTTACAAAAACTATTCTATAACTCCTCTATATATGATCAGTTATAAAAGTTTTATCCAAAAAATTGTTTGCCCAATTGTTTTATCCATTGTTTGCCCAAAGTTGCTTGAAATCTATTTATCCTCTCCATTTTTCCAATCCCGAGCAGCGTGGCCTTAAGCCCGGGGGCAGGACAGGTACTGACCACCCGACGCCATGGAAATGGGACTCGTGTCTGGGACGGCGATTGCGGCGGCCGCCCCCTACCGCTCCAGACAGTTGTAGCGCAGAATCCAGGTTAAGGCTTTGAGGCGATGGTGCACCGCAAACAGCAGAGTTTGCGACCTTCAAAACCATCGAGCGTCCCTAAGGCCATGGTGGTCTCCGGAGCCGCTCTAAGGGGCGAGCGTGAGCGGGTGATAGTGATGCGCGAATATTCCCGTCTGGTTATGGAGAACCGTGTCCTTTATTTGTAACTCCGAAATTTACAATTAGACAACAATTAAAAGGATCACAAAACCGCACGAAATATTTACGTCGTGATAATTGTCCACTTGATTTCGATTTTTTGGGCTAAATTTCGACAAGTTATTTATTCAGTTTTGACAGATTCTTCATTGAATTCCGACATATTATCCACTGAATCCATGAATCCACATCTTCGCCATCACATTGAAACTACAGGTTAAATCAAAATATGCCTGTTTGTGCTCCAACATTTTCTATTAACATTTGTTATTAAACCTTCATTTCATTATTATATGAACGCATCCTTTTACATTGACCATTCAATTTACTGTTAAGGTGATTTAATCAATTAGAAATTATTAAACTGCTTGGAAACACTCGGACGCTTAGATCGTTATTCAAAACATTTTAACAAAAGACGAAGAACAATTAGTTCGTTTGGCAACATATATCTAACAACGGGTAGACAGCGGCGGTTCTGCAGAGACTCCTGCTTTGGCGCAGAAATAACATGTATTTGAGTGAGACTGCTTCTACGCTAAACTACTCAACATGATGTGTAATTAAAAAGTGAATTGGCATTGTTCAAAATGTCTTTCTACAATTTCTTCTATTTCTTCGATGACGTAACGCCGAGGTTAGGATTCTAAACGTATGTTTTATGGTTGCTAAACACTGTCAACTCTACATCAATCATCTGCACGAATATTGGGTCATCAATACAAAAATGAAGTGTCTATAAGGGTGATGTACTTGGCTCGAGAATAATTAATTAAACAACGTGGCGTGCACGTGTTATTCAATGAGGTATAGAGAGCGCTAGACAAACGAACTTCCATTTGTTAATTTATCATGCATTGGCAGGCATTATTTACCTCTACAGAAACTTTACGAATGCAAAATGTGGACATGACGCGAGACATTCCCACCTCAACTACCCAGTATAGAATGCGATGATGTAATGAAATATTGATCTGGCCGTTATTGGTCTTTATTTTATTATATAAAATGATAACAGTAAATAAGTACTGTAATTAAATATTAAATTTACCAAAATTCAACATAATATTTTACACTAGAAAATGTACTTCATCACAAATATACATTCATGTTGTATTCGTTTTTGTGACCTTATTTTGTGTCGAAACTTGTGTTATTTACATTTAACTCTTACATCCTCACAATATAAGGTACTTACGGAATGAAGATAAGTATTGTATTTCTGGGGCAGATCTGGGCGATTTTTCGACTGAACAACTCGCGTTATAAGGTTCTAGGATCACAAAAATTTAATGAGCGTGTTCCTAGATATATTATATTACCTCCTCCAGCACCTGTATAACAGAATTAAACCGTGAAAGGGAATTAGCTAGGAAGAAATAGTGATGGAAAATTGACCACGAGATACAGTAGGGTGAATACATATTATCGTTTTTAGTATTCAAAAATTAAATGATATTGCACGACGTCTATTGTTTCTCTACATTTTTGTACGGATGTACAGAGTACTATAAACGCATTTACATCGATTTAAACCAAAGCGTTCAGTTCTGTGAGTCACGCACCTCAACCCCTCACGTACTATGCTGAACTTGGCTTGAGGTTAAAACCGATTTCTAATATAACAATGAATTACCAATAATTTTATTCACGTTCAAAAGATCAGAAACGTTCACCGTCTTAACCTCTATCTTCAAATGTTCCCTTTATGGATTTCGCATAACCTACGTAAGAATACGGTCAAGCCAACGACAACTTCTCATCTTGAAGATAAGAAGGAGAACAATGGCATGGAAAACACCTTTTAATTAAACGATTTAATTTTTTAATAGTTTATTTTAATTAATATTCATACTGCCGAGGATATGTCGGAATGTGGGGCATCTCAGATGACTGAAATACGGAAATCTTTGTCTTCGAATACCTGACTAACTTCCTTCGCCCTCCCCTCCGATTTGCGTGTTCTGACAGCGCCACCGGTTTGCAGTCAGCTTACGCAAATCGCTCAACAGAGCAATGCGGCGGGATTTGTGCGCGCACCGGCCGCGCCACGCACTTAACGCAACGCGGCGGCGGCGATGGCGGCGGCGGCGACGGCGCGAAGCTACGCATAGGCGCGCGGCGCGGGTAAGGGGGCGCGTAATCTGCCCGGAACTGGCCAGAGGCGCGTGTAATCCACGCTGCGTACAACGGCCTTGCGCCCGCTTCGCGCCGCCCGCTCCGCGCCGCCCGCTCCGCGCCGCCCGCTCCGCGCCGCCCGCTCCGCGCCGCCCGCTCCGCGCCGCCCGCTCCGCGCCGCCCGCTCCGCGCCGCCCGCTCCGCGCCGCCCGCTCCGCGCCGCCCGCTCCGCGCCGCCCGCTCCGCGCCGCCCGCTCCGCGCCGCCCGCTCCGCGCCGCCCGCTCCGCGCCGCCCGCTCCGCGCCGCCCGCTCCGCGCCGCCCGCTCCGCGCCGCCCGCTCCGCGCCGCCCGCTCCGCGCCGCCCGCTCCGCGCCGCCCGCTCCGCGCCGCCACTCCGCGATGCCACACCGCGACGCCACCTCGCGACGCCACCCCGCGCCGCCACCCCGCGACGCTACCCCGCGACGCCATTCCGCGCCGCCACCCCTCGCCGCCCCCCGCGCTGCCCTCCGCGCCCACCATCGCGCCGGCCCCCCCGCTGCCCTCCGCGCCGCCACACCGTTTCGTGCCTTCTCCCGTCTCGTGCCTTCTTTTCCCGTCTCGTGCCTTCTCCTCCCGTTTCGTGCCTTCTCCTCCCGCCTCGTCCCATCTCGTCTCTTCTTCTCAGTCGTCTTGTCTCATCTCTTCTGGTCCCTTCTCCTCCCGTCTCGTCCCTTCTCCTCCCGTCTCGTCCCTTCTCCTCCCGCCTCGTCCCATCTCGGTCCTTCTCCTCCCGTCTCCCTTCTCCCACCGTCTCCCACCTCCCACCCGCTCCCTTCGTGCGCCCTCCCGTGGCCCACGCAGTACCGTCTGCGCGTCGCAGCGGGGGCGGGAGCTGCCGGCTGTCGGCGTGTTGCGCGTGGCAGCGGGGAGCGGTTGGCGGAGGCCAGTCAATTTATCAGCGCGGGCCCAGCTACCCAACAAATTGATACACCCCACGTTCTTCACATGCTCGAGCACAGTGTTTCCTAGGAGTTTTTCAATGGGTCTTTCAATATTTTACACCAATTAGGAAATTTCCTTTCGTGAAGAGGGATGTCTTACGGTTTTGTGGATAATATTGATATTCTAATAAACATCGACGCAGCTGTGGTCCTTTCAGCCATTTGAATCCACATTACATTTTAATTCGTTGTATATCTTAAGGGAATTGTGCTGTCGATGTTACTTCCTGACTTTTAATGTTTGACTGTTATCTACCCGTGTGCTCAATGTTATTAATTTATGTTCATAATGAGAAGAGTTATACATTTTTTCACACATATGTTCTTTCGGTACATTTAGTCCCATCATTTACATTTTTTCTCCTGTTCTAGTAAAGTTAGTCATTTGATATAACTCTATGAATATTTCGGTCGTCGCCTACAAAAGGATCGCATTGTACCCTGAGACTATCTTCTGATAAAGTGTACGATGACAATGTTTCGTTAAGCAGTATACAATCGAAGTTCTAAAAATTTTTGTATATCATACGAATTCGATGAGAAGCGTCAGAAACGCGATACCACTCTGCTAATTATAAGCAAAAACAAATCTTCTATGCGGCCAAAAACTTCTCCAAACGGCGTAGCAAACTACTCTTCAATTTTCTCATTTATGAATGACATGACATTAATGTCATCTATACCACGAACTAACAAGTGTTTTGTACTTCAAAGAACACTACACAATGATGCATAAGTCTGCGATGCCCAAAAAAAGAAACCAGAATGACAACGTATAATTCTATTGAAGGAGCTGTCGGTACATTATATAGGATTAACATTTCTTACTCTTAGAATATAAATATAATAAAAGCCCTCTGGTAGTTTTTTCTAATATAATAGAAATATCTCGCATTGACAGATTTTTCCTGTTCACAAAAGTAAGTCCACAATGGTAAAAAAACAACTATCACAAAACAATACTTTTATACAAAACGTCTAAGAAATCATAAGTGGTGACAGGTATAAAACGTAGAACTCACCTACCATAAAGTACTTTATCAAGGAAAGTCGTAGGGAAAACTAAAATCTGGTGAAGAATTCTCATTATCAAAAATCTCAAATCAAATCATCAGTTTTGTTAGATTCCACTAAAAAAGAGGGGAAGATGACATTTTTGTTCCAAAGAAACAAAAATAGTTCTTTGCACTTTTTAAATAAAACAATTGATGTAAAAATAATGCTTATCACATTTGTGGTAAATATTTATAATTAAGATTTTCCACATTTGCTACTTATTTATCATAACTATCAATCATTGTGTGAAAGTGCGCACTATTTTACCCTTTGCACTATTTTAAAATTCATATACTTGAAATTTTAATATATATATTGAAACGCGGAGCGTTTCTCCAAGTAATTAGAGACATAGAGTGTATTGGTATAATTACGACCAGTTTTGAACTGCGCGGTATTAGCGGCAGTAGCGGCGACCGGCGGACGGGGACTAGAGAACGAAACCGCCGCCGTGGGCCGACGAGAGCGGGCGAGACATCGGCCGTTGGGGCAGTTGGCCGTTGGCAGTGAGGAGTGTGAGACTGTGCGTGAAAGAGGTTGGCACGAAACCGGTGCTCGCGACAAAGAGGAATGAATTAAGTGAACTGATGATAGAAATACGGGCAGGAAACAGGTGAACGTAATATTGGCAGATGTCGGACTGTATAAACTAAAGATCGTGTTCGTAATATCGGAAACAGTGAAAACAGAAGTAAAACTGTAAAACGCGGAGCTGATGCCGGCACGAGTGGCGGCCACGTGCTCCATAGTGGTAATTAGGAGAGTGGAGGGGCACTGACGAATGGTGTTGCGATATAACAAGAGATATACTGCAAGGGCAAGACGAACGTAATCTAGAGGCCGTCAATGCTCCGGCGGAACAACACGCATGACAATCAGCGTCAAAGCAGAGGGATTCGTGCCGCCGCCACCGCGGGCCGACGACACGGGAGCCCGCCTGACCAACCGTCCGGAGCGCCGAGCTGCATCGAAGCTCACCGACCGCCGCGGCCGTTGGCAATCGTCAGCGAACAAACAAGGTATTCACGGGGCCCGAGGTATGGTGAAATCTGGTTATAAACTAAGTTTTCGTACCAAAACGGGGAGTAATTGTATGTATGATAATGTACAGAATGTATGATTTTAAGAATAAATTGTGTTTGTGTTCAGACGAAATTCTAACTCTGATTTGCCAATGTATTGCCGAATCCTTGAGAGACCCATTCACGAGACAAGACACCCGTCCTTTCCAAATTTCAAGTTTATTTTTAATTTCTTAGGTTACGCACTAAATATAATAATAGTAAAAATAAATATTGTTCACGAGACGTTATAAGGGTGGAGGTTATAAGGGCGAGGACCCTTACAGGATCTTTACATCTTCATACACAATTTACTTTAATTACGTTTCGGGACTAGATGGACGACATGTCCTCGGCACTTATACAACTGACTCAAGTACAATTTTCACTGAAAGCAAGGACATTTCGAAAAATGCGATATTCCAAACCTCTGGACCTACTACCTTTTTAAACATAAGTTTTTTTTCTTATTTAAATAATCATCATCATCATCAGCAACAAGGTTTGAGCCTAGTGGCCCGTTCCGCTCTCAAGAGTCTCTTCCAATTTGTGTAGGGTCTGCCTCTGGATCGTTTCCCCTTTGGTTTGTATTCGAGGATAGTCTTGGGAAGCCGTTCTGGTGGCATTCTGGTTAGGTGTTCGAACCAATTCTTTCTCGTTGAGTCGATCTTCTCCAGTATGTTGGAGGTCTGTAGTTCACCTCTGATGTCTTCATTTCTTTTATGATCTAGTAGTGTATATCCTGCTAATGTTCTCAGGAATCTCATTTCTGCCGCTTCGATCTTTCTTCTGTCTGACCTATTGACTGTCCTATTGACTGTCCAGTTTTCGCATCCATAAGTTAGCATTATTTAAATAATATCATGTACAATGTTTTCAATTAAATTAAGAGTAGTCGCATAATTTTGAGTCAAATAACAGTAGTTGTGAAAAAATGTCTACTTATCTCGCAAACAAATTGTTTGCTCGCATAAAGCCAAAATCTCTTGTAATTATACGTAAGTACGTTTAATCCCCCGCGTTTCTTTCCCTGAATAAGAATATTTCGTGAGATCCAATAAAGCGCATCACGGAAGCGCCATTACTATAAACTACACTCAGCAAGCCACGTAGAAAAGGTTCTATGTCAAAATATATTGTTTCAGCTCTCAATAGATTTAAATCCTGTCCTGATCAATTGATATTAATACGTACCTGAAAACAGTTACAGCGCGTGCCAGAACCCTTCGATCTTGGGCATTTACGCCTCGGCGCAGACGCCCCCTCTTAGAATTCCGTCTTGCGCACTATTAACATTAATTCTAATTAAACAATCTATTAATGATCGCTAAGGCAACAGTGACGTAGCGATCTCGCTGTGGATCGCGGGTTCGAGTTCCTCCTCGGACATGGTTGTATTTGTGATCGTCCTTTCGCCCTCTATCGTCCCCATATTGTCATCTTCACTGTTACCATACCTTTAAATGCAATGGTGGTCGTTAATGGCCTAGATGATGACCTTAAATGACAAAAAATCTATCAAAGAGCTCTTTGACAGTACTTTCCAGTCATTTTGAAAAAGAATGAGAGAAGCACATTTTTTAGACACTTCTTACCCGTTTTGCATACTGCCACTTACAAAATTCTCTATATTCTTCCAGATATCGGTCTTTTGATTTTATTGGAAACGTGTTAAAAGATGCGGCTTTTTCTAATATATCAGGCATTTTCATCATTTCCACATTATCTTCCATTCCGAGATCCATTAAAACGATAGAACCTGACTTGCTCATCACCATTGAAGAAAACAGAAGAACAACGAGTACACACATAAATTAAGAAACTTTATATCATAATACTCCACCGTACTTCATGCAACCCATCCGGCGCAGTATTGTTGGACACTGCTGTGGCTTTGGCGGAGCGTGGTACGCTCTCCGCGCACTCTCTTGGCCATCTCCACAACTAAATAAATTATACAACTCATTTCATGTCAGTGGTATTGCTTAATTAAAGGAAAACATGCAAAAAAGTGTCTCAAAAATATTGTATATCACACGGCAAAATATCATTTTCATAATTCGACAGGATTCCCCTCCTCGGCCTGCCGGCCTGGGGGGTGAACTTTCCTGTCTGATCATGAAAAGGTCGACTTCCTTGTATTGTAATGTAAAATACTATTCCTAGTACAGTTAACGTTCCTCCAACATTCGCCTGTTCCATTCAAAGATGCAACAGCTTACGCGACACACATTCACGCGTTGCGGGTTGCCTACTTCCAAACCTTCCCTCACAGACATGGTTGCACAATTCGAGGACTTTTCCTATAACAGGTGTGTCACGGTCGCGGGCAAGGCAACACGCTTACAACAGTTCACTTGTGATGTAAAATACTATTCCTAGTTCAGATCACGTCCCTCGATCATTCGCCTCATCCACTCAAAGATGCAACTGCTTATGCGACACACACTCACGCATTGCGGGTTGCCGATTTTCAAACCTTCCGTCACAGACTTGGTTGCAATATTCGATGCTTTTAGTACAACAGGCATGTCAAGATAGCGGGTTAGGCAACACGCATGCAATAGATCGCAGACACTGCGTCCACAGAAATTGGCGCGAGATATAAAAGTAAGGGTTTTACAATGCTTCGTATCGGCGGTACGTCACTGGACACCTGATCCTTGATAGACTTTTGGAGAAATCACTTGACAATTATTTACCACAAATTTAGTTAGATCTAGATTTTAACTTAGATTTAGATTTGGATTTAGATTTATTTAGTCAAAAAACACTAAAAACTGCATGTGATGTATGGGGGAGAAGATTATCTGCGCACGTTTTCTTGAGTTCCAGAATCTCTTCCCGTCATTGAAAGATGATGAACTATAATTGAAAGATGCGTAAAAATTTAAAATAAACTAATAAAAATGATTTTTTTAAATCGCGCAATTAGCAATATTTGGAAAAAAATGAATTTTTTTAGTAATAGAAACTTTATTTGCATCGGTAAACGAATTGCATATATGATTTTTCTGCATTGCTAACAAAATAGGAACTCTTACCTCTCTACTCCTTCCATTAAAAGCAAAAGGAGAGTTCAACATAAAGTGTGCATAGTGAAGATACATTTACACTATTAACTATTAGTATATTAACGCCCATTTTCTCTTTAAAGCAAAGAAATATTCCGTATGAAATGAAATCATACCAAATTTCAAATTGTCAATTGAGAATGAAATTTAAAAAAATAAATCAAAAGTCTCTTGATTTTGTAATCTTATTTACATAAGAGTGATATATAAGCAACTTAACTTTCTACGTCCAGGTTGGGAGGTGGACAATTATTCTTGTCTGTTAAAAGAGCTGTCCTCCTGAAAGCGAGAATTGTTAACATCTAAAATCTTGTTAATTTATTTCACATTATTCAATAAATAATATTTCAATAAATAACAAAGATTTAACACGACAGAAAACAAAAAGAAGGAAATAATTCTCCAGTGAAACATACTACTACCTCTTGGCAAAAATGCTTATTCAAGGCATAATTTGAAAATAAAGTAAACGTGAAGTGGTATTAAGTAGTGACGAATATAAACACAATACAATTTTCGTTTATTTGATAGAAAAAAATGGCAAACATATTTTCGTATCAATTCACTCTTCGCCGTCTCTTGCCGCATAAGTTTTCATCGCGTGTACACCTCTAAATTTGAAATGGAAATCAATGGGGGTTTAGGAGAAATTTCCCGCGCCCGTAGAGGGAGCATGTAGGTCGTGCGGGCGCGGTTTGACGGGCCTGTCCTATAATATGCAGCAGTCATAACGAACTGTCCCCACACGAGATACTTTTTAGCCCGGAATCCATGGCGATGCAGCGAACACGGAAAACTTCACCTGACTCCGCTCTCATTTCCCCTTCAAATCCAGAAAGTGTAGTACACATGCTACTAGAAACATAGGATGTATGCGCGAACCGTGCTATAATGTAAACGTAATACTATAATCAAGACGTATAATATAATAAACGTAATACTATAATAAAGAATGGTAACTCATACGAAACCTCGTTATAATGTCAACGTTCGTTCACATCATGTATTGTTCTATAAAGAAGTTAGCGTTATAAGGACGTCTTTCAGTGATTATTTTGTAGAGCTGCGCACTGAAGTAACCATTTTATAGAGAAATACAGTTCAATTTTTCGCGTATATTTGAGTTATCCAAACTTCCAGGACAACCGCTAGCTTCTCACATTTTGCATTTTTGTGTTTCTTCGAAGATTATACGTTTCCTCTATTTCGCCAAGAATATTACCCGCACTTCGTCTGCTTATGCTCACGAAACAACGAAAAAATATTTGAAATTTTCTGCTGACTAGCAGAAGGACTTTTCTCTCTATTAAACGCATAATTCACGCTTTTCCTCTAGACTCAAACTGTCTCAGTCAAACTTAACAGGCAGCCTCCTACAGTTACCGTGCACACACTACTAGCAGGTCGAAATGACTGCTTCCTCACACTTTCTCACACACAGGCTTGTTGAAGTAGTGACAGCGGACTTCAGAGTCGGTGGAGTTCCTGGGAAAAAGCGCGAAGTCGGAAGCAAGAGAATACGATTAGAAGTTCTTCACGAGTCCAAATGATCCCAGAAGAAATCGCTTCTAATTTGACAGAACATTGAGTAACTCTGCATTGCGTGGTGACTGGCAGTACGTGAGGGTGGCATTTTATCAAGGTAACTATCGCGTATTAGTAATAAGAGCATGATTGCTCAGGGCTTGAAATGGATGATAGCTGAGGGTGATGGAACATAGACGGGCGCTGTATCGAGATTTCACTGTGTGTTTGCCTGACGATGTGTATGAAACAACCGATATATGCAATGAACTAGGCGCGCGCGCGCGGCAGTGTATGTGTTCATTGTGTAACTCAAAGTGTACATAGCCCAGAGCGTCGGCGTAGATGTAGTAGGAAGACCGCTATTCAAGCGCAAGCATCGATGCCTGTCTTATCAACCACTTAACAAATTCGCTTTTAATAAACTAGTGTTGTACAAAAACTTTACGCGAACAGAAAATTTAGAAAAGATAATTACAAGTACTAATACTTAGATGTAGCCCTCAGAATACATAAATATACAAGAATTAACTATCCGGGAGAGCAGCGTCCGCGACAGGAGCTGCGTAGCGGTCGCAGTATGACGTCGCCGCCGCTACAAAACGGGGCAGCTAGCACCGGCCCAGGCAGTGGACTGAGCAAGCCCTTGGGAGCCGAGGCGACGCGAGGGGGTTGCCGAGTCGCGGGGACCCGGAGGCTGGCGAGGACTTCCCTGGCGCAGCGAGCGATGGGGGCGTGTACTGCGCAGGCACCGCACGCGGCCAGACGACTCCGCGGGAGACGACTCCGCGGGAGACGACTCCGCGGGAGACGTCTCCGCGGGAGACGTCTCCGCGGGAGACGACTCCGCGGGAGACGACTCCGCGGGAGACGACTCCGCGGGAGACGACTCCGCGGGAGACGACTCCGCGGGAGACGACTCCGCGGGAGACGACTCCGCGGGAGACGACTCCGCGGGAGACGACTCCGCGGGAGACGACTCCGCGGGAGACGACTCCGCGGGAGACGACTCCGCGGGAGACGACTCCGCGGGAGACGACTCCGCGGGAGACGACTCCGCGGGAGACGACTCCGCGGGAGACGACTCCGCGGGAGACGACTCCGCGGGAGACGACTCCGCGGGAGACGACTCCGCGGGAGACGACTCCGCGGGAGACGACTCCGCGGGAGACGACTCCGCGGGAGACGACTCCGCGGGAGACGACTCCGCGGGAGACGACTCCGCGGGAGACGACTCCGCGGGAGACGACTCCGCGGGAGACGACTCCGCGGGAGACGACTCCGCGGGAGACGACTCCGCGGGAGACGACTCCGCGGGAGACGACTCCGCGGGAGACGACTCCGCGGGAGACGACTCCGCGGGAGACGACTCCGCGGGAGACGACTCCGCGGGAGACGACTCCGCGGGAGACGACTCCGCGGGAGACGACTCCGCGGGAGACGACTCCGCGGGAGACGACTCCGCGGGAGACGACTCCGCGGGAGACGACTCCGCGGGAGACGACTCCGCGGGAGACGACTCCGCGGGAGACGACTCCGCGGGAGACGACTCCGCGGGAGACGACTCCGCGGGAGACGACTCCGCGGGAGACGACTCCGCGGGAGACGACTCCGCGGGAGACGACTCCGCGGGAGACGACTCCGCGGGAGACGACTCCGCGGGAGACGACTCCGCGGGAGACGACTCCGCGGGAGACGACTCCGCGGGAGACGACTCCGCGGGAGACGACTCCGCGGGAGACGACTCCGCGGGAGACGACTCCGCGGGAGACGACTCCGCGGGAGACGACTCCGCGGGAGACGACTCCGCGGGAGACGACTCCGCGGGAGACGACTCCGCGGGAGACGACTCCGCGGGAGACGACTCCGCGGGAGACGACTCCGCGGGAGACGACTCCGCGGGAGACGACTCCGCGGGAGACGACTCCGCGGGAGACGACTCCGCGGGAGACGACTCCGCGGGAGACGACTCCGCGGGAGACGACTCCGCGGGAGACGACTCCGCGGGAGACGACTCCGCGGGAGACGACTCCGCGGGAGACGACTCCGCGGGAGACGACTCCGCGGGAGACGACTCCGCGGGAGACGACTCCGCGGGAGACGACTCCGCGGGAGACGACTCCGCGGGAGACGACTCCGCGGGAGACGACTCCGCGGGAGACGACTCCGCGGGAGACGACTCCGCGGGAGACGACTCCGCGGGAGACGACTCCGCGGGAGACGACTCCGCGGGAGACGACTCCGCGGGAGACGACTCCGCGGGAGACGACTCCGCGGGAGACGACTCCGCGGGAGACGACTCCGCGGGAGACGACTCCGCGGGAGACGACTCCGCGGGAGACGACTCCGCGGGAGACGACTCCGCGGGAGACGACTCCGCGGGAGACGACTCCGCGGGAGACGACTCCGCGGGAGACGACTCCGCGGGAGACGACTCCGCGGGAGACGACTCCGCGGGAGACGACTCCGCGGGAGACGACTCCGCGGGAGACGACTCCGCGGGAGACGACTCCGCGGGAGACGACTCCGCGGGAGACGACTCCGCGGGAGACGACTCCGCGGGAGACGACTCCGCGGGAGACGACTCCGCGGGAGACGACTCCGCGGGAGACGACTCCGCGGGAGACGACTCCGCGGGAGACGACTCCGCGGGAGACGACTCCGCGGGAGACGACTCCGCGGGAGACGACTCCGCGGGAGACGACTCCGCGGGAGACGACTCCGCGGGAGACGACTCCGCGGGAGACGACTCCGCGGGAGACGACTCCGCGGGAGACGACTCCGCGGGAGACGACTCCGCGGGAGACGACTCCGCGGGAGACGACTCCGCGGGAGACAATTCTACGAGAGAATCGGGCGAGGAGCTCGCTCCCCGTACAGGCTCGCAGGGGGAGCAGTAAGGTTGGTTGGTTAGTGATTTCGGGCGCGTCAACTACTACGGTCATTAGTCCCGTACGTTTGCAGCATGTTTTCCTCCGGAGGTAGTCTTCCCCCGCTATGTGGGAAGAGCCGGCGCCGACCTACCGTCGACAAGCGAGGTTTTCTTTAACCAGGTATCTGCCGTCAGCAGGGCATGGCCACAAACTGGACCCAAACCTAAGCTTCGGAACGGTCTCCGGTATGTTCATGTCATTGTGTGTAAGGGGTGATGATAGGACAAGAAAGACGTAGAAAAGATCGCGCACAACCGGTGGCCCGTTTGTTAGGGTACTGTTTCGGTATTCCCCTGGTGATGATTGCAGAAACCACGATAAACTACCGATCAGAGCAGCCGGCCGCTAGAATTTTCAAATAATATTTTTTGAATCATTTCTACAATTTTGATTTTTTAAACTGCACTGAAAAGGTTTCCGATGTTGCAGGCACAACTACGAACTTTTATAAAGATCCATCTATTCAGTGAAATTCTCTTACCGAAATTCCATTGAAAAAGTCACGCGTCTACAGATGGGAAAAGGAAAGTACTATCAGAGGAAGTGGGAATATATTTAAATGTATATTGTAAATAATAAGCATCAATGAGTGGTCTTTTCTAATTTTGAGATAATTGTACAGTCCCTTTGTGTGTTATTTGAGATTACACGACCTAACAATTCACAGTTTCATGTCATCACATTAGTTAACGAGTATTTGAATATCCAAACCTAAAAATGAAAAACAAATTCATTTTCAGTAAATCGTTTCACACAGTGGAAACGAAACAGCATATAAATTCGCAAAAATACAATGCATAAATAATATTAACACACACATGCAAATTACGCCAATTAAGACTATGAATTTAAAGCCTAGTACAGTCAAGATGTGAAGCTTTTTGCTCACATGAAATCACAGAATTGGCATGAACCATCGGAAATTTGTCAATTTATTCCGTTCCTTGATCAGTCAATACAACTTGCCTGTACATTTGCATTAGAAATCTTTTAGTATGTAATTTATAATATAATATCATATATAATCTTATAATATGTTCGAATTGACATCCGATCATTAAATCGCACGTTAGTGCGTAAGCAGTGATTTTCTGAACATTTAGAAGCTCAACTGCGTTGATACTTGCCACAACATTGCACACACGTGAAGAAACGTCTTCTACATTAATTTGTTACATTACATTAATTTGCGAGACTGCAGTGCGTTAACATTAGTGGATATTTAATTCCATTCAATTTATCAGGAGTATTAACCTCTCAAAGGTAAATTTGAAGTTATTTCTAGGAGCTTCGTCCTCGTGACAGCGAGTCTTTGCGCAATAGCACGATATTTGAAGTTGCTAAAAGGGTGAATAAAAATAGATCATGACACCAAAAATAATTACCTAATTTTTTTAAGGTTTCCTAAAAACGTAAAGACAAAAATGTGTTTTGGAACAGTAGATTATGACAGAGGTGTTTTTTCTCGACTGGACAGGACCAATGTGAAAAATTTAAACTAGAACTAGATAGTGGGGGCACAATAGCACACAATTTCTCGTATTATTTACAACGTTATATAATACAACAAATTGAACCCGCCGGTCAGGTATTTGAACTTGAACACATAAATATCGCCATAAGTGCTCATATTCTTTACAGCACCAGCGCTGGTTAAGTATCTGTATCGACGCAATCGGCGGATCAAAACAGAGGTTGAATTTTTGCGATTATCCATAATTCATAAGTTTACATTAAAATCGGACCACTGACTCATTATTAAGCGAAGATTTGAGTAGAAAATGATTTAAAAAGATAAAGAGCAGTGTTTGAGAAAACCCTGTTGATGTATTTTTTGTTGTCCATATTTCGCTCAATTGCAAGTGAACTACACATTTCACAAACAGAATTGTACGTGCCAATATTTATAGATAAGATTTTGAAGGAAAGATTGAAAACAAAATCAATATATTTATTAATTTAAGGGTACAACGACATCAAGAAAACTTACGCTTTTGCAGCTTATGAATAATCACATGTTCTAAAAACACACCCGCGTTCTTTCATGAGTGTACTTTGTTTTTGTAGAAAAATCTCGGCGCACTTATAGGATTAAATTAACAGTTAATGGACTGTATACCGCAAGCACACTTACTTTCCTAACCATAGCTCAGTGGCTAATCACAAACGACAGTAGGGATTGTGAAAAAGTTCCAGAGTGATATATCATAAATGAATACAAATTGAAAGATCTGACAAGAGATCTTATTTTTTCAAAAAGGTAAGTTGAATTACTTGGGTCTCGTCATGAAAAAAAGAATCTATTACAACTAAACACTAGAATTACATTTCTTAAACTACAGCTGGATTTCCAATTTTTCTCAATGAAATGGTGTCTGCTACGTTGTAATAATATAAATAAGCTGCTTACAAAACTTGGGATGATTGACAACCCAGAAGTCTCAAAGCTGTTCTCTTACATAACGAAAACTAAAAACCTTTGATAGCAGTAGCCCATTCCGTTCAGTTTAAGGAAACCGACGAGAACGTGAGGCTACTCTTTAAGTACACTGGCTAGAAAAATCACAAGTAGAAATTATCTGGTGATATCAAAATCCTGGGGCTTCTTCTAGGAATGCTGCCTGTTACATAATATATTGCTGTTTCTTGTGCCACTGAGGCAGTAGGGAAATAAAATACCAATATTTAGTCAAAGAGTGACCTTTGAGAGAAATTAATAGTTTTCACATAATTTTGCGTGAAACAAAGGCAACTTATTACACTTCAAAAAAAAAAGCTCCAAATTTGTCCATAAATTTCTCCCTCGTATGTAGCAAAGTACACTAAAAAATTGGTGCAAGTATTTATTATTATTATTTATTTATTATTAAAATTATTATTGATACAGATTTTTATACATAAAACCTTCTATAAACAATTAGGTCCGAAAAAGTGTCCTGTTCTTTTTTTGGGGGGGGAGGTAGTTATTGCGTAATTTCCTGTTGATATCAATGCAAGTTATATTTTTTTCTGAAAACGGCACCAAAGTTTTTCTCTAAATTTCCACGAACAGATCAAAGGACGCTTAAAATGGCTCAGGTCTCATTTTCGTTTATCCCTCGTTGAAAACTGCATAAGTTAGGGAAAAAATGCGATAACGTAAGCGGTGTTTTTACACCAGTAGTTTTGTACGGAGTTAAGAGAAAAAGAGGTATTCAATAAAAATACAAAAGAACAGAGAAAAACTAACAAATAAAGAATATGTACATCACTAAAAAACTGAAAAACCTCAGAATGCAGAGGCAAATTTTGTGGAAGTTATTTCGCCATGTGATTGTGGCGGGCTTAATTTTTTATTCGGCCATGTATCACATCTGAATTATTATTCCATCCATAATTGCACAGGTCTCATCACCAATCTATCTTCTTAATTACCCTTGCTATTGACCATAATGTGGAAGATTTAGGGAAACCACCAATGTGGTCTTGAGCCAAGAAAGTGGGAAGGAATAAAGGCAATTCTTTCTCCCTCGCAGGCGGCGTGTGCTGCACCCACCATCAAAATGTTAATTTTTCATCCTTTACTTATATATGAGATAACATGACATTTATTAAAGATAATAGAAAGAGTTAAAGACCGAAAGGAAGTTAATCAAAACCCAAAATTTAAGTAATAATTTAAATAGAACCTTTTCAAAACGAAATATTATTTTATCCAGAATTTGAATTATATTATAAAGCACATTTGAAGATTAAATATCGTGCCAAAACTAAGAACTTTAAAAAAATATTAAAAAGTTCTATTACGTTAATTCGTAACAACGTTCTATATATAACCAATAGAGGCGTTGAACGCGGAGTGGAGTAATTCTTCTGGAACCTTGTCAGTCATCGTCAGTCGTGGTGTCGTTGCGGTGTATGCCTGCCCTTCAGCCATGGGCTCGGCGCCGTTTGATCCTTACGGTTCCGAGAGAGTCACCTACCAGAAACCCGCGATGTCTCCTGTCGCTTAACTTCCGTTACTTCACGGACTGCAGTTACGCAATTCGGCTTGCGACACCGGTACGTACTTTGCACACGTATTAAACACGTAAATGGAACATGATATGAAACGTTAATGTAGTTTATTTATCCAAGGCAATAAATATAAGAAACATATTTAATACGTAGGTCGTTCCAAAGGTAGTACCTCCCAATTTGTTTGTGAGCTTATGACCTCAAAAACAAATGTTTGCGGTCTTATACTGGAACTTGAACTTTCCCGCCTATTTTCGTTTAATTTCCTTGCCCCTCGCCAGATAGAAGCACAGTGAGTGTGCAAAAATGGCGTGTAATGTGAACGCGCGTGAGAAACACGTGAGAAACGTGAGGCGTAATTGAATTTCTCTCTTCGGAGGAAATCGCGTCTATTGACATCCATAGACGCTTGCTGAACTTTTACGGAGAGCAAACAGTGGGTGTGAGTACAGTGCGGCGATGAGTAATGCGTTTTCGTGGTGGTGACAGCGACGTGAAAGACAAACCACCTTGCGGTCGGTCACGCACAGCTCCCACACCAAGCAATGAGGAGCGACGCGACCAACTTATTCGCGCGAATAGGCGCATCACGACTAGGAAATTGTGTGCGGCTAAGAGCATTGGCTGCAAGAAGTTATGCTCAGCAAATTAAGCTACCGGAAATTGAGCGCAAGGTGGGTCCCGCGAGCACACAAATTTCACCGAATGGAAGTTTGTGAGTAACTTTTGGCGCAATACGATGCTGAAGGTGACGGGTTTCTGGACAGAATTATCACTGGTGACGAGACACGGTGTCATCATTGTGAGCCAGAAACCAAGAGACAGTCCATGGAATGGCGCCATAAGAATTCCCTGACGAAGAAAAAATTCAAAACCCAGTCTTCAGCGGGCAAAATCATGTGTACAATCTTCTGAGATAGGAGAGGGGTAATCTTTATGGACTTCCTGGAACCTGGTCGAACAATAGACTCAAACCGGTATATTCAAACTCTGACCAAACTGAAAAATCGCATTTCAAGAGTTCGGCCAGACAAGAAAACAACTTTTCTCTTGCAACACGACAATACCAGATCTCACTCCAGTCTCAAGACCACGAAACAAATTGCCAAACTTGTTTTACCACACTCACCATATAGTGGCACCTTCCATACAGTGGTGACTTCCACTTGTTCGGACCAATGAAGGATGGATTGCGGGGACGTCTATTTTTGAACAACGGCGCCATCGACGCAGCTGTGCGTCAGTGGGTCACCTCGGCTGGTGCAGAGTTTTACGAGCGAGGCATGCAGGCTCTAGTTCTTTGGTGTAAAAAGAGCATTGAAAGAAAGTGGGACTATATTGAAAAATAGGCACGCATTAAAAACTTATTTTTTCTCACATCTTGTATTAAGATTTTTTTATTTACTGTAGTTATCATGCAATTAAATAGGAGGCATTACTTTCGAGACGACCCTCGTATAACAGAAATCGACTAAAGAACTAAATATAATCCATCTCTTAATTAATCAGTTCTCAACGCCATAGTACCACCCCCGTAGATATCGATCCCGCTCGCAGGAAGCTTCAGCAGTAGGTCGCATCTGCTGTCTCGCGCTGCTGACGCCCGCAAATTACCCGACGCGAACTGCTCAGGCAGCCAGCTGGCCGTAGGTCGCTCGCCGCCTCTTTAGCGCGGCAGCCCCCGGATCGATGCCCTGAGGCGGCCTTCGGGCGCCCTTCGCCGCCGCCCTTTGACCGGTGGCCGGAGGGCGGAGGGCGCAGGGCGGCGGGGGCGGAGGGCGGCCACCGCCGCCGCCGCCGCCGCCGCCTCCTCCCAAAGGATGAGCGCCGCCCGAAGTTATTGCCGCAACTTCTTCTATTGATTTTCTGGTTCTACCAGCGACCTTCATGAGGGTCAAACCCTCGCCCGAGGGCTCTCTTAAGAAACGCCCGATGAATTTTATACCTCCTTTGAGAGAAGGGTCGAAATAGGACAATGGAGAAAATTGTTTTGGAGAGGACTTGAGCTGAAGGACTATATTGAAAGTATTATATTGATTGTAAAGACTAATAAATTGGTAAGACGCGTAATTACGTTTGGTCATTGATTACTAACTTTCAATGCGTGCAGAATTGGGAAGGAAACAATGGAGCCTCGTCTTCTGGGAGGAGTCGAGATTTTGTTAGATACCCAAAAACTCGGGCAAAATAGCCAAGCATTTATAGTATCGAAAAAAATATTACTCAGGGTTTTTTTCACCCAGACGATGAATTTAAGATCTCATTTGAGAAAAGGTTCGTAGTAGGACAACGGAGGTAATTTTGAAGAAGAATTGAGGTAAATAACTGTATTGAAAGGATCACACTGAGTGTAGAAACCACTCCTCAAAATTATAAGAAGCTTAATTAAAAGGTTTGGAAGGAATTTTTGACAAAGGGACTTACGTTTACAAACCTTCAATACAATCGGCTCCATTATTAACAACTTTTCGCCAAATATTAGGAAGGCGTCAAAACACCAACTGCACGTCTATTTCCGTAGATTTCCCTTATTGACCGCCCTATAGCATGAATAATCTCTTCTCTGCTAGTGTACCGGGTTCCACACAGTAGTTTTTTAACTTTGCTGAAGAGATCATACTCACAGGGACTCATATCGGGTGTATAAGTTGGTTGTTACAGAATCTCCTATTGGCAGCGGCGCAAGCGTTCTCCACATAGGGTTGACCTGTGGGGGAGTTATCCTTCTCATCACCTCTGCCAAATCTGAACGCTTTAACCCATCTCTGAACGCTTTAACCCATCGCGCGACTGTGGAGTACGGGAACCCAACATTACCACATGCTTCACGCAGTCCCTGAAAACATACATGCTTACTCCGACCTCGTGCCACATGAATTTTGAGCCACAAACGTTTCGCTTCCTTTGTAAACATGACGTGAGGGCGCTTGCACTATTGATATGAAGTCCAACGATTTACACACTGCAGTAGACTGGCAGAGTACTGTTACCGCTCGCTGCTCACCACTCACGCGTCCAATCGTACTTCCTTTTGCTACGACAGATGACAGCACGCCGACACACCGGATTTATGTTACAGCAATATTCTCATTATTTTTCATCCTATGTAGGTTTAGTCAGAGATTACTCTCTATATTACTAATTATTACGTTCAGAATTGCAGCCTCCGGCGTGGTGAGAAGAGGCAAGGTTTCGTTATATACGCAGAAACTCTGGTAAAATCTCCAAACCTTTGTAATATCTAAAAACAATATTTCTCAGGGTTTTGTCACCCTCATCTCAACGTTTTAATAAACATTAGAAATACGGCATCTCCAGCTTTACACATAACCGTCCGCACAATCCGATATATGTGAACTTTGAGCTTTGGAATAGTTTTGTGATAAGAAAAATGTATAAATAAGTCTTTAGATTTTTCTTAACGAGACATCTTGGTGTTTGAAAAATGGTAGAGTCTCGGCAGACTGCAAATTTTTATATATTGTTCTATTCTATCGAGACAGGAATGCATTTTAATATTTTATGTTTATTATTAATATTAATATCATTACTACCCCTCTCCTTCACGACTAATGATGTTATAAGTAGGCTGAATATAAACTCCAGCATCCAGCTTATTAAGGAGCAGATGAAGAGCCTATCGGTGCATCTACAACACTTCACATAAAACGTTAGTTGTTTCAAACAAAGCAATGTATTGCACTTCCCAGTTTTTTTAATAACCTGGGAGTTTAGACAAGTTCTTAAACAAATTTTGAGCAAAAACATCTGAGAGCTCCAATAGCTATCGGGGCAACTTGTACCTTTACGCCCCACATGCGGTTGATCTCGATTTCAAAACTCTTAACTAAAAGACGTTTCTCAGTCGCCTTGGTTACGTTTTGATAGCTCTCGGCGAGTGGACACGATTTGTTCTCCAAATCCGGTTAACAATATCTGTTTTGTTGCAAACAGTTTAACAGTTTAACATCGTGCAAACAGTTTAAATTGGTGCATCGTACATAATTGTATACAGTCCAACAAACGTCACCGGTTTTCTTGAGTGCTCGTGCCTCTTGGAGGATGTGTTGGAACTTTTAGGTAGGTACAGATCTGCCAGTGCAGGTAACACTGTGTTGTCTTTTCAAATATTCGGTCTTTGCTAAGAGTGGACAATTTGAGATGATATGATAAATGGTTTCTAATTATTCGTGGCCAATACGTTATTAATCTTGGAAAATTTCGATAATCGCTTTATCATAATGTCGTGTTCCCAACGCTTGATCTTGGGCAGCTATTAAAACTGCTTCCGAATCTGTCTTTATTCTTTCCCTTTTAAGTCACATAAATGATTTATATGCACCTTGTCCATTATTTTTAGGTGTCCATGGAGTTATTTTTCTCTCCTCAATTTCTTTGACATATGTCTCACCTTTTATGTTGTGTAGCATCACAAGTTTAGTGTTTGTGTTATTCTGCGTGACTTCGCAATGCTTCTTGCTACACTTTCAATGACTCTGTTTCTCATTCCACAGTCGGATTTTATAACTTGCTTCATTAGTGGGTCATCTTAATGACTGACTACATACTTTCCCATTGCGATTATCACATTGTGCCAAGAGGCTTGAAGTCTCTTCCTCCGTCCTTACACGAGACAAAATCTATGTACATCAGCTCGAGGGTGGGCAGAATAATGCATTGTAAGCAGTTTTCTGTTTTTTTCGATTTATGATTCGAGCTTCTTGCTACGCCCAGTCAAGTAGGCCGAAACTGTATTCGGCGACGTGCACCGCCAAACTACCTATTGCAGATATTTTATTTATGGAGTTCAGAGAGAACTGCAGGACAAATCTCACGAATTTCTCTTTTATTTCGCGAATTTTCACTTTTATTGGGACGTTCGAAATGGATTCACATTTTTCCCGCCCAGAAATTTGTAGTTTTTTACTGGCTCAGGATTTAGAATTACAGTATTATTACAGTATTATTATTATTATTATTATTATTATTATTATTATTATTATTATTATTATCATCATCATCATCATCATCACCATCGAATTCATCCACCGACGAGACCTACAAGTCCCCGGACAATGAAATTCAGAAGCAGACCTTTGATTACATACACTATCTGGACGTTAGATATATTTATTACTAATAATTGTTTACAAAAACAAGAACATCCAAGGGTATATGAGATACTCCAGGAACATGTAATAAACCAGAATTTGATCTAAAGTTGTTGTTTTTCTCCATTTTTTAAAGTCCATTATTCTCTGAAGACGAGTGAGTGGAAAAAACTCGAAACTTCGCCTTTTATAACAGTTTGCTTTCCTCGTGTACTAGAGCTTAGCGCATTTTCTTTCATCAGTTTTTGATTTAATCTCTAAGGACCTTTTCAAAACATGCTTCTCTTAGGAAGTTGTAGATAACATGTAAATATGTAACACAATATTTTAAATAGTGCCGGCCTGTATAATTGAGATCCTAAAGGTGCTAGCATGGTTATTTTTGGCTCGAATGGCTGAAGGTTAAAATCCTGCTTCAAGATGAGGTTGTTTTCCTAGGTGCCGTAGCCCGGTGTAGCTCTCTCAAACACCATGAACTGTTTCAATCCTCTTCCATGTATTCACAGAGTATTTACGCGTAATCTCGTTCATAATTACGCTCTTTATAGCCGAGATGATCGAGTCACGTGACTGAGGGCGTAGCGTCCTGACTTCGTATTCAGGAGACCAGAGTTCAATCTCCGTGCTAGCCTTTCTGACCGGGGTTTTTGTGGTTTCCTTCGGTAATAGATGCGAATTCTGGGATGATCCCACTGAAAAGCTACCACAGCGAAAATGGCGTCACTAGCCGAATTCGTTAAATTCGTGAAATCACGAAGGTTAAGCGAATCGAGACATCGTGGGTTCCTAGTTGGGTGACTGACTAGGAACACCGGAATCTAACGGGATTCAACGCCCCTTACTGGACATACTATAATGGATAAATACAAATACAAAAAAATCGCTGAGATTGGCCCATTGGGTTTGTCGGCACCAACAATAAAACAAGTAGCTTCGAAGGACCTTCGACTACCTGACGCAGAGCTGACGCATGTTGAAACTGGGGATTCCATTCGTAGTATTGTATATACGTGGAATGGAGACGGGGTGGTGGGATGGTATGTCTTTCAAAGTACAGTAGAACTCCCACTATCAGGATCAACAATTATTGGGATCGAAGAAATCTATGTTCCTAAAATTATTTTATTAATTCCAAGCGATTTTGAATTTAGCTCAGAGGCTTTACTAAACTAAAAACAAGCGAAACAGGCAAATTTGAATTTAGCTCAGAGGCTTCTTTTAGGCTTGACAATATTTTAGACGCAGTAAATCTACAACATGTGACAGCCGGCTTTACTTCTATTTGATATTACACTACTTTGTACTTTTATATCTTGTTTTAAAATTAACTGCGAATGCATTAAAAGAGAAACTCTTCGAGCAAACGAAGAATGAAGGTATTGTTCGCGCAAAAACACACAATTGTATTTGTCGGTTCCTCTCACCCAATGCGATGTACATCAATCTGTTATCCCTTAAACGTAGACTGATATGTCGCTACGTGTTCTGTCTCCAGTTCTTTTGTTTTGTGTCTACATGTGCTTCAATGTACAAATTTATTTTTTTTAAGAAATTACAGTTTTCATTATTTGCACAGTTACTTCGGTATACCGGATTATTCGGATATGGTCCGATTATAATGAATCTGGATAGTTAACGTTCTACTTGATGTACTCAATTTAAATTCAATATATATCTTGTAGCTTTTAGATATAATTTTTAGTAGGAAGTAATTTATCAGCAACTACTAATCAGCATTTCTTATACTGATCAGCATCTCATATTCTACTGATCAGCAACTCGCAAAATTGTAAAAGATACTGTTTTTTCTTCTTGCAAATTTGAAAATCCGCCCCTACGTCACATACAGTTTTTACTGTTGTTTTTTTTTGACTGAATAAATCTAAATCTAAAAAATGGTCAAAAGTATTGGTCAACAACCACATGGCCAAAAGTACCGGGAAACAACTCGAAAATTTAAGATTGGTCGTCATCGTCCAACTCCCACTGTTAAACCTAGAAATATCCGGGAATAGTGAAAAAATGAAATGGCGACGGAGTGGTATATTAGGGAATCTGCGATACCCCAGGTGGAAATTCCCGCGTATTGCCGATACTGATAAACGGCGCAAGCTTGAGCCAACACTGGCAAACGACAGTGGGTAGTCAGTACTGGCGCAGCGCTGGTAAAATTTTTTACCGTTCAGATGCCGATGCTGGGTATGGCGCAATGCTTAATTTTTTGAACTATACTGTAGCAACGCTGATACATTTTTTAACCTTTCACATGCCGATGCGTAGTAATAAAAATGCTGATGCAGGACAAGTATACACTGTACACTTTAAAAACATTTTTTACTATTACCCAATATATTGGGTAATGGTAATTGGGTAATATACTGATAGTGTTGTACCCTGATAAAATGAAAGTTTGAAAAAATCTGAAATGTACTAAAAATTCTGAAATTTATGAATTATTAGAGCATTTCAGACCACGGAATGACCGAAAAGCTATGTACTGGCTTTGCACCATCCGCCATGCATCCACAGCCAATGGCTTTGCACCATCGACCATGCATTGACTGCCATTTGCCATTACTGTCTACATAGCTTCGGCCAAGCATCGACAGCCAGTACTGGCGCAATGTAAATTGGCGTTACACCTCCATTAACGTGCCAACGGTTGGTCACCAACGGTTGAGCACTGTTTGCCAGTACTGGGCCTTTACTGCGCCAATTTCTAATTTCCACCTGGGAAGGGAGGAACAGATGTGGATGAGATATTGATTAAATCCTGAGAGACAACAGTGACATTCTAAAAAAATGATTGTTTTCAACAGAAAAGTTGTTTTTGCACCACTATCCTTCTCCAAATCTCCGAGTCCTTCTTTGGGAGCCTATCAACCCAACTATTCCTCTATTTCAACGTCCGACCAAGCACCAACCAGTGATGCCACCTCCGAAGAACGAGACATCTTCGCTGTTGCTTTCCACAAGTTTTATGAAAGACGCAACCGGCAGGCGAATGTACTTGAGAGTTGCCAGGTAGATCCAAGGCTAGAATCTTGGCGCTGGCGGATTTTCTATACTCGTCGAGTGTAGAAATCGGTCGCACGAAAATTCTAGAGAATCGCAGGTCGAATTCACCGAAATGCAATTCTGTCGAATCCAGCGACGAAAGAAAGTTCAAGGCCACAGTTCGTCTCTGACAGGTCGTCACCCGACCTTCTGCGACCAATCCCAGGGAGATCCCCGGGCATAACTTTGACCAATTAAATACGGTCGGCAGTTTGTTCCTTAATTTCTCTCCCTGATTTTTCGTGGAATTGACTTGAGAAAACTAGGGGCTAGAGCGATAGCAGCACCCGTATCCAAGGACTGAAATCCAGTCTGTGACACCTCACATTTTCCCTTTTCTCTGTCTCTCATTCCACCATAATCACGATTTGATCGTTATTACATCATTAGTACAGCCCCCACGCCTAAATGGGAAGACCCAAGAACGGTACAGTTCGGATTTCTTTCTTGAGAACTTCAGCCATAGAGGTGTCTTTTGGAAAAATGCACGCCATGCGATAAATTGACCTTTGAAACCTTTCCCAAACCATTGAACCCTTTCCTCGTAGCGTACAACAATTTAGGAAGTTAATTTAGGGCATTACTATATAAATGAGGGAATTAGCTGACAATAGTAGGTTATAGAGCGATGCGTCAGTTATATATTGTGAAGTGAGGTATCGTGAAGTGTAGAAAAGGGAAATAATGAAAGAAATTATTAAAGGGTCATAGTGAAAAGTGTAATGAAGTGAAGTGCAGTGAAGTTAAGTAAAGTGCAGTTGAACAAAGATTCAGTGCGGAGTTCGATTATGTTTATTTTTTTAAGGTAATTTTAATTTTTTTATGAATTAGACAGTTTTATATCATTAATATTTTTATTTTCATTATTATTTTATATTATATTATATTATATTATATTATATTATATTAATATTATATTATATTATATTATATTATATTATATTATATTATATTATATTATATTATATTATATTATATTATATTATATTATATTATATATTATATTATATTATATTATATTATATTATATTATTATTATATAATTTGCATGTTAGCTATATTTTATTTATGTAATTAGCTGCCACCGGGTTATGCCCATTTGCAGTTCAAATAAATTTATCTTATCTTTTATTTAAATCAAACGCGCAAGTTGTGTGGAAGGGACAGCGCGAATGCAGCGCGTGGTCGCTCGGGCGCACCGGTCTTTGGGAGGTTGAGGATTCGTTACCGGCAACGTGTCAGACCCTCACCTGATGTGTTTACCATCGCCATAAGCCGACAGTTCTCTTCAGTGGTTTCCCCTTTTATACGTGGGCACTTCCAGGTGAATGCCAGGAAACTACCCTATAACCCCGGCCCACGGAGCGCAAACGTTCCGTTCGTTTCCCATCATTTATCATTATCATCGATCCATCTATCTTCTAATGGGGACTCAAGCTCCGTGGCAGATAAAGCGCGTTCTAACCTACCCCGTCATAACTGGCATACGCCGGTAACAACGTTATGCTCTTCTTACAATTACGCGAGACTAACTATATTGTTCGATTTCCTTTAGAATGGGATGATTTGACAGCTAGTGCTGGCAACACAACTGACGATTCTGTGGTCGTTGTTTCCTTAAACTTATTAGACTCTCCTTCCTCCATTCGTTCGTTTGTTCAGTTGGCTCACTTGTAAATAGTTACGACGCTCCCTGGCTGTGACGTCCTCGTCCGACGAAAATATAGTGCGCCACGAGAAATAATTGAAATTAGAAAGTGCAGAGTATTGTACTCTCCTGTAAAAATTCTTTCTTTTTATATAAAATCACATTAAATTTAGTTTTTATGTGATAAGTATTGTGTTTGTTTTAAAATCGAGTCTTGAATGTGAGATGCGTACTCGTGAAGAAGCACGTGTTTACTTCTCAGAAGTACACGTGATGTTCACTTGTTTCGCGAAGAGTCACTTTTTCCCATTCTTAAGAAAATCGTTCTATACCGGAAAGGAAAGCACGAGAAGGGAAGGGGCATATCTCGGGCTCTTGTCGGGCCCGGGTGGCGACGTCCTCGGCCAAGCGAACGGAAAAGACGTCGCGGTGGTGACGACGGTTGCGGCGCCGACGAAGACGACGGCTGTTCTTTCAACTTGGCAAACAACTTTCTCAGCGCCGCGGCTACCGGCTCTAGCCATGAGGAGCGGAGCGAGCCTCGGCGGAAAAGCACCTCCCACAAGGCAGAGGCAAGCTCATAACCCCGGAGGATAATGGAGAACGAGCTTCTGGGGAAGGCACAGCAGATTTCTAAGGAAGGCGGAAAAAAGGCGAGTGAGAGGCGAAAAGGTGGGAAAAGGTGCAAAGAATTCTACAGAAACGAAACCATCGAATAATATGCAGAATAAAAGAAGTAAAATGCGTGATAACAAGCGAAAAGAACGCGGAAATGAATGCCATAACCAGGAGAAATCTCGATGAAAAGGTAAGACACAGGAGGATATCTAAATTGCATGTCATTTATGAAAAATGTTGCAATAATGTTATGACTATTTGCAACGAATGGCACATAGTTTAGAAACTTACAGGACGCATATTGGAAGTACTTTAAGCATTAACTAACATCACAAACAAAGAGCTTTATACAAAATATCATAGGAAATGAGTAAAAACAATGTTGTGCACAATGGTAGAAACAATGGAGGTAAACAAATGAATAAAATTGCAAAACATTAAATCAGTTTAATAAACGATCACTATAAGGACGTCGTAAACCTAAATTTATTGCAATATGCTTTTCAGAATGAATGTCGGAATGAAACTTTCAAAGCGTAAGGTCTAGCCCGGTAATAACAAGAGAGAAAAAACATAAAAAATAGCTGAGAATTTGGAATTTAGTAGTGACTCTGACAAGAATTTTACGTGTATTAAAGAATTTTAACAACGTTGATTTGATCAAACCCAGACAATATCGTGTGTCAGAGAAAAAGTTGGATAATAAAGATAGTACCGAACGTCACTCCAACGTATCCCACTAACAGCAACGTAAACTTCGAATTTGTGATGATGCCCTTTGGACCAGAAACACGTTTAATAAATATTGCGAACAAGTTTCCGCAAAAGTGTAGAAAACTGCTTTCACAAGAAACGGTTGGAAATTAAACACTTCAGAACAACGGACTACAGAAAAAAAGGAATTAATGCTAGAGATATAAAGAAAGCAGATCAAAGGCATGAAGTTTCCCTCTACACATTCTTTCCCACGAGAAATATTTTCAGTCATGGAAATATTTACTATGAACACACGAAAAATAAAACCTACTATGCTTATGAAACCAACAATATTTCAGTAACTTCTTGTAATATTCTCATCCAACTGCATGAAACCTACACACAATGTTCATTTTCTAAGAAATTATACTCCAAAAATTTAACTAACACTTTGGATTAGTTTTTGTGACTGTAGAATTGATAAAACAGATTTGATAAAAAACTAAATTTTTCATATTTTCTTAATTTTACTTCACCCAATTATTTTAAACAAATGAGAACATCGGGAGATCACGACAAAGAATTAGTATGAACTTTATAGATTTATATTGAAAAAATTGAACCGTTGCTTTGGAAATACGAGTACCTCAGAAAAAGATTATGAACTGTTCATTCTTAACTAAAGACCCTTTTTGTTGACATTAACAATTGAAGAAATTTTTATCAGTAAACGGCATTGCCGATCAGGATGTTAAAATACAAGCATTCTAGTCATGCAAAAAAGGAAATACTTACGTTTTCAATATTGATTACCAGAATTTTCGAAACAATTTAAATATGATTGCATTAATTGAATCATAGAAATGTCTTAATAATAGAAATGTGTAAAATAACTTGTTTTCGGTTTCCGTTTGTCTAGAAAAAAAAACACGCATCCTCTATGGAAGAAGACTGACAGTATCCATAGGGCACATGTTCTCATTTTGTCGCCGAGCATTAAAGATGTAATGAAAGAATTAGTTTATAATAAAAATATAATAGGCCATTTCTAATTACGGATGCACAATATTTCGAACACATTGAAATTCACAGTGATAAGGTAGTAAAAAGTTCCCTGATATCATATCATATGAATAGTTAAACAATTACTCTATGATTAAAGTATGATTTAGGAGAGGTTTCTTAGCCACGCTCTTACTGTCACCATCTTCTCTACAGCCTACAAAAACGAGTTTTTAATGTAGTTTATAGTCGTTTTAATTGAAAACAACTAAAAGTAAGGAATTTTACACTATGAAAAATACATTTTAAAAATATTTTCACGTCGTCAAATTTTGTTCAAAAGAAAGTTAATTTTTACAGTGTCAGAGAACGCGAGAACAGGCACAAAAATTCTCAAAACTTCCTCCCATGACAGCGATAGTTGTATTTTTTTCTTCAGATTTTCCGATTACTTGCCATAGTTAAAATATAAAAACGAAGACTTCTGTAATTGTTTCAGGCCAGAGAAAAGTTATCTTTTGCGCTAGATGAGAATTTATTCTTGTATACTTACAAAATAATGAATACAATTTGGAATGGTTATAAAACTTGCACATTGTGAATGATAATTTATTTAAAACTGAAGATTGTTTTAAGCAGTATCCTACATCAAAAGGCGATCGCCCAAATTGTGTCTAACAGTCCGGCACTGTGCAAGTGCAACCAATCCAATTTAGCTGAGCGTTGAGATTAAAATTCACAGAAAAACGAATAGTTCGTTAAGTTTGATCGTGAAAGATTCTTTTCGTATTTTTCCTTCAATTGAATTTTACCTTGTTTCGACTTCTGCACTCTTTTGATCACTCATTGTTAAATATGGACAAATCTTTATACTAAAATCAAATTTATTAACAATTTGCCGACCCTTGTTACAATTCACAGAATGTGTACAGGGATTTCCGAGTCGCCGTAACAATAAAGCTCAATGACAAGGAACAGTTACTGCTCGGTGCACTCCTTGAAACTCGTCTCCAACCGGGGGCTTGGATATTCAGCGAGCTGCTCGCACTAGCTCCTCCGGTACTCCCGATTAGCCTGACTCAGGGAGCGTGTTTTCATATTCCACTAGACTTGTGAATGGAACGTATTTCGAGCTCTCCAGTTGGCCAGTGATGGCGGCGCGTGAAACGCAAGCGTCAGCTGCATTGTGGCTTCGGAAAGGTAAGCGGTACGGTGAGTGAGAGAACATGAATTTTTAAGAAGTTATCAAGGATTATTGTTGTATAAAAGAGTTAAGAAATAAATTTTCAACTGCGTTGTTTGAAATAAATGGGATTATTGGCAAACTTTTTTGCAAATTTGTGGCAGACATAGGAATAATTTTGCTGAGAAGAAACGTAGATATTTATGCTCAGAAAATACCTAATATATAAAAAAATTAATGTTTCATTCTTCGTTCGTATTTTATGCGCTGCCGTTCCGTTTATCCAATTGCGATAAAACTTTGTCAACCTATTGCTTGCATTTGCGCAAAGGTTATAGGCATAGTACAATAGGAATGGGAGTATGTCCGTTGCACGTAGACACACAAAAGGGGGCGTTTTTGATAATGATTTACGAGTTTCAGGATGACTCAAGCGCACCTGAACGGAAGCTCTTCGCAACCCGTCACACCCTCTATTATAAATCGACCATTCGCTACTTATCATGAATCTGCGATTGTGAATTATCGGCCAGAATTTTTACTTGAACGTTGTCTCGGACAACTAAATCAAATTTATCCAAGACAGTGTCATAGCGGATGCATGCCCAAACCTGAGGAGAACGTTTTACCAATCAGATACTTGACAACCATGAAATACCAAGACATAGAACAAACCCATACTCGCGAGAAAATGTTTAATTTATTAAAATTTTTTGCAGAACTTTGTGTAGGTAAAACGTGATCAATAATTACGTGACCAGAACGCACGAAGTGTAATACATTGCAATTGTGAAACATTGCCGGCTCCTAGTTAGCTTATTAACTCCAAACTCCTGAGGTGTGACAACACGGCACTCTCACGTGCCAGCGAATTCTGCTGCCTGACCGCGCTGTTTAAATGCGTCGTAGTTTAAATGCTTCGGCCGGTCGGATATAACATAGTACGGAGTGCCTGTCCCCCATTATTCCCTCACATGTGTCCCAACTATCCTTTACATTTTTCATAACTCTTCCTCGTCGTTTTCCCATGTCACCTGTCGTGTCCTGCCAGAACTCAGATGTCCTCAAAAATATCGTTCCCAACATGTCACGAAAACGTGGTTTAAAAGCCCTAGAACGCATCGATTCCAAAATATACGTGTGTTATATATGTTTATAAATATAGTATGTGTTATATGTATAGTAATAATTGTTTTGTATGTCAGTCTACAAATTTCTATTTTTGGTCTGAAATGTCTGGGACTACGGCGTAATTACCTATCCACCAGTATAGGGTTTTGTGCTGTTGGTTTCTTTTAAACTGCCAAAACCCGTCATATTTCCTTAGCGTCTTGCAAACTATTATATAGCATCAAAATATGGTAATTTCAAACTTAATTCCAAGGTCATAAAATTACTGTATATTACAACAATGTATAGAAATGATATAACAAACACTCAAATAAATTTACAGAATTGTTTCAATCATTATCAAAAAAAATTTTAAGTCATAAATGGTGTAAAAGACGGGAAAAGAGTAAAAATAGTTCTTTTATTTTTTAACTACAGCTCAGCAATCGAAAACAAATTGAAAAAAATCGTACATCCCATGTTTTGGGAGGAACTTATGAATTTTTTCTGCCTTTTCTCGTGTTTTAACACAGTAAAAATATTTTAACACATTTTTTCATTCGAGTTTAGTGCTGAGAAAATACCAATATAATTTTTTGGACAGTACGGTATATTTTTTTTCTAGATGAAATATTGACGTTGACGAATAACTAAAAAACAAACAAACTGGTATTACAAAAACACACTCTCTTTCGGGGGACAATGCCAGGATACGTATCTACGATACATCTGTTAAAAAGGAGTAACGATGATCAATACTCGATGAGCTTCTTCAGCCAATAGGTAATAAGACAGTATTAATATATAATTAATGAGAAACCATAAACATGTAAACATGACATGAATAAATCAGTTCTTGGACATTTTTGTTCCGCAGACTACCAAGCATCCATTTCGACGAAAACAGCCACAAACCCAATCGCGCCCAAATAAAAAGGCCCATAAACGGCAGCTAGTCCTCGTGAAAGTTGAACGGAGCTACGATTGGCGATGAAGTGAGATTGCGAGGAGGGATCGCGGATCGCCAGAAAAAAGGGGCGGAGGGGGGGGAGCGTTGGGCAAAAGAAGCAGCGCGCCAGCGGCGAGCGGCCACAACGTTCTCAGCACAAAGCCGCCGCCCCTTTCACGAACGCCGTGCGCCTCCCACCCACCCCACCCCCACCCCCACCACACCCCTCCCCTCCTCTCACCGCTCCACCCGCCCACTCCCCGCGCCGCACGTGCAGCCGTGACCAGCTTGAAAGCGCGTGCGGTCCAAAGGCCCCTCAACGGCGACGATGGCAAGGCGCTCGCTTTGTAGAGGGAGAGGGCAGGAACGAACAGGAGGGAGAGGGAGATCGCGGGTGCGGAGGAGACAGAGTCGACGGCAGCGGTCAAGGATGTGAGGTGAAGAATGGCGGGCGTAACGGGCGCGCGAAAGGAGAGGCGAGCTGTGAGCTGCCCGAGGGCAGTGAGGAGATGGGCGAAGTTGAGAAGGGGGTGATAGTTCTTGGGGCAGGATGGCGGAGAGAAAAGAATAGGAAGAGGATGGACGAGAGAGGGCACATCTAGCGGAAGATGGTGGCACATGGAGACACAGGAAACAAAGGGGAGGGAGGATGGTGGATTGAGAGCGAGAAGGACATGGGACCTGTAATGACGTCAAAGCGGGAAAGACGCGTGGGCGGGAAGGAGTGAGAGTGGAAAGGGAGCGAGGGAGGAAGGACGTGAGGGGCGAATGACGTGAGGAGGACGGGCGTGAGAGGGACAAGGCGTGAAGGGGGAAGGACGTGACTGCGGGAAGAACGTGTGGACGGGAAGGACGAGAAGGCGGAAGGACGCGAGGTGTGAATGATGTGAGGGGGAAGGACGTGAGGTGGGAAGGACTTGAGCGGGGATGGACGTGAGGGCGGGAAGGACGTGATGGGGCACAGGACGTGACGGCGGGGGAAGAATGTGAGTGGAAAGCACGACGGGGTCGGGAGGGCATGAAAACGCGAAGGTCGTGAAAGTGGAAGTGGCGGGAAGGAAGGAGTACATAAAAGCAGAAAGTGGAGATGCCATTAGTGGACGGAGAATGGAATTCACATAGGTGCAAATAAAAGAATTGAGATATTGAAAAAGAAAGAGATATTGAGTGGGAGACAGTTGGTGGAAAAAACGATTTAGATGGTCAGTAGTAGAAAGGGAATTTCGGAGACTGCAGAGATTAAAATAAGTTATCAAATTTGATGATGCTTGGTGACGGTAATGATGGAAAGCGATGATGGTGGAGGCGATAGAAATGGTTTGGTCAGAGATATATACTGAAAATAATAGTGAGCCCAAAGATCACAGGGAAAATTATTGTTAGTAACGGTGGAAACGGGGATGAGAGTTGTTGGAGAATAGAGGTAACGAAAGAAGAAATGCGGCAGTCTGCGGGGCTTCTGGCTGCGCCGAAGACCGTGTCCGAGGAAGTGGCGAGAGCGACAACCGCCTGAGGTAGTGGCAAAGATGGCGGGGACGGTGACATCTCTTCGTCAACCTGAACGAGCTCTACAGCGCTCGCCCCTGAAAGACCGTTTTATGAGCGGTGTATTGCCAGCAATCCTCAAAGGTGAAGTGGAATACGTGGTTGTATATGAAAAGCTTGAATTGCGGTTGCAATTTTCTTGGTTTCATTTCTTTACATTGTCCGCAACTACCAAAGTGAAGCTTTTATACACTTGACGATTTACCGCTGTATGCCGCAAACGTAAACAGATCTTCATTCAGTGAACTCTCAAATATTAAAACAGGACACGCCCAACAGTAAACATTTTAATTAATAAACTTTTGATAATTGTTTAAATGGCATTTGAAACACGCGGTAACAGTAATACGGTACGTGCGTTCACCAGATTGCTCTGATATATTTCTTTCTGCAGAGAAAAATGCGTATAATTAATGACGAGGAATATCCTATTATTTCAAGACCGAAAACAAATTGCATTGACACTTCGGGAGCGATGGAGACTGAAGGTCTCTAACAACCAGCGAATAGACAAGGAATGGGGTGATGCAGTTTCTATTTAACATAGAAACATTTCAATAACACTTCTCGGAATAGGAACTCAATATTCTGAGTTATGGACATATGAAATGGAAAACATTCTACTTTTCTCTTTTTATGTTCATATTTGGATACCATTAGGATGAGGGTAATATACGTTTTTTTCATTTATAAGAGTAGATGCAAGATACGTTTTGGAACTCGCAGTACTTATAAAGTTGCCCTCTCTTCCGACTACGTTTTGATACGCAATATTATCAACGTGAAAAGCATATATCTCTCAATAGCAGGTTTACGGTGCTTTAAACGTTTATATAAAACTTTACTGAGGCTTCATCGTATTGAAATGAACTTGAAAGGGCGTGTTATATTGTAGCAGATATTAAACAGATGTAGGAGATATCATTTGAATTAGTTTCAGAATTTTCATCTTTGTGTATACCTATATCGTTTATATAATGTGAAGTTTATTTTCAACCTTCTTTCATGTATACATTATTTGAAACTATTAAAAATAAACTAATATTTGTTTATTTTGAAACCTAGAAGTAATTGGGTAATTCATACTAACAATGATCAGTTTGATCAGATCAGAAATAATCAGCTGAAGTTATGATCAGTTTAGTTTAAGTTATTTATTATCTATATCTTGAAAATTGTGAAGTGTGGGAAAGAAGTATAATCTGAGCATTAGAATAAAACGAATTTAAGCCGATAGTTTTTATTGTTCGATATCATATTTCTTTCTTGCGATATATGATTGTTTACAAATAAACATTAGTCATCCCCATGTATTGCACTCAAACCGTTCCCTCTTCACAGACAAGTATAATGAAAAGATAGACTTGCAAGGTCTTGCTTAGTTTGTTCACTTTATATGCTCTACGTTTAACGCAGGGACATATGTAGTCTAGCATACGTCGCATATAAACGGTGCATTTGGTGCTCAATTTCTGTCATTAACACAATTAAAATCGGTATATAAATTTAAGTTCAAAGTTAAATCTTTTCTGCTGCATAACTCTTTCTATACTATTTGAGACTATACTGATCATAAAAAAGAAAAATTAAGTTTATATGAACTACGATATATAATGCATTTGTTTACATTTGTATTATATATGTTTTTAAACACTGGAACATGTCATGTACTTCAGCTTCAGAGTCAATGACCCCCAGCTGGATCAGGTTTTGTCCAGGTTCCGTGATTCTTTGAGCAAATGCTAAGATGGTCTCGTATTGTTTTTGGACATAAATGTAGCTTCACTATGCTCACATTTTGTTGAGCTCTCCATTTCCTTGTAGTGGTAGGAGTAGAGCTAGGGGTTTGTTTCCATTTGAGCAATGCAAAAACCCTTCCGTGTTAGCAATACAAAACAATCAAATCTGCAGTTCGTTTACCGATCCAATTAAGTTTTCTATACCTCCTGAGCAAAAATGGCTAGACTTTCAAATGTTTAAAATAAATAAAATAAAACAATTTTTTAAACATTTAAAATAAACAAAAAATGAAAGAAAATAATTCTAATTTAAAATTTCTAAACGTTTACACATCTTTCAACTATTTATAGTTTCAATGTTGGAAAGGCACTCTGGAGCTCAAGAAAACTATATCTTCTCCCTCATCTGTCACACAGTATTTGAGTTCTTTGACTAAATAAATCGAATCATTTAAATTAAAAAACTTTTTGGAGAAATTGCAGCGTTTATTTGCAGTATCGTGGATTTACTACATTAACATTTTTCAACTTATGGCATGTTGACCAAAATTCTTTCATAAAAACTATTGGCTTTCAAACTTTAATATTTATTCTAATTATAGCCATATAAAACACCCGTTTCAATATTTTAATTTCATTACTTGCTATGAGCTTATAAAAAAATATATATTTCATATTTATTAACGCCGAAACCAGCCGTTAGGGCGAGTATGAACATAATTATTATGTATTTTTATCTTCTCTATTTAATGGCACGACTTGCGATGTTACGTATTTATCGGCAAATAAACATTTTAAGAATATTATCTTAGAAACTTCCTTGCGCCGAAACGATGTCTCGTAGATCAACAATGACACTATTATTTTCTATCGAGATAAGATATCGTATGGTAGTATATTCTCGAATTTTTTTAAAGTCCCTGTTATGCTATCCCACTGGTACGAGAATTTATCAAAAGTTCAGTTAGCACTAAAACTGAAGAAACACTCTTAATTAAACCAGTCGCTTTCCGTAAAGAGTATTGCTATTGAATAAATGAAGCCCAAGTGATGAAGTATTTACTTTGCAGGAAAACATTCACGCTTCTTTCGTGTCCGATACTACGCGCATGAACCCGAGCCTGCAAACTCTCAGAAATGTTGACTACTCCCTTAGCGCTATTGCTTAAGGAATGTTTGTTAATTGGGTTGTATACTATACTAAAAAATGTGCTATTCAATAAATTACAGTTTATATTTTCAAATGTTATTATGCCATTTATGCAGGTTTTGCTGCAGAGTATAATAATGTTAATGCAATGAAAGTAAAAATGTTTTTAAAAAATGGAAGAGATTTAGATGTAATAGTTTGAGGTAGAAACAGAAGAAGTATAGTTCAGTATATTTTAATACTTAAGCATTTTCCATTGAAAATATTTACGTTCCGGCGCCAAATTAGTGTCACGTGTCACACACACACCCAACATACGGGACAATTCTACCCGTCCTTGTCTGCGCATCTTGATTTCAACCCTCTCTTGAACAGGCTCCGGGTCAGGCAATTTTGCTCCTTCGGTTTTACTGCGTTTTAACAGAATAGCAGTTGCATGACGCGTTGTAGTCCCTTTTCTTTGTTTGAGCGACGTGGCGTCGCCCCCACTCTGGAAATGGACAGTTCTCGGACCAATGTTCCGGGAACTCCTCCTCAGCAAACAGCAATCCCGAGCATAGAACTACAAGAAAATCAGGAAACGACGGGTTATTTTTGCATTTATGTATTTTTGTGCTTAACTGTCCCTAAGAGAACGCTCACTTGCATCAATGAAGCATTTATAATAATAATAATAAATAATAATAATAATAATTATCATTATCATTATCATTATTATCATTATTATTATTATTATTATTATTATTATTATTATTATTATTATTATTATTATTATTATCATTATCATCATTATTATTATCATTATCATTATTATTATCATTATTATCATTATTATTATTATTATTATTATTATTATTATTATTGGCATATAAGCCATTACTGAATACGCTACAAGATTAACGGGTGTGATTTTCCAGAACGGTTTTTCAGCTGTATCCCTCAGTACGACAAGGTTCTTACGCCTTGAAGAGTGAATTATGAGATGATAGGATGACGATGATAATGATGATGAGGGCTGAAGAGACAATTACATATACGACCATGTCTACGCAGGACATGAACCTGCAGCCTCCTCGGCGCAGCCGAAGGCTGCCGCAAACTAAACACTTCAACTCCGCTGGTTTGTGACCACACGCGCCTGGACAGGGGAGAAAGAAAGGCTCAAATTTCACTTTCTCCCAAGTGTGTGTAAACAATGCAGATTGTAGTAGAATCATTTAAAGGGATTATATAAACTCACAACTCAAGTTACTCAATCAGTTCATCTGTCAACTTACAACTTGGAAACACATTAATACGACATACGTCTGAATTGATCGTCACTGAATAACTTCTATCAGCTGCGTGCACGATTTGTAGGTACCTTTCCACATGCACTGTGAACTTTCCACGTACTGTTACTGAGTTTCAAATTTCAACGTGTTCACTACGCCTCTCCGGAAAGACTGCTCTAGTTGATAATCAAAGCTTCACTGACGTGATATTAGTTTTCACGGCCTTCAAATCAAGGAAACACACGGACACAAATTATTTTCTACACACGTGTGTAAATATAAGGGATTGTGCTTCTTGTGAATTACTTATTGGATGGCATGTAGCACCTTCAACGCAGTTGAAGCTCGGGGTGTAATGGCTAGCACATGCTTCTACCACTGCGACCCACGTTCTATCCTCGGCCATATGGAGATCGTGATAGAAAGAGCGAGCTATCGACAAGCTTTCAGTGGGTTCTCTCGTTTCTCCTACTTCTCATCCCATCATTTTACATCATCTTAATCATCATCATCATCGTCTTCTTCATCACTAGCATCTACTACTCATTAAATCTACTCATTAAATTAAAAATCAAAAAATTAGTCCCTGCTCAACAAACGAATAACGTGAGTGAGAATTAGCGGCGGTGATGGTGTAGCGGTTAGCGTACCGGGCTGTTATACCCAAGCTCGCGGGTTGAAACCCGATCGAAGTCGTGGATTTTTAGGGCGACAAAATCCTTCATACGCCTTCCTTCGGAGGGGAAGTAAAGCCGGCTGTCCCATGTTAGTAGATTTACTTGCACGTAAATCTCTGAGCTAAATTCAAATCGCCTGTTTCTCGCCCAAGAAATACCTCCTTTCTATGCTCGTTGACGAAAGGAGCGTAGCGAAATTTGCGCGGTGAGACGGTAGAGCGGGCCTGATGGCCCGAGTTTCGCCACGTAAAATAAGGCCAGTTCATTTCAATTCAATTAAATCATCACATATGGGCCACGATGTTCTTAATACTTCAAGGGCATGTAAACATAAATAAGCCTTTAGAGAAACTGTTTTGTTATTGTCGGACCAAACACAATGATCTTCATACGTTAAAGTTTTCAGATGCATCTGTAGACGAATATATTGCAAAATAAACGGGATGTGTTGCAGATTCATCATGTGACAAAAGAGGAATTTCCGTTATCAATCCAGTAACAGAGTAGAAAACTAGTTTCCTAACCCTTGACATTACAACTGTGCAATTCGTGTCACGTTTCTTTGTCGAAAAAACTGTGTTTGTTCATTTCCGCTTCCTATTGAAAGTCCATTTCACAATGTTCTCAGTGAAACTGCAGCTGCTTGTTGGCTGGGCGCAGTGAATTGTCCGCGCAGCCGCACAATCCGGGCCGCAGGCCACGTGGGCAGGACACTGCGGCCTCGGGCACGAACGGATTCTCCACATCGCTACCGCCAGAGGTCTCTCTTTGTCCGCCCTGTGGAGTGGAATGGACACTATTCCGTAGAGTGCAGATGGTGGCTGGTTGAATGCTTCCCTCCACACGCGATTCGGTTGTGAGCCTAAGAGTTAATGCGAACATGGGTAGTGTTCAGTATTGCAGAGTGAAATGAAAAGATAGTACGAAAATGGCAGCCCCAAAATATTTACTCAACCTTTGTATTCTTCCGGATGGAGCTTGCGCCACCCCAGCGATGACATTTTGGGATGTTTTATTTACTTGAACATATCCCAAATGAATTTTTGAATCATAACAACAACAAAAGTGACAAGAACTATAATAATAATAATGATAATAATGATAATAATAATAAATGCTTCATTGATGCAAGTGAACGTGCTCTTGGGGACGGTTGAGCACAAAAATACACGAATGCAAAAAAAATACTAAGATATAACAAACGATTCGAATAATGATATAAAAAAGAAAAATTATCGGTGAAATTGGCGAGAAAATATCTGAAAGGTAAGCATGCAACGTGAACTTAAAATGCAGGTTTTCTAAAATCTATGAAGAGGGATAACAATGAACGCTAAATATGACCTAAGAGTTTTGGCAATTAACAAAACTAGAATATTCCTTTATTTTTAGATATATTTAGTATTAATCAGTCTTGCTTTTTAGATATCTATATAAATCATAATCCCCTGCAAGCTCTTAATATATCATGATACTCTAAAAGGCGTTTTGTATTCGAAATGTATGTTTTTGTTTAAAAGATAAACCTTAAAATTGTCGTTCATATGATTCCCTATTTTCTTGACATCTTGTCAATTGGATGTGTTACACAAATTGTTCAATTTATGGCTCAAGAGTGGATCATGCTAATCATTTATGTAAAACCCACCTAACCCCTTCAAGCAAAATATTCATTTGTAATGTTTCCCACATTCTGAAAAGTGTTTTAAATTGATAACCATTAGGGACCGGATATCAAAGCAAATGCATATTTTTCACCTGTTGTTCGAAAATATGCTCCCTTCTTGTGTAGGAAGCCTCAAATTTCTACTTATTTATTTATTTAGTCAAAAACAGTAAAAGCTCTGTATGACGTATGGAGGAGAAGATAATCTGCGCACGTTTTCTTCAGTTCCAGAATCCCTTATTTTAACTATAAATAGTTTAAAGATGAGTGACAGTTAAAAATATATAAGTAAATAACAATAAAATTTAAAAACAATCGCGAGATTAGCAACATTTAAAAAAGAATAGACATTTTCTTTCCCGAGTTATTTAAAACCTTATCCGCAACGGTAAAACGAACAGCAGATTTGATCTTTCTGTATTGCTAACCAAATAGTAGCTCGCCCTTAACTCTATTTCTACCATTACAAGCAAAACGAGAGTTCAACAAAACGTGCGCATAGTGAAACTACATTTACGTCAAGAAGCAAAACAAGGGACAATCTCAGCATTTGCTCAACGGATCAGGGAAACTGGACAAAAACCTGATAGAGATGGGGATCATTGACCCAGAAGCTGAAGTACATTATTTGTTACATGCACATTAGGTCTTTTTACAAGAAAATATACAATACAGATGTAAACTAACTCATTAGATATCACTGTTTTGTTAAAATAAACATTATTCTTCTTCTTGATGATCAGTATTGTCTCTAATTGTATAGAAAAAGTTATGCATGAAAATTACAGTTATGCATGCATAGAAACTGTTATGCATGTGTAGAAAATATTATTATTTTAAATTTGTGTAACGACTTCAATTGTTTAATGTTATCAAGCATTGCGTTGTAAAGTAAGTATAGTAAAGTAAAGTAACGTAATGTATTGTATGTGGATTTCTGGTAGTGCGCTGTTGATACTGACACTTGATGAACGTGATTTCTACGACGTGTATTCTAATTATGACTATCAGTATTGCATGAAAATATGTTCCCACCGTTATGTAAGACACTTTTTTTACAAATAATACAGATTTGTAAATAAATAGGCAAGACAATGGTAAGATTCCAATCTCAATGAAGAGAGGCTTGCAAGAGTAACGCGGATGGGATTTTTTCATTATTAGAATAATTTTCCTTCGCAATCTACAGGTCTGTGCACTACATGTTGGGCTTCATCAGAATATTATGTCATAACTCAGGCGGGAATGCACATTTGCAAAATGCACGCGAGCTACATGAAGGCTGACAGAATTTGAAAGAATTGTGAATGCGTAACATAATGAACTTAATTTAGTGTTTAATTCTGTTATATGTACATTCCATTTGAGGTTTGACTGAATTGAGAGACCAAGTAATTTTGTTACCTTAACATCATTAATTATTGAAACTAAGCCTATTATCCATATTCGACATATTTTACCTGTGGTTAATAAGCACAATATTTCTGCGAAATCATTATTAATTATTACGCATATTTCACGTGAAAACTGTCATCGTTATACATTTATTTACTATAATAATGAATCTGATGCATTTATATTTCAATATCGTAATTTGTGTTTCTATGTACGTTGTTCACTGTAGCTATTATTAACGCCGTGAATCTGAATAATGCACGACACTGAACTGTAAAATCACGATCTTATCCAGGATTATGTACAGCTGATCCCATCTTGAAATAGGTAATGCCGGTGAACTAACAAGAGTTGAAATGCCAAGACTCAGCCCCTGTGTAAGTGAGCGAAACAGGGTGCAAAAAGAAATAAATTTCACTTAGAAGGGGACTACTAAAGGGCTGTAGGATTTGCGTTCGAAGTGGTACTGGTGCTAAATGTTAAATTATTTCAAGACATATATTCCACTATGGAAACTAATAATACTAAACTACTCTGTTCGAATCTCTACGAGGTAGTAAGAGTAAAATATCTTATGAATGTACTCTATTTAAAAATTAAGAGAAACAATATTACATTGCGTGAATATAGGTACTTGATGTGACACATTTTAGTAAATGTTTTCGAAATTTTTACTACATAAATGCATATATATATTGTGACATACCTGGTGGTGCCGGGTATTTTCACTGCAATACAACACTAAGAGAGGGTGTCTTTTACGTGAATGGGTCCCTGGATAAGTTGGTGCAACGTTGGGGTGGTTAATCATAAATTGAAATACAATTATGAACAAGATTTATTTTAAATCAAATTTGTTATTTACATAATCAGACATCGTTTTTACACTCTGCCTTGGTACCAAGATTAAGAGTGACATGCATTTCTCATACCTGCGGGGCCCCGAACGAATACCTATGATGTTCGTAGAACCGCTCGTGCCGACAGGATTGTCGACCTCTGCTACTGCTGCGGGCCGTCAGCGTCGGATGGCGTGGTAATCGCCCACGGCTGATGCTCCAACAATTCTTCCCCGATCAGGATCTTGACACCTCGGCTTCGCACCTTCCTCGAATCACTGTCCGTCAGTGGGTTCAATTACACAACCCGCGCCTACTCTGTATACTGGTCACAGTCCTGTACCGCGCAATTTCAAGAATGTTTCCACCGCGCCAACTAATAAGAACAACATCAATTATTCTACCAACACTAATCTTTCACTATACTGATACTTCTAATGTTCTATTTACACATCAATCACTTTGCGGTTCCTAATAATACGTAAAATACGTCGCAATGTTCTATGCGTCCATACACCGGCGGAGAACTCTCGCCGCACGTCCGCACTTGTCGCCGCTCCGCTCACGTCTCTCTCGTCAGCGCTCTGCCAACGGCTCTCGTCCGCGATTCTCGTAACGAACTTTTGCACGTGCGCGGTGCCCAGTTCCAACCGAAATTCACACGCTAGCCTCCCGGCGGCGGAGGCACCGTCGGCGGTGGCAGCGGTTGCTCGCCGGCCCCGGCGCGCCGCGCTCAGCGCGCGCACCACGCAGTTCAAAATAGCAATTGGTTTCTTACACTAATGATCTAATTAGTGTAATGAAACACATATTATGGGTTTCATCACCCCCCCCTTTCTTTTTTTGAATTTTTCCCGCTTCTGGAAAAATTCACACTAATAACATCGTCACTGCCGATGGTCACACTGTCTTGCCTGTTGCCCAACATCCTATATGCACTTATAACCTAGAATCGACTTAACATGTGATTACTTATTATTAACCCTAACATTACACTTATTTACACTTCACTATTTTCCATCCATGTTGGACCAGGTTTCCGATTTGAAGCTTGTAATGTCCTACTATGTCTTGTCTCTTGTGCGACAATTCATCTTCATTTTGCTGACCGTGATTTCCTAACTCACAGTTGTAGGACATAGCTTCCAGCGTGTTGAACACATCTTGATAGGTATCATCCCATTTCCAGCTACGACCTCTTCTACGTTTGTACCAATGGTTGACCATACCATCACTCTTCCCTCGCCCCTGACTTCGCTCCATTCTTGACCTGCCTACATCTCCTTCACTCCCATTCGTTGGGGCGTCTGCAAACATGAAGTTGTACCCCTCCAATATCTTCAAACCCTTTCCTAAATCGGTATGATCTGCTCTGCTCAGTAGGCTCTGCACGGTAACAAGATCCTGTCGCGTTGACATGCAACTAATTCCTTGATATTTTATAGGGGCAAATAATGTTGTTGGTTCCATAATGCTCTTCGTTCTGTATTCACTACGACTTCCCGTAATGTAGTTGTAATGGCTGTTCCTCTGGTCGCTCTTGATGTTTATTTGGGTTTCTTCGCTCCGCTTTCGTACGGAAATCTTGTCTTCAAATTCCTTCAAAAATTTCGGAAATATACCAAAATTCTCTGCCCATGTCCTGGCGTTCTCTTCTAACATTGGGTGTAATAACTGGATCTTGTATCCTTCCAATATGTTGTTTGATGCTAGGTGCCGTTCTTCTGCTCGCAGAACTACCTTAGGGTTTTCCGCCCCATCTCCCAGAGATTTCATCGACTTTGGAGGCATAATTGGTGTCACCCCATACTTGACACTTGGCGACGTTTTCCCGTCTTCTTCCTGTTTAAACTCTTCTTGTGCTCTTTTCTCTTCGCACCCTTGTATATTTTCCACGATTTCTTCTTCTACTATACGCTCCATTTCTTCTATTTTCATTTCCATTTCTTCTTCCATTATTAACTTCAATTCTTCCGTTTTCACTTTCACTTTATAAACATCCTCCTCGGTCTCGATTTGGACCTCCACCGTTTTGCCCTCCGCTGTCTTGACTTCCTCATGGATTTGGTTCGTCATCCCCTCGTTTCTATCTGTTACCGCTACCCTAGCATCTATTTGATGGCATGATTGAAATTTTAGCACCTCATCTTTCCTATCCAGTTCCTCCGCTTTCCCATACGGTTTTTCGCATATTTCGATGAGCTTCCTATTCCGTTCTTCTGTGATTCTTCCCATTTCTTCTGCCGGCTCCTTAATCTGTTCTTCAACCACCTTCCCGTTCTGTTCTTTTATTAGTTTTCTATTCCGTTCCTCCGCCTTCCTATTCTGTTCCTCCTCGGATCTTTTATGTTTACCTAATTCTTTGCTCTGTTCTTCCGCAAATTTCTCAATCTGCTTCTCCGTTTGCTGCCTCAACTGTTCTTCTAATGAATCTTCTGCCATTACGCCCGTACACGCTTCGTATTCTTCGTCCATCCCCAAGTCAAATCCTACCGCCTGGCTCCCCAGTTCTACCACCTGCCGTTCTAGATCTATATTTGCTCTGTGATCGACCAGAAAATCCGTCCCTATGATTACCGAATACAATAATTTTTTGACTACCAGGGCCACCATCTCGTATACTTGGTTGCCAATCCTGGCTTGAAACATGATTTGTTTTGTGATGGGGCTTGACTTCTTCTGAGTTGCCCCAATCACATACGCCCTATTCATAGGCAGACACATTACTTCTTTTCCTGTTGCTTTTAACTCCTCATACATTTCTTCTGATACTACTGTAGTCGTGCACCCTGTATCCACTAAAGCTTCTTTAAGTATACCTTCACATTCTATCGATATCGTGGGACATTTCCTGATTCTGACCGCTGAGTTCTTACATCTCCGCCACGGTTGGGTATCGTAGGTTACCGGCTGCATAGCGTTTATGGAGACCGCGTTTACGTCATCGATTTCCGCGTCCGCAATGGGGCCACCTATCACCGCGGACTCTATTAGTTTAAATAGTGTCCTTGATCACTACTTGTGCTAGGCTGTGCTAATCGGTCGGGTGCATTCCCGCCCCCGCCTCGCGTCTCCGTATGGTTTGAATTAGATCTGTTCCAGTCCGGTCTCTGGTTCCCCGGCTCTGGTCTCCATCCGTCTCCCCTCTTCCGCGTTGGTTTCTCTGGTAATCGTTGCTCCTATCATTCCCTTGCCCCTGGTTACGTTCCGATCTAACCATATTAACATTCCCTTCATTTCTGTTCTTTGGTACGCCTGCAAATGTCAAGTCGTACCCTCCTAACACATTCTGGAATCTTTCCAGGTCGGTGTGCTGCACACTACGTAAAAGATTCTGCACCGTAACTGGGAACTGTCTTGTCAGTACACATATTATTTCCTGATCGCTCATCGGTGGGGATAGCGTTTTGTATTCCATAATACGCCTTGTTGCGTATTCCCGCAAACTTCCCATTGACTGGTTGTAATGATTATTCATTAAGCTGATTTTAAAATTAATTTGAATTTCCTCATTCCAATACCGCTCAAGGAATCTATCTTTAAATGCCTTTACTGATTCGGGAAACTTATCAAATGTATCGGCCCATATCCTTGCGTTGCCTTCTAACATTAAATATAATAATTGTATTTTACACCTTTCCGAAGTATTGATAACATCTAGATGTCGTTCTGCTGCCTTCATAAATATACATGGATTTTCTTTCCCGTCTCCTGAAAATTTTAGTGATCTTGGAGGGGTAAATGGTACCGTCCCGCTTGCTGCAATTGGGGATGCCTTGCATTCTTTTATTTGTTCAATCTCTGTTCGTAGTAACACAACCTTCTCTTCACATTCCCTGCATTATTCTCCTGCATTTCTTCCTTGACTACTAACTGCATCCTTTCAATTTTCTCGTCCTGCTTAGCGGTTTTAGCGTCTAATTGCTGGCATAACTTATTCTCTAATTCTCCCCCCAGACTAATTACTTGGGATTCCAACTCCTTTTTCTGTTTCCCTAATTCTTCGGCAGTCCATTGCTCATGACTTTCTACCCGCTCCGCAATTTTAGTCATCTCATTCTTCGTTAACTCAATTTGTTCTTCGGCGCGTCCTATTCTCCCACTTAATTCCTCTTGTAATTTGCTGATCCGTTCCTCGAATTTCCTATCCTGTTCATCTAATCTCCCATTCAATTCTTCAGCCAACTTCTTATTCTGTTCCTCTACTTTCCTATTCAGTTCTTCAGCTAACTTCCTGTTCTGCTCCTCTGTGAATGTTTTCTGTTCGTCTACTTTTCCATATAGTTCTTCAATCAGCTTCTTCTGATCTTCTGCCGCTTTCTTCTGATCTTCTGCCGCTTTCTTGCTCCGTTCTTCCGCGATCCTATTCTGTTCACCCATGTCATCTAATTTCCTGCTCTGTTGTTCGAACATCTTCATCAATATCTGTATGGGGTCATTATGGGTATTTTCCCCACCCCCCCGAGTCGGATTTCCTACTGCCTGGTTCATTGGAGTTGACGTAATTTGTACATCTTTATTGAAGCTGTCCCCTGGCGTATCATCCAACCGACTTCCAATACCACTATCCCTGCTTTCCGATGATATACTATTATCGATTCCTACATTTATCTCCCTTACTTCATCCGCCTTCTCCTCCCGGTCCAGCACTACATTTTGCGCCTCCATTCTGTTACTTTGAACTGTCCGATCGATTCTCACTTCCCTAAAATCCGCGCAAATTTTCCTATTGCCTCCCCTAACAATGCTACCACAGTTATCCTATGAATGCACTATATCCGCCACAACCCTGTATATTCTTCGTGATCAGTTTAATTCACTCCTATTTCAATTGCTAACTGATGACGGACAACCCTCACTCACCACCAAAACACAATAACACTAATTCAATAGCCATATAAATTTCCATTCACCTACTAATACATAAACATAATCCTTACAATACATAATATTATTACCATTGAAACACATATACACTGCTAATAGACTCATTAATACTATTACACAAAAATGCTTTCAAATTATAATAAATCCCTTATTAATTGAAATTACTTTTCAACGCACCTATTGCTATATTATGTACATCATCATCATTCACATTTGCATGTCATATCTCCTCCCTGAATTTTCCTCAATAATATAATATAGATATTCACAACAAACATTCACACTGCTGGTATATATTTCCCAACCTGGTATCTTTTCTAATAAATTCCCCACACTTTACCATCACCAATAGATAATGCACTACTAAGAGGATGTTCCCAGCAAAAAAACAAATTTTTGTGCATAATTTGTACAACACTATTAACCACCTTTATATTCTCATAAGAATTATTACTACTTCCCCATTTCTTTGATTTCCATGTTATAAAAAATTGCCAAGCAGTTCAAATATTATTAATATGTCTTACAAAATTTGGAATTCTATTACATTACATTATTTGTAACATGTACATGTATAGCCTACATAACCTCAGTAACTACAATATTAACTATATATTGGATGCTCACAAATAATTGCCTATGTCAGCCCGCAATTAAGTACGCAACAACATTTTTGTAATTATCAACATTTCATTATGCTTACTTGACTTGTGCATGTTTTTGCTAACACATGTATTGTTATTTTTTTTTTGTACTCTATAATAATACACTTTGCACTGCCTGCTTCTCATCTATACCCTGCATTACTATACAACAATTACATGCACATTGTTTTCCAACATTTCACCAATTTCCCTAGGGCCACATTTCTTAATTATACGTTATCCACTTGTTCGGGCGCCAGCTGTGACATACCTGGTGGTGCCGGGTATTTTCACTGCAATACAACACTAAGAGAGGGTGTCTTTTACGTGAATGGGTCCCTGGATAAGTTGGTGCAACGTTGGGGTGGTTAATCATAAATTGAAATACAATTATGAACAAGATTTATTTTAAATCAAATTTGTTATTTACATAATCAGACATCGTTTTTACACTCTGCCTTGGTACCAAGATTAAGAGTGACATGCATTTCTCATACCTGCGGGGCCCCGAACGAATACCTATGATGTTCGTAGAACCGCTCGTGCCGACAGGATTGTCGACCTCTGCTACTGCTGCGGGCCGTCAGCGTCGGATGGCGTGGTAATCGCCCACGGCTGATGCTCCAACAATTCTTCCCCGATCAGGATCTTGACACCTCGGCTTCGCACCTTCCTCGAATCACTGTCCGTCAGTGGGTTCAATTACACAACCCGCGCCTACTCTGTATACTGGTCACAGTCCTGTACCGCGCAATTTCAAGAATGTTTCCACCGCGCCAACTAATAAGAACAACATCAATTATTCTACCAACACTAATCTTTCACTATACTGATACTTCTAATGTTCTATTTACACATCAATCACTTTGCGGTTCCTAATAATACGTAAAATACGTCGCAATGTTCTATGTGTCCATACACCGGCGGAGAACTCTCGCCGCACGTCCGCACTTGTCGCCGCTCCGCTCACGTCTCTCTCGTCAGCGCTCTGCCAACGGCTCTCGTCCGCGATTCTCGTAACGAACTTTTGCACGTGCGCGGTGCCCAGTTCCAACCGAAATTCACACGCTAGCCTCCCGGCGGCGGAGGCACCGTCGGCGGTGGCAGCGGTTGCTCGCCGGCCCCGGCGCGCCGCGCTCAGCGCGCGCACCACGCAGTTCAAAATAGCAATTGGTTTCTTACACTAATGATCTAATTAGTGTAATGAAACACATATTATGGGTTTCAATATATATATATATATATATATATATATATATATATATATATATATATATATATATATATATATATATTAGATTATTGTTTGTATGTTTGTATAACAAGCATTATAAATTTGTAAGAGAATCAAACTTAATTTCTCCAAAAACCTTTCTTGTGACGTCTCCAGTATTTGACATCTGTGCGAGAAAATGGTGGCCGATTGTTCCGTTTCCCTCTACCTCCCCGCTATTCTTTCACTTCGATTGGCTGAATGTGTGATGACGTAATCACTCGTGCCGTAAAATGCTAATACGCCACCATTTTTGTAACCTTCCCGATTATGAACGATTCCTTGCAACAGAAAAGGTTGTATACAATGCTTGTATACAAAAAAATCTCTTCTGTAACTTTTCAAAACGCCCTTTATCGTTTTTCCAAGGGTGCGCTTGCGGGCCGTCGGTGCCAGCGCGCCGTCTCGACGGCCTCCATGCTCTCCGATCGGCAGCGCTCCATTGTTTCGCGGATTAGCGCTGTAGGTCATTGTTTGTCGGGCGGGCGCGCGCACGCTCGCCATTGTGGGGCATTATCGCGGCGAGACATTCTCTTCCCCTTCGGTGAAGTCTCAAATCACTAGATATGAAGCCCTCACCCAGCGCGTTTTGCGCTACCCCCATTCACGTCTCCATTAGCGCCCGTGCACGTGTCGGCCAACGCACCGTGACGGCCAGTGAGGGGCTTTAGGCCTTCAGATCGATCGGTTTCACCTGCGCGGCTTCGTTTAGTGTTCTTCTAATACGCGATCAGCATACCCGGCGATTAAACGAGTCTTGGCGAGCTGTTTTAGTCCCTGCTCAACAAACGAATAACGTGAGTGAGAAATGGCGGCGGTGATGATGTAGCGGTTAGCGTATCGGACTGTTATACCCAAGTTGGCGGGTTCAAACCCGATCGAAGCCGTGGATTTGTAAGGGTGGAAAAAATCTTCGTACGCCTTCCTTCAGAGGGAAAGTAAAGCCGGCTGTCCCATGTTAGTAGATTTCCTTGCATGTAAAAGATCCTCAAGCCCAAATGACGTCTCTGAGCTAAATTCATACCGCCTGTTTCTCGCCCAAGAAGTACCTCCTGTCTTCGCTAGTTGGCGAAAGGGGCGTAGCTATATTTGCGTGGTCAGACGGAAGAGCGGGCCTAATGGCACGAGTCTCGCCACGTAAAATAAGGCATCAATTCAATTAGGTTTACATACCGGTGCATGAAAAAAATCCACATCTAAAGAATTGACATTTGGGTAGTTTCCTCCAGATACGTGCTCTGTTTGGGTATTGTTTCCCTAATTGGAAGAGGAGCGTATGTGGGATTGAAGGAGTTTTGTGGTAAAACTTATGGGCGGATTGTTCAATGTTGATGGTAATGGGGGGTATGCCAAGCACGTGGTAAAGGAGATCACTGGGTATGAACCAAGGTGCTTTGTTTATGGTTCTTAGGAAACGATTTTGAAACTAAGAATGTGAGATTGGCTGCTGAGCCCCAAATACGACTTGCGTATGTTAGCATTGGTCTGATCATAACTTTGTAAAGATGATTACCGGTTTGAATTTGAAGGGGAGAAGATCGACGTAGTATTGGCAACACTTGGTTTTATTCTTAGTCGAACTGTTAATTCTGCGGACAGTGATAAATGATTTACTGTATGTACCAACTGTCATGTGAAGTTTATCTATGACCTCTTAGCAATAATGTGGAGCGCTGGGACCACAAAAGTGGATAAATGTTGCCTCTGCAGCCACGCCTGCAAACCTCCCGTCCGATTTAAAAGCAGATGAAACTGAATAGTTTGAGGGTACTTTCCTACTCAGAATGGAGGAAAGATGGCGGCCATGGCTGTCAACTAAAATAAGTACCGGATTGTCTTTGTTTTCAGGTGAGAAAGGATGCGCAGCTTTACGTGTTTTTGTTTTGATGCGCATCCTAGCATTGGTTTGTGCGTGATCACAGTATTGGTTTGGGTGCGATGGCAGAGCAGGGTTGTTGTGTAACTAAAAACACTAAACTTGTTCTGAGTTGTTACTAAAAGTTGTGTCTGTGTTTTGTTTGCAGTCATCGGTGGACGGTTGGGAAAATTTGCAGTATTGCCTAGTTGTGTCCAGTGGGGATGAGTCGAAGAATTGACGCACCTTAATTCTTCGTTGCGCAAAACGTATTCCACACTATCCTGGATTGGGAGCATTTTCACATTCTTATTCTGTTATAGTCTTTCTCTCGATCGTATATTTGACGTACGAGAACACACTGATTGTGTTTATTTATGAATGACCTCTTTTTCCCTTTGGATATGTTGATTTAAAATATTATTTATATTTGTGAAGGCTTTCAGAAAGTCGGCTTTCACTGTGTAGAGTAAGGCGTGTAGAACAAGAAGCAGCTATCCCACGAATGAACGTGGTTAAATTAGGAATAAATACAACACACTCAGTCAAGATCAACTTAACTTATTATTTTTAAACTACAACATTCGTGTTTATTCAAGTAATGAACAGTATGATCCGATGTGAGCTTGCGACGGCTGCCATCTACAAATCGAATCAACATGGGTGTACTTACGAAATTTGGCAGTGCGGTAATGTCCATTGTGTCGTCAGAATCCATGTGTTGCGAGTGCTTCGCAACGAAAAATCGATTGGCGACAAAACGTCCGGCCGGCCGTGGTAAACTATAACGACAAAAACTTTCCGGCGATTTTCTCCAAAACTCATAACCCTCCATCGATTTACAGAAAGCCCTCTAACTTCGAAACTGATGTTTTAATTCTTGGAGGTATTTTCTATTAAGTCTCAACACTTTCAATATTTTCTCAAAAATTTCTCCCAATTTTTAGTTATGGTAAAGGACGTCTAAGAGAATAGCGCATGTCTCATTTTCGTTGAAATTCCTGATTTTTCGAAAATTGTAAGTTCAAGTTTCTTTCGGCGTCTTCCTACAACTATCATATTGAAAATGGTGTTTTTTCCTTTAAATACCATTCATGAAATCTGTCCTTTAAAGAAAATATTTGAAATAAGATTATGTCCAATTTTTTCAAATAAAGAGTAGTTTTTACGTACTTTTGCATGAAATATTTGCATGCACGAACAGCTCAATTTGTTTTTTAATGCTCTGTTCGCGTGCATCAAAAGACGGAGCAGTGTAGTTGGATTACTTTTCAGAGCATTTCTGCATTTTTGAAAATTGTAAAAAAGTAACATTGCCGAAATATAATTATGAAGACATTTTTGCTTTAATGTTAATGCAAATTATAAAAAAAACTTTCCCCAAAACCGCTATTCTCTTTTTCATCAAATTGTTTACACGGATAGAACAAGGGACTTTTAAAAGCATAGGGCAGGTCTCATTTTCCATGAGCTCTGTTTATTTTCGGAAACTGAAAATTTAGAAACAATGTTAGAGATTATTTACTGTTTTAGCACCACTAGTTTCAAAATGATTTTTAAAAGAAATCATACTAAAATTCGTGAAAAATCAGTTCTTAATTTAAGTACATTGAAGCGTTAAAAACTTGAAAATTCATGTAAATGACTGGCATACAAGCACAAAAAATATATTTTTTAGTAAGTCCCCAGTGGTTCCCAGAGGGAAGGGGGTCGAAGAATTGACAAAACTTAATTTTTCTTCATCCAAAACGTATTCCACACTGGCCTGGTTTGGGGGCATTTTTACATTCTTATTCTGCTATAGTCTTTCTCTATATCATATATTTCCGTCCGAAAACACACTGATTGTGTTTATTACACAAGCAATCATTCACGCTAATACCAGCAGCGAATCGCAATAAGATAATCAAAAAGGAATTTGTAATGCCCGGTTGTTCTTCAGAGCTCAACCGCATTAGCCATTGATGAAGCGACAAAACACTAACACGGCCAACACATGAACCACCACAGAGGGACACGTAAATCTGAGAGGGACCAGCTGTGATCCTCACTGTTCATTCGTGTCGGGACGTTTTTTGGGCGGGATCCATGCTCGCTAATGTCCTGTTTCCGTACACAGCGATGGTCGATACATAATCGGGCCGAGATTGCTCGGGGCTCGTTCGTGCTCGATCAACAAGCGCGATTGTGGTCGGGGGTGGGAGGGGCTGGTGGGGGGGGGCGGAGGGAAGGCGACGCTACCCCGCCACGCACCGCGGCGAGAGAGGCTTGTTAAACAATGGATGACCCAATTGCATGGCCATTGAAGCGACAGCTGTCTCTTGAGTAGACCTCGGAATTTTAGGCACAAAAAAGTAAAGATTTAGGCACCTAAAATAGGTAACAAAATTATGAAATTAGGCACGTATTAGGCATAAAACGCGACGTTTTTGGCGCTTGAAATAGATTCCAAAATGAATAAATCAAGCATTTAAAAACATTAGACTTGAAAGTTTGTTTTTGACATGTAAAACGGATCACTAATAAATTCATATATTATTATTATTATTATTATTATTATTATTATTATTATTATTATTATTGGTATTATTATTATATTCAGTCGCACGAATGTGATTGTCAATTCCGCTGAAGGATTCAGAGGTTATGATCTTCCAATCATCGACGCGCTCGTTATCAGGAGTAGCTTTAACGATCGTAGGTCCCGAAGTTGATACAATTAAGACATTAAGTCAACATTTAAAAAAAAATATTTATATATTGTAGCAAAATGACCTCTGCTAATTGGACGACACAAGGTGAATCAATCTGAAATTTTAGTCAGATTTCTGGTAACTTACTTTGCCAACGTTAAATAGGTAATGATTTTTCTTTCGAGTCTGTACGCTCGTAGAGTTTTCTCGCAAATGAAACATACAAATTTTGTAAGATTTTATATACATACATACATACATACCAGTGATGCCAATTCATTTGAGTACGTAGTCTAAATCCATGATTCATATATGCACAAAGACGATTTCGATTAGGAAGATGAAGTGGAAGAGGAATTTACATGCAATTTCATGAGATTCTTCAAACTACAATGGTTAAACAATAGTAAAATTAAACTTGTATGGGTTCAATCAAGTCATCAATAACTTTTTTTTAATCCTAGAAAGTTTTAAATATTTTTAAAATCTTGGCATTTAAAACAGTATTAAATGAAATATACGTAACTTACATTAGTATTCTGTAAAGTAAGTTACTTTTCAATTCATAAAATACACTAATTTCTTGTTTAAGAGGTTTAGAGAGTTGTTATAAGGCTATCTTTGCCGAAGTACGACGTGCAAGGTTTTCTGTTAGCAAAGAGTTACAGCCACCTTCTCGAAGACCTCTTCAGTTTAAATCCCAGCAGAGTCCGTGTTAACACGATTATGATCTAATAAGATTTCATTTTCAAGACTGACGGCCAAAGTTTGCTCATTTGTACAACCTTTTGAGCTATCACAACGTCACTCCGACAGCAGCGAGCCCTCGAAACAGCCATTGTCTCGAGATGAAAGCAAAGTTATCGGAAATGGAAGGAGGGAGAGAATGGGCGCCATCGGCTTGAAAACGGGAACGCTTAAATGAAACGGATTTTAGTCCCTTTTTTATGCAAACGTCGCAGACACTATCTTTTCCCTCTTTCTATTGTTCCCGGGTGATGTTTACAGGGATTTGATGATCTACATCAGCGATAAATTACATTTTATAGTCCCATAAAACGCATTGTTTTCAATTAATGTGCAAGAAAGGGTTGATGGATAATAAATATTTCTTATTGTTTACGTTACGAAACCATTAACAATGTATCACATAATGGATCCCAATTTTATGGAAATTTTACTATTTGTTTTATTATAGTAAACTTGCTTGTAGAAGTGTACATATCAATTTTTGGTATGCTAATGTTAATTACTGCAAAGTTAGGGATCATATGAGCGAATGTTGAGAAGCTATTTTGTTTGTAAGCAACGTCTTGTGCAGTACACTTGTGCAGTACACTTGTGCAGTACACTTGTGCAGTACACTTGTGCAGTACACTTGTGCAGTACACTTGTGCAGTACACTTGTGCAGTACACTTGTGCAGTACACTTGTGCAGTACACTTGTGCAGTACACTTGTGCAGTACACTTGTGCAGTACACGCGTGCAGTACACGCGTGCAGTACACGCGTGCAGTACACGCGTGCAGTACACGCGTGCAGTACACGCGTGCAGTACACGCGTGCAGTACACGCGTGCAGTACACGCGTGCAGTACACGCGTGCAGTACACGCGTGCAGTACACGCGTGCAGTACACGCGTGCAGTACACGCGTGCAGTACACGCGTGCAGTACACGCGTGCAGTACACGCGTGCAGTACACGCGTGCAGTACACGCGTGCAGTACACGCGTGCAGTACACGCGTGCAGTACACGCGTGCAGTACACGCGTGCAGTACACGCGTGCAGTACACGCGTGCAGTACACGCGTGCAGTACACGCGTGCAGTACACTCGTGCAGTACACTCGTGCAGTACACTCGTGCAGTACACTCGTGCAGTACACTCGTGCAGTACACTCGTGCAGTACACTCGTGCAGTACACTCGTGCAGTACACTCGTGCAGTACACTCGTGCAGTACACTCGTGCAGTACACTCGTGCAGTACACTCGTGCAGTACACTCGTGCAGTACACTCGTGCAGTACACTCGTGCAGTACACTCGTGCAGTACACTCGTGCAGTACACTCGTGCAGTACACTTGTGAAGTGTGTTTTTAACGCAACCAATAAAAAGTAAAAGAACGCCCTTAATAACAATTTTCTTTCACAATAGGATGACTCATTCTTTCCTTACAACAGCGAGCTGTCTCAGTGCTCCATCGCCCATCCCTCGATTCAAAGTTGGTTTCATTACTGCGATAAGCACCCAAACAGCCCTTACTGTCCCGGCTGTCCGCAAGGTTTTGAGGACCGCCGCAGAGACCACACTTCTAGCCGCTCCGCCTCCGTCTCCAACTCCGCCTTCGCCGCCGCCGGCACTCGGGACAAATGGGCTACTGCCTCCTCCGCCTCCTCCACCGCCTTCTTCGGAGCTCCTCCAGTATCTCGAGGGAAGCACACAGACGCCGCTTGCAGGTCACGTCCCGACCACCCCTTCCCCACCGCTCCTGCCCGCCTCTCCTCGGTCCCCGCCTCCCCCTCGCCTCGAAGCCATTCGCTCGGCCTCCCGCACCCTCGATCCCCGCCTCTCGCTCCCTTCTTCACCCTCCCGTTCTCCACCCATTGGCCCCTGGTACCTCGCACCCCGGCGTTCTCGTCCCCGCCTTTCTGCGCCTCGTGGCCGGGCACGGGAAAGGGCGGGGGAGGGACGGGGCGAGGCAGGGAAGCGGCGAGGAAGTGGGCGGGGCGCCGCCGCGAAAGCACGTAACAGGAGTTTTAGAGAGCGCGCCTAAACGTGATTTTGCACCTCTTGGCTCCCGCCGCCGTCGCCTCAGCCGCCCCCCCCATCGCCGCCACGCCAACGAGGTTAGTGTCGGCCGGCATTAGCATTGAGGTTGCGTGTCACCGCGAGATCCACCCCGCCACTGCCAGCCCCGTCCCGTCCCGTCCGAAACAAAAAGGCGCTGATCCTATCAGCGCACATCCCCCCCAAGGTCGCGGCGGCACGAGATAACGCCACGAGATGCGAATGAATACCCCTTGGCTGCGGCTGAACACGGCTCTGTTGGAATCCACAGCCGACGACGGATGACGGATTTCCAGCGAGTGTTCAACGGCGTTTTGCATCTCCCTTCTGTTGGAAGACAAATCCGCAACGGGCGCCACCGCCATTTACTGATTTATTCTGATTTAGCCATTGTGTACAGATATAGGCGTGCGCACAACGTTGGGGGGGGGGACGCAGAAACATTTGAAAAGATCCCCGTTTCCCTATATAATAACACATTTTCTTTCCGTAAATACTATAAATTCCTGTACCTTTCTATTCCTCTTTAAGCTGACGATTTGGGGAATTGAAATATATTTAGGGGAAGAGGCTCTCTAAACCATCTGGCAGCCCTGAAAAATGGTTCAACATAAAACTAATTATAACAATAAAAATACATATTATATAAAAAATTAAACTTCTTCTCCTAGCGATCTTCTTTATTGAACCTTCTATTGAAATCGCCAAGGTCCGCAGTGATCAACAACACAGTTGCTCTGTTGACAACTCGAGAGCCGCCGGTGAAGCTGCTCCCGGCCCCGTTGGTGTTGAGTGACAAAAGTCATTCGATATTATCCCCCCGGACACCGCGAATCACAGTAGAGCTCTGAAGAAAACGGTTACAATAGATACGCCTGCTCGCAGCTATTAAAGATACGTGCCGTCCGAACAGAGACTTGTTCAGTTTGTAACTTCGTTTTGTAGTTCACAATTTGATTTCTGTATTACTGAAATAAACTCATAAATATAGGGGAATGTTATGAAAATTTTGTTTCAAGAATCATTTCATTGAAGTGCTGTAGTATGGGATTAACTTGTGTGCCCTGTAGGTGAGCTTCGTTTCATTGATTTAAATTTACATAAACGTTTGCCTAAAAATTTATGCATTTTAATATATTTATATATAAGTATATAAAGCATGAATATAATCTCGATTTCATCACAAGTAAATTTATTCTGTATATTATTTTTTTTAAATATTTTTTATCTAATGAAAGCTTGTTTAAGTTAGTTTTGATTTCATTCTCCAACAAATTCATGGATCACATATTAATAAATTGGGCAGATTACTCAAAATCTAACATTTCTAGAAATAAAAAAATTAAGAAATAAGCTTGCATGTATGATGTAAATTGTTATTTTATATCTGTATATTTTATAACATGTTGAAAGGTTTCTTAGTTGTCTCCGCCTTGTAAACACTAAAAGAGACATCAAAAGATAAGTGTACCTCCCAGTTATTTCGGTTTAATCTACGGGCATTTTTAATGGATCTCTTGATTCACGATGAACGCTGATTGGTGTACCTCTACACATCGGTTAAGGAGCCACTTCATAATATTCCTTTCCCAAACATTTTTACATTCTCGCCATACTCCGTATTTACTTCGTCAAGAGAAAGTACTGTAATGTTGCGGGGGAAATTGGTTGTTCCATCGCTGGGAGATGTTGCACCAAGGCATCAACTAATACACTCTGACAGTGCCTCTGACCGGGAAGTCCTAGGTTCGAGTGAGGACAGTGGTAGGTGTTGCATCTCCAGCATGTTAACTAGTTCGCATTCAGTCACTGGAGGAGAATTCTAGCGGCCGGCTGCTCTGATTGCTAGTTTGCCATGGTTTCTCGAATCAGTGCCAGGCGAATGTCAGAGCAGTATGCAATCAAACGAACCACGGACCACGCGCGATCATTCCTTCCTCTTACTTCTATCCTCACCCCAAACATACACACACACTCTTACATGCACCATACTACCACACATGCCGACAGGTCACTTGGAAACTTACATTTTGTCCCAGCCAGAGTAGCACTCTGCTGATGGGCGATACCTGTTTGCGGGTAAACACCGTAAGTCGACGATAGGTTGGTGCCGGATCTCGCCAGACGCCTCCCGCACTTAAAACCACACACAAAACTTACGGTACTAATGGACTTAGCAGTTGAAGTGCCTGGAATCATTTATTAATCAATCAACAGAAATCGCAGAAAACTCGTAATGTGTGGCAAATATTTTGAGTTTTGGGATACTTTCCATGAAGCCTCCACATTTTCTAAATTTCCTCCGGAATTGCTCCAGATGTTTTGATTGAACTTTGTTCTCGTATAACGTTTGGAATGCTTAAAAATTGTTGAGGTGCATTTATGTTTTAGAATATCTGAATTTTCAAAAAAGGAATTATTTATTTGATTTATTTTGCCAACGAACAACAAAAACCGTACGTTCTTTTAAGAAACCGGTATTAAAAGAAGGTAACACAGGCCTGCACAACACATTGTCCTGCGAGCATCCTGCACATACGACCTTAGCATCCTGCACTTATGACCTTAGCATCCTGCACCTACGACCTTAGCATTCTGCACTACGTCACTCTGTTCGAGCTGCCAAAGTGTACGTAGGCAGCTTTGGAGGGGGAGAAGCGGAAGTGGGGTTGACGCAGCGCGTAGATTGAAGGCCTAGGCCTCGAATGCAATGATGCATGCTGGAAATCATTTGCTCACTTATTTAAATGGGTAACCTACGGTATTTCTAGCTAGCACGGGCCATATTTCATTTTTTATAGTCTTGTGTGCACTGCTATTTATCAACATTTTTATTATTTTTTACTTTAAACTCATTTTAACTCATACAATTATATTTTACAACAATATTTTTAAGCAGTGGCTTCTTTAAAAAATATTATGTAATTTTAACTAATAAACATTTACAGTTTCATAATTTATTTTTCAACAAGATGACACAATCTTTACATGATAGCAAAACGGAGAAAATTGAGAGCAGTATCTCAAATGGAGATAGTAATACAAATGAAATATAGATAATTCCAAGGGTAATGTTTGGCAGCACGTATGTTTGTGACCATTTTCCCTCATTATGAAGCTGAATAAACTATTACGACGAGCAAACTTCTTTTACAATATTCTACGTGCAATCATGACATTATTACGAGTCTTGTGAAATAGAAACCAAAGGGCTTAATATTTTCATCCGAGTGTGAATAAATAATAATCATCGGAAATTAGAGGAGAAAGTAATCATGATTTTCTAAGAATAAGATTTTTTAACTTTGATAGAACCGTCTTAATCAATTAAACATAAATAATGAAAAACTAATTTACTACTGTCAATATCAAACAAACAAGATTCAATATTACTATTTTGTACTTACCAGCACGCTAAATTTGCGATTACACCGTAGCGCTTTACATCAGCATAGTCATTACATGAAAGCAAATTACATCATCATCCCTACATGCAATTATTATGGTTATATCCAAATCAAATATGTATGTCTAATTGGTTTCACATTTTTATACATCGACAACTAACACTTCAAAATTTAAAGATAATGAAACTTGAACTGTATGTAATAATTGGTATTTCTCTCAATTGTGTTTTTCAATTTACACGCTGTGATTCGAATTGAGCATTCTCATTGACGGTCGCCACTCCTAGAATGAGCCTTATTCCCACCCATCCACGAGGCCTGGGTTTGCACTCAAGATATTAGCGCGCGGTTCTCGAGATCAGCCAAAGTGCAAAATTATGTGCAGGCCTGCGGTAATAAACAAACAAACAAACAAACAAATATATATATATATATATATATATATATATATATATATATATAAAGAATTTTTCGCCTAGACCTCAGCTAGGTCACTGAGAAACAAATAGTCAAAAAAGAGACACAAAATATTTCTGCATGGAATTCATCCCACCGTAACGTATGTACGAGCCTGCTCTCCACAGCTCGATTCTGTGGGGGCGAATATCAGCATATCGTTTAGGAATTGGGAACTCGTAGCAATTTCCGAGGGTCCTTTCCATTTCCCCCAAACCTTCATTCCACCACTCCGTCTACATGCACGACAGGCCCTGCATTGTCAACGAGTCATGTAATCACCTGCTATCTCCGTAATAGTAAGAACTCCGGAAAATAACACACGGCTCTGTGAATGGAAGTCGATGCGTCGATGAATCGCGGTCGTCGGTTGTTTTCGAAAATGGCACTTCGAATTCAATATGGCGTACAGTTTGAAACGCCACGTCGGTATGGCATACAACTCCTTCACACTTTGGCCATCTAACAATATACAACAGGAATTAGCTGTGCTCTCATTACCCAACGGAATAGTTTGTTGTTGTTTCTTTTGACACATTCAAAAAATTATGCCCACAACTACAGGCCACAATAATTGGATTTCCCTGTTCCTCATAACATTGGGTAATTTTTCAAAACGTTTTAGATTTGAGCTATCGTATATGGTTTTCTTGCTGGCTCCTGGCCAAATAGTAAAATAGTCGTAAATAGCATATGATGTTGTTAATTTTTGCACGAATAAGAGTAGCCGCATGAACGGCGAGGGAGTGAATGAGGCTATTCTTATGAGTGCAAAAATGTAACATTATAAACGAATTGCATACGCTATTTTTATGTATAATATCATTATAAAATTTTTACAAATGTAAAATGGTTACTGAACCTGGAAGTGGAATGTTATGTTACGTACATAATGTAGCTCAACGCCGACTGTAATAGGGGCGGCCGTCGTAGGCCGGGGTGTTCATTGTTCGTTATGAAATGGATTTACCAGATGCAATAATGAATGAAGCTGCTAAAGCAGAATTGACGCTAATATCTAGAAAATCAGCTAAAAAATTATGAAAAATAATTAGTTCAAATTTGTAACTTGGATGGAAAAGAAGAATACGAATGGCGTTTAACTAGTGTCGCAGAACAATATATTGAAGAGTCAGTAGCAAATAAGGATAGAATCGTCAAGACAATTTCATCTGGGAGAGAGACGCCGAATATAGGCGAACTTTCAAAACCTCACACTTCAAACGAAACAACAGTTTCTGGAAGTTCTGGATTTTCTTTTACGAATATTTCGAACTGCACATTCCATTTCCATTATTAATAAGTGTGTTTTGAGTAATAATTAGTGAAATCTTTGTTTCCTAGCGTTTCTTTTGCCGATATGAAATTCTGATTTTCTGTGGTATGAGTAAATAAAAACTCCGAACTCCCGGCAATTGTTTGATGACGTATGTTATTTTATTGAACTAGGATCAGAATCCTACTGTTCCTGTACGATTTTCGATTCCACAAGAGTATAATGTTTGTATACAAAAAACAGCATTGTTTTATACCTCTGTTTTGAATTGCGTAAAAATGACAGTACAGATCTCGCAGCGAATTAACCTTTTGGAAACATAGAAATAATGTTTCTATTTTTTACTCCTATTATTTACACGACATATTTAACGTTTTGTTGCACACCTTTTGAAAGTTTTGCGATTTCCGCCGAAAAAAGTTTTAGAAAAATACAAAGTACAGAGGCTATCGATTCCGAACATACTCCCGATAAACAAATGGGTAGTGAATATGGAAATTACTGCTTCCATACCCCTACGACCGCGCGTTTTATATTTTCTAGGAATATTAATTTTCTGCAAAACGCCTTCCGGACAGACCATTCTGCAAGGTGGGCAGAATGAGTTGTTGGTTTTAAGAGTGGAAATTCGTTCTTATCGACAACCTTTATCTATTCTTCCCACATGCAGTTTGTCTTTTTATCCTTGTAAAAGCTCGCAAATGTTGATCTGTATAGAAAATAAATAAAAGACGAGTATAGCATTTACGAATGTAACTTAAAACGAAGAGAGATCAACACGGAGATGAAGAAAATCGATGACCTATGGCTGTCCGACATTTGAGCTTGTATACGCCCCCTCCCCCTAAATGAACGCCGCCGCTCCATAAAAAGTAAAAACATGATGCAAAGATTAGAACATTGATACGTAGATAGGACAAGCCCCTGAGAGGGAAAGTCACAAGACATGAGCGCCAACGACTTTCTTGAAATGTAGGGGAGTAAACCCGTATTTCTTACGCTCGTATCTTATCAACTAAGCATCGCAGTTCTCATTTTTTTATGATCAACAATTCCTCGAATAAACATTAGCGGAATTGCATTTGTATCGCGCCTTGCATTTGCAAATAAGCTCAATCATAACCTGTACCAAGTATCTGAACCTCCACGAAAGAAATATTTGTACATTTCTCCAATGTAATAATGCATGAAAAAAAATTAATTGAGCGCATGTCTAACAGAGTCGTGAATGCCATTTGACAGGTCGCTTTGGGGTAAAACATCACTAAAAATTCTGTCAAAATTTGTTTCATCGATTCTTTTAATAATGATCACCGATGGTATCTGCTAATGACGCAGAATTAGCGAGAAAAACTTTGAAAACAAATGATTTTACGTCCGCAAACATTTACGCTGACTCGTTTCGAAAAGATACATTAGTTATTGGATTTCAATTTCTCTTCTGTGGCCGGAAATCATGTTGACGAATGACGTTTCCGATTGTGATCGAAATTCCTCCATCAAGCCCATAAATAGAGTGCAATTTCCTAACAAACACCAAGTGAAGGACGTAATTAAATGACTAGAAACGTTTGTACACGCATTATTGGTAAATTCTAAATAACGGTATTATTATTATTATTATTATTATTATTATTATTATTATTATTAATAATAATGATAAAAATAATGAGCTTTATTTGTTATGAGTGTGTGGATATTCAGCATAATGTGATGTGAATATCGTCATTTCTCCTGGCTTTGTGAAATTCAAGTGCTATTTACACGAATAAATGCAGCAGACTATAGTAAAACCTCATTTTCATATCCAATTAAGTGTAAATTGATAAGTCGGCGAAAATTCATACTCTCTCAAATGCGTCCTTCTGTTCTTTTATTTCTCCTCGCAAATTCGAAATAGTGAAATTTTAACTCCAAAGTGTAAAAATACTGACAAATAAAATGTAAAATATTTTGGTACTCGAGCTAACATGTGAACATTACAAAGTTGTATATAGGAGTCTGTCAAGCCCCTATTTCTAGATATTCTATTTATTTATTTATTAGAAAAGCAGTTTCCCCCAAAAAGTCCGATATTTTAATACATTTACTTACTCCTGATAGTTTGAGAACCAATTTAAATATTTTGTTTCTATATATTTTTTCTAATTTTAACATATAGTGAAAATTTTAGTAATTTTCATACATTTTAAAGAAACCTTTTTTGAAAATATGGAATATTAATACTAAATTTAACGATTTATGTTTTGAGCGATCTTTTAATAAGCGAGACGATTAATGTGTTTATCCAATGAAGTCTTTTTTTTTCGGCTCGTTTCGTTTGTAGAGATTTTAGTACAACCTCAGCGTGACCTCAGAAACACAGAGCAAACGTTCTTTGAATGGCAACGGAAATCGCGATATGAATGCGAGGGGGCGGGGGGGGGCGTCCGCAGAGGGGAATGGCGGAAAGGAAAGAAGGAAAGGAAAGAAGGAAAGGAAAGAAGGAAAGGAAAGAAGGAAAGGAAAGAAGGAAAGGAAAGAAGGAAAGGAAAGAAGGAAAGGAAAGAAGGAAAGGAAAGAAGGAAAGGAAAGAAGGAAAGGAAAGAAGGAAAGGAAAGAAGGAAAGGAAAGAAGGAAAGGAAAGAAGGGACCTCTGTGACACCCCAGGCATTTTCATTGAATCAAGCACGTTGGCAGCACTGTGCTGGGAGCCCGCAGTTGTAGCTTCGTAAAGCGTAAGTAACCTGCTTCCAAAGATGAGCAGTTTGTCAACACCAGCTAAATACAAAGTGACAGGGCGATACAAACGACGAGAATTTCAGCTCCAATTCATGCTCGAGAAGGTCATCACAAGCTCACAGTGAGAAAATGGCGGACACCAAACGTAGAAACGCCTAGTCGATGTCCAGAAAGTTTATACACTGAAGTGCAAAAGTCGTGGGTACCTCCTAATATCGTGTCCGACCTCATTTTGCCCAGCAAAGTGCTGCAACTAGACGCGACATGGGCTCAACAAGTTGTTGGAAGGCCTCTGGAGAAATCTTGAGTCATGCTGCCTCAATCCATGTCCATAGTTGCGGAAGTGTTGCTGGTGCAGGATTTTGTGCAAATACTTCCTCTGGATTATGTCTCATAAATGTTCGAATGGATTCATGTCGGGCGATTATGTTGGGCGAACTATTAACAGTCTTTCATTCATTAATAAGGCTTTAATTAGAGTTTAGTATTTTAAAATATCTAAATTTTATATCAAATCATAATATACATTTTTTTAAAATTAAATGTAGTTATTGAGGAGGGTTATTTCTCGCCCCCTTCTCTTTAAATCAAAGATTTGAAATTTTTTGGTGAACCCCGGTTGAGCGGAAGAGATACACAACCTAAGTTTCCTTGCATCACGCTTCCGTTGGGTGCAAGTCGTGGTGGAGTGAACATCTCCGCAGTGTTGGTCTTCTCTGAATTTCAACAACGCATTTCACTTGAGTAGACATTATGGTGGAGTGAGTCGCTCTGAGTTTGGGTGGAGTAGATAGAACTCTGAGGCTTTCATTTTCATTGCATCTTAAATTATCTATTTGTTCTATTTTCATTTCAGTTACTTGCAACTGAACATTGTTTACGGAATTATACCGGAATTTGTACCTGAATATCAACATAGAAATATGTTTTCTGCCTACATTTCAGATGCTTTTAATGTTAACACATTAATTCATACAGTAGTATGTTTTGTAAGCCATAGCTTTTATTTCGAGTTATGATTTTATTCAGGTAAATAATAACTATCTTTAATATTTTAGTTTTACGAAGACTCCGAAAAAAATAGCAATTTTCGAAAAATCAGGGCTTTCAAAGGCACATAAGACCTGCACCGTTCTCTAAACATAATTCACAATATACAACAATAAAATTCAGCTGGGAAAAATGGAGTTATTGTTTTGAAAATTTTGAAAATGTCCCAGAAGCTTCATGTAAAGAAACCCCCAACATGGAAATGTCGGTTTCAAATTCAAGGTGTCGTGATATCAGACAGATCGATTGGGAATATCAATTTCGGAGAATATCAGCTAAACGGTTTAGCCACAGATGGGTAGACGGACAGTTTTGCTATCATTCGATTTTTTGGTATCAAGGACTCACAAAACATGTATTCTTGCTACATTAAGAAATACAGAATTTTTTAATAAATTTAGCAACTGGATTTATCCACTTGTTCGTTACCAGGGCTCTGTAATAAGAGTTTTTCTACCGTAAATTTGCTGTTTCTTTCGCGCGGCATTCCATAACTGTCACTATTTAGAAGCGAGAAAGTAAAAATCTGTAAATGTACGGTCGGAAGTCCTACGGCCACGCCATCCGCGAAAATTCGCCATCAGCACATCGTTTGATCCATCGTTGTAGATGATCCTCACTTTGGAAACGACGCACATCTGTTGAAGACATCTTCTAGCATCTTGTTGAAGTAAGAAATTTTCTGAATCGTCTTCAAGTTGTGGCAACAATTAAAAATTTCATATTCCAAAAAGCAAACCGCTTTTTACTGCATACTTGCCATTTTGAATAGGGGCGTACTGCTGCTATCTTTTGAGTCACAATATCACTATGAGATATTGCAGTTCTATCGCTGTATCACTCATCATATTATTTGCTATAGTTTCGTAAATATATTTTTTCAATCCGATAAAGCATTTATATTAATTTAGTACATGAAACAAAACTTTTGGACATGTCATACTATTCCATACTAATTGGAGGATTTATGTCGAATGCTCCAATGGCGCTACAATAATTGCGACTCATTTCTATTAACCCCAATGCTGGTCCGTGTGGTTCGAGGTTGGGTTCCAGTCTCAGCGAAATTAACGCTTATAACAAAGTAGATGTTACTCCTAGGATGATCCTCAAAAACCACCTCAGATCCTAGCAGTAACAAGAAGAGATCGGTTGAAAAAACGAGACCATCCGGGAGAACCTTGGAATTTACAATCTAAATGACAAAATCGAAGAATATAGAAAGAAATGGAAATGCCCTGTATTAAGGATGGAGAATGACGGAACACTTCTACGCACCTCGAGGGAAAAGCAGCAATGGTAGAACCAAACCAATATGGAGTGATCAACGTGTGGCCACAGGCCAACAAATCTAATGACTGAAGGAAGAGAAGTAGAGGCACAATGAAGATTTACACTCTGTAGAATGTTCGCAGGGTCAATTTACTTTAAATGTTGTAACAAACTATTAGGAGTGAAGAACTGAACATTTACGTCTATACATGCAACTCTAGGAGATGTCTGAGCGTACATCCCATGAGACTGAGTAAATCCAGGAAAACAAAAGCATTCAGAATGACTGCTGAAAGTCATAAGTAATGACCAAATATCATCACCAAGCATCACGTTAAAAAACAAAATGAAAACACAGTAAAGACATTAAATTACATGAATATACAAAAAATAAATAATTCAAAATAATGTTAGATAGTAAGAACCTCAAATTGGAAATTATAAAACACAGTAACTGATAATACTTTGAATTTTAACAACAGTAACAACATACTAAAACTAATAAATAGTATTCCAAATTATACAGAATATATTAAAATTTCTGATGTTAAAATGTCCTGTAACACAGTAAAAAATATTCTGACAATTGAAAATGATCATTAATGTATTAATGCCAAACTGGAATGCAATGAAAAAAAAAAGATTCCACAAACCATTACAGACTTAAACGTCAAGAATTAATGGCATTATTCTCTAAATACATTTCTTAATATTGCAATAAAACAATGTAAAGTTTTAAGTTTCTAAACAATATTGTATATAACAAGCAGAAAGTGACGTTTAAAACAAGTTCCTAGTTGCTTCTAAAATAATTGAAGTGTTTAATATTATTTGAAGCATCTATTAGGTCTAAGGGGAATTCCTAAGGGGAATTTGAAGCATCTATTAGGACCTTGATAACATTTACAGTTGTTTTGGTATTTATATGGTAGATTTAGGATGTCTCGACCATTTTGCTGGTGGTGCTGGTGGTACGAGAAAGGTGTTTTGTGGGCGCAATGACCCAACACAATCCACGATGGCTGCGTGGCCAGGCCAGTATTTCCCCTCTAGCCCCAACTTCGTAGCCAAGGCCTCGCCACAGTCGTCGTGGTGCCGAAGGCTCTGATGATCCGTCTCCGCCGGCCTACCCAAACGACGGCGTGATCGTGAAATGGAAATTCTTCGTATAAAGTCGTGGAATTCTAGCGCAGCTAACTTTCTACGCAGACTTTGATGAGAAAAGAAAAAAAGAAAATCGGAAACGCAGACGGCAGAGCGAGCTCCAAGTTATAGCAAGAAAGGAAATCGAGAATGTTGCACACAAAAACAAAAACTAATGCATCGGAGAGTCAACTTCACAGATATCTAGACACTGAGTACTGTATACAATATCATTTTACAAAAATTGAGTATATTCCCTTTAATTAACATCTTGTTTTTCTTTAAAGAGTGATATATTTTTATAGGTAGATTTACAATATGAAATGTAAAGGGAAAAAATCTTCAATCAACGTGTATACGTACGCTTGCGTGAATCTTTATTTTATAATACCAATTACATGTGATAGTTGTTAGAGTTAAACATTAAAAGTGTTATAACGTACGTTGAGAGAGGATTCATTTAATTAAAAGTACTTTTCACATAATATCTTCCGCTTTCTAAATGATGACTCAGAGTAGTGAAGAGACTGATTTATTTGTTCTGTTAGGTAACTCAATAGAGAACACCACAGAAAGTTTCTGCGCTACTAAATTTATAAAATATATTTTGTAATAATTTTTTCTCATGACAGCAAGAATATTCGTTATCATTCTTTTGATTTTTATAAGTCCGCCGCCCTTACGTAATTGTCCTAATGTATCCGATTTCATCAACGCGTACCTATTTCAGAAGAGTGAATATTTTAAAGCTTTTTCCTCAACCATTAAACCTTTCATCCGAGTTACTCTCGAAAATTGAGGCTTTCATTAGGAGAAAAAAGAAGGGTGTCCAATAAGAAACTCGAGAATTTATGTCCTTCGTCACTGTCATCTGAAAGTGAAGCCCATTACTCCGAGAAATTTTGATTTTAACGTTCTCAGTTGGGTTCGTGAACCCAGTAAAATAATTATTCAAAAGTACTTAAGAGCAGGAAAATCATCGGCTTAGGTGTGGAAGTACCTTTAAATAAAAAGAGTGACTTATATTAAAAGGCTAAGGAAATTAAAGCAGAAATATGAAACTGAAACTATAAAATTAATTATGAGGTCTTGGTTTGTCATATACGTTTATTTCAGCATAAAGCTTTTTTGGCTGCGTTGCGGCCATCTTCAGTGCGAAAATGATATCAATTGTAAATTGCAATTTCTTTATTATAAAATATAATGTATGAATTTTAGTGAACAAATAGCGTTTTGAACAAATGAATAATTAACAAATTACATAAATATGAAGGACAGACGAAATAGCAAAATATGTATCGAAATAATTGTCAAAGATTAATGGAATATGATAAAATAAGAAAGTTTATTTGGAAATTTCCGACTTTGATGTCCGAGGTGGCTAAGAGCGTGTACCGGCTCAGCGCTTCGGTTCGAAGGGTCGCGGGTTCGAGTACCGCTATGGGCATGGTTGTTTGTTCCTTGTGTCTCAAGTACGTATGTGTTGACACGGCGGGCCTCGGCTGTCCCCAGATCAGAGGAGCCCACAAAGTTTGTTGATGTCTAGTGTATGGTCAAATAGAGTATTTCTCATAGAGAAGTAAAGGGTAACTAGGTGTCAGCTGAAACAAACCCTATCAAATTTTCTGAGTAATTTTAGCAGAGGACAATGACAGTGTTCAAACGAAAGGGATAATATATATGATATGAATGTGTGCTGTGTGAGTGGGAATGAAGGATGCTAAGTTTTAAGTGTTGAGGGCTGTAATTTTCTTTTTGATTACATTCTTGAAGGAGAGTCACACAATGAAAGTTCAGATTCGGACGTTATATAATAAAATATTTTAATGCTAAACAATTAAATATGTCATCATTTAATTATATGTTTTTTATTATTGGCAAAAAATTCGAAAAACGCTTAAAAATACTATTTCACTTTTCCCCCTTCGGCCCCTCTGTGCGCCGTCCCCGCCGCCGTTCCCACCGCCGTCCCCACCGCCGTCCCCGCCGCCGTCCCCGCCGTCGTCCCCGCCGTCGTCCCCGCCGTCGTCCCCGCCGTCGTCCCTGCCGTCGTCCCCGCCGTCGTCCCTGCCGTCGTCCCTGCCGTCGTCCCCGCCGTCGTCCCCGCCGCCGCCCCCGCCGCCGCCCCCGCCGCCGTCCCTGCCGCCCTGTCGAAGCGCTGGGGTATTTATTTAGATTTATTTAGTAAAAAAACAGTAAAAACCGTAAATGACGTATGGGGAGAAGATCGTCTGGCAGGTTTTTTTGAGTTCCTGAATCCCTTCCCATCATTTTAACTATAAATAGTTGAAAGATTCGTGCAAGGTAAAAATAAATAAAAATAAAATTAAAGAAGGCGCGTGATTAGCAATATTTGAACAAACCTAGACATTTTGGTTCCCTAGTTATGGAAAACGTATTGGCATCGGTAAACGAATTGCAGATTTTATTTTCTATATTGTTAAGAAAATAGTAACTTGCCCTTACCTCTACTCCTACCACTACTAGCAAAAGGAGAGTTCAACAAAACATGCTCATAGTGAAGCTACATTTGTTTTGCTAAAATAAACATTTTTCTTTTTCATGATCAATATAGTCTTTAATAGTATGGAAACAGTTATGCATCAGAAAAGATTTTACTTTTAACTTAAATTTGTTAAATTTTTCCAGGCTTCCCCTGTCTGGGCTGCCGCAGCCAAAACAAACATAATGAAAATCCATATTTTTCAAAATAGATTCCTACGCACCATCACCAAAGCTCTCTTGTACATTCCGAATGCGCAGTTACATAATGAACTTGGCATTACACCAATCCCCGTCCATTTCTCCCTCTTATCCGTAAAATTCTATTTCAAAAATATTAACGATTCCCTTAAGCTATTCACTTTCACACAGATAAGCAAAATCCTCATCGCAAACGATTAAAAAGAAAGTTATCAAGATAATTTTTTGATCCCCCATAGGCATAAGCCGATGAGTCTTTTCCCATTATAAACTACTGTATATAACCACTGTATTGTATTTTATCTAAAACAAAAATTCTGTTTACAATGCCTCAAATGATTATTGTACATAAATAATATTAATGTATTTATCTTATGCGGCTGCAGAGAGCCAATGGCCAACTAGAATAAATACAAAATATAAAAAATGTAAAAGATGTTAAGTTCATTCCGGGCGCAGGACGCTCTGCTGGTCATTCGGTCCGTTGTTGACGATCGCCTTTGCCCGGCCACGCTCAACGCCCGTGCGCGCCACTGCAGGTTGACAGAACGCGTTTTTTTTTTTATTTTCACCTCTCCAGTTACCTTGGAGGGGTGATAATTTTTTACTTTTGGGACACATATTTCCGGCAGCCGGTGAGGCTTTTGCAGATTGCAAGGGCGGTATCTTAAATTAACTAATTTATACTAACTTAAAACTAATTACATTTCCTCTTTGGGAATTGTTTGTTTTGTTTAATCATATTGATGTTTAGATTAGTTCTTTGTATTGTTCTTGGTTCTTTTCATTTGTTCATTTTCACACGCATTCATTCTTAGGCTATATTTACAATTTCGCTCGTTCGCTCGTTCGTGACAGAACGCGACTCGCGAAAGCGGTGTCAACACTGCTGCGCTTTCCTGCGCCGCCGTGACCTGCCGCCGACCCCAGCGCCAGTGCGGCTGCCGTTGCGACAACACGCACTGGTTAACCGCTCACTGGTTGTTGCGGAGCGCGCTGCGTGAAAAAGGCCATTAGCATAGATTCCGAGCGCTGATGACCGATTCTCCGGCGGGTTTTAACAGCCGCACGGCTTCGAAGAGAAATAGGATCCTATTTCTAGCTGATTATCCTATCAGCTAAACTAACATTATTGATCAGCGATATGTTCGATATTCTTTTCAAATGGTATGCCCTAGGCATAAATATGTTCAAGGACATCATCTCCGTAACACGGAATGAAATGCATTTTGAGGAGTACATTCGATATTAACGTATTGCGAACATTGAGAACGGAAATCTGCAGCAATAGGCTATGTACCTTTAATTCGCATTCACCGGATACGTCTTCACAAATACAACAGAAAACAGTAGCTCATTGTTTAATTTGTAGAAAATCATAACTATACTGTCGTGCTGAAATAATAAAGAGGTAATACATTTAAATTGTTCTTAAATTTATATAAGTAATTATTGCTCGTAAAGTTCTAATTTATCATTCGTTAAATCATCTCACCACTATGTAACAAGTAGATACAATAAGGAATGTAGTTCACGGGGTTTGGTCGGAGTGAGGAGAAACAATAAAACCTATAGACTGTCGACATTTCGAAATATATTAATTCCATTCTCAAGGCTATCGTAAAAATAACAAAGCATGAAAACAGCATCAATATGAATGTACATTACACAAATTAATAATATGATATGTGAAAATGATACAAGGTGTACACACTTTACTAAATATTTATGGAAAAATTACAACCTCTCAACAACATTATGTCCAGGTTCCAGCTCAATGAGTTCCTGCACTTCGGAGTTGTTGCATCGCAGGGGCCGACTCAGGCCAATGCACCGAAGCAAATGAATGATAATTCTACTATTCAGTTGTAGGGCCAAAATCACGCGCTACAGTCACTTAAATATGTACATCTGGTCAAGTAGGTGATTAATTAAAAAAGCATAACAAGAAATAACTCTAAAACTGTCGGTCTCGATATCCCACGTCGCTCGCTAAGGCTTGAGGGGCCGTAGCTGCCTCGCCTCGAAGCGTCCGGTTTCGAATTCCGCATCAGGAATGCATATTTATATGTGTTCGTGTTGTCTTTACGTGGTCCTACAGGTCCACCTACAGTTAAAACAATCACAGTGGTCGGTACATGTTCAAGATGTTGAAAAGCGGCCTAAAAATCCGTCAAATCTGAGGAAATACTGATGTACATGTAATGCAATGTTCCTGTATTTCCTCATTCCTCTGAGAAGCTGGCATAAAAGCTCGCTTTTTGACGCACATCCCGACAGTCAGACATCCAACGGGGCACTACCGGCTACACCGCTGGTATGAGCTGACGTTTTAAAAAAAATGTTCTGGATGAAATTACAAAGTTTAGTTAATATCAACTTTACATTTGCATTTACTGGCTTGCAATCTAACGTTATCTAATTTTACTACAAACACTAACCTACATCTGACGAGGTGGCTCACAGAGTACTTCAACTGATTTATTCTATATTGATGAATATGTCCAAGAATGCATGTAACGGATATCTGTGTTTATTCGAGATTGACGTTCTGTACATTTACCCAGTTTAAGATTTCTGGTTTGGTTGGTTAACTGCAGGTTCGAGTAAAAGTTATTGGCGAGATAGGCAATATGGTGAAAGATTCATATGATGTTTAATTCGGTGTGAAGATGCTTGTTGGAGATGAACCAGAGAGCTAGGGTGATGGATCTTAAGAATTTGTTTTGGTCGACTTGCAATTTTTGAATGTTTATATTTGGTAAGATAAGTCGATATTGGGCAGGCCATGAAACATAGGGACTGCGTGGTGGTCTGCAACTCTCCCGCGATCCTCCCTTGCGGGGAAGGGGAGGGGGCAACGGGGTCCAGGTGGACGTCGTTCGAACGGTGGACAGCGGATCGGAACTTAGTGCAACGCGCGAGGGCCAGCGCAGGCGCCGCAGCTGGCCGCCTAGGAGGTGCCGCAGGCCTGGCCCCATGTGGGACAATCCAATAGTGCACCTCGCAGATCCTGCAGGTCCGGCGACCCATTCATGTCAAATAGGTGAAATCTAGATTTAATCCTCACCGCCACTGGTTCAATGTAGGCCACAGGTAGGCCTGTCGGACTCTCATGTTTTGCAGCTCAAAGATCCTTTTTCTAAAATTAATTTCCGCTCTTTGCGGTTCTCTAAAACCGTTTTAATACAATTGGTTAACTATTTAGTGTAAATATAATAGTTATGTTCTAATATTTTTCTGTAAAATAAAAAAAATAATATTAAGGAGAAAGAGAAATCAAAAACCGAATCAGTATCCACGCGAAGAAAATATTTTTTTAAACAAACTAACAGAAATAAGAAGATCAATTAATGAAAGTAATGAAGGTAACTAAAAGTACCTCTGCAAACTACGGTTAAGTGGGTTAAATGGTTCTGAAAATTTTATCTTGGTTATATGAAGAACCAGGGACATTCAGGTGGACAACAGTCAAAGAATCTTTCAACCGACATATTTCAGCAGAATTAAAAATTAACTAAATAAAACTTTTGTCAGCTTAAAATTACACTATACCAATTAGCTATTGCTTAAACCGATAAAAAATGAACAGTACATAGAAGCCACACGTAGGCTTGAGAGACAGCAGCTGCCAACCACACGTAGACCTCTCAGACTCCCTATCTATTAAAAAACGTGCTTACCCGATATTCGGTGATACGGAAGAGCATTGAACACAGTAATCGGTCTTAAAAATAGTAATTGAGATTTACGTGGTGGTTTCACGAGCAAGAATGGCTCAGGAGTGCCAACAAATGCTAATGGAAATTCTCTGTAGGCCCCGCAGGCCTAACTGTGAGGGCTAAGGGACTTTTCTTCAGTGAATTCATTGTTCAAATTCAACGCAGTCTGTTTCATTACGTAACGCATAGTACATTGCGCTCCCTACCTATCAGAGAAGCCGGGCAAAGTACCGCTATAAACCATTACGCGGTAAGTTTGTAATTACATAATCGTAACGTTACGTAATGTAATCGTCACGTTCTCGGGGTAATTCATGTAATCAGAGTAATGGCAATTAAATAACATTGAAGTTTGATTCGCTTATTCTCATAAATTCCTTTTACACTTTCAACAGAGATTCATTACTACTTCATATCATTTTTGTGGTGTATACCCTTATTGAAGAACATCACAAAAACCTTTTTACGGGAAAATTTACTTCGCTTGTCAATTGCACGCCACTACATGTCCATTCTCATCTGCGTTCGTGACTAGATTTTTCTCTTTCTAACACATATTACTCGCATGACAGCGTCCAGCAGCAGGTTTGATGTGCGTTGGCAACAGAATAAAATCGCTTTAGTTTTACAAGCAAAAAAATATTAACAGAAAGATAGATATACAATATGAAAGGAATGATGGTCCGTTAGCCGTTCTCCTTTAATTGAGAGAATGCTGTTTGCAAAGAAACAGCCTTTGTCTGTGCTTGCAAATTGGAATTTTTTACTTGCTCAGAGGCGAGTAAAATTGGTTTGAAAGAGAGAGGAATGAGAATGTGGGAACACTTGGGTAAGGGTAGAGAAAAATTGACACTTAGAGCATAGATCTACGCAATTGAAGAAACGTGGTTGGACTAACTGTCAACAAAAAACCACAATGTGTAGCGTTTTTTTCCTTCTTTTTTAAAAACTTTTGAGCCGAACGTAATACGTGTCTCATTTGAACAATTAATTAAACTTAAGCGGAAAGTTTTACTCCGAGTGATAGTAACATCGAAATGGGAAATAGAACATAAATTTTAATTAATTTTTAATATGATGGAAACTGATTGTCAGGTTTAATTTCCTGGTGGTTTACATATTGTTGTGTATTGTATGGACCGTAATGAAGGATCCTTTTGTAAACGCAACCCATCGGAATATTGCTTCCATTCAAAAGGGTTCACGGAACTGTCTAATATGAAAGACAGATATATAAGCTTTGTGTACCAGAACTACACGGAGGGGTCAGCCTTCAACGACTCAAAATTGATGCAGCAAAATCAACATAACAGAAATATTGCAACACGAACAACATGCCATCATTACATTCCATGCATACAGAAGAACAATCACATTCTAAATAAACTCTGCTTTCCTACAATGCAGCAACATGTTTGTGAGCGATATCGAATTCTCAATTTTTTCAAACTAATCAGCTTGTAACAAAGTAAAATTTTGTAACAATTTCACTAAACAACAAAGTGAAATTTTTACAAAATTTCATTTAATTTGCCTACGTATACTACTTACTTCTTAGATGAATTAATTATTACAATATACTGAACGTATAGTAAACATTGAGCGGCTGTTCTGCTTTGTGCTCTGCGGCATGTCTGAGAGGGATATTGACGTAAGGCATGTGCCGTGCGCGTGTCAATATTGTTGGGTGATGAATGCTGTGTTCCGATTGATGGATTAAAGAATTCGAATTTCGAGACACGTCAACGGCTACGTTCGTTAGTCCTGTAGGTAAAACGCAAATTATTTCTCGGCAGGTGGCGGTATTCTGCCACCGCTGGAACGTTAGATCTGACGTCACTCTGGGATTCACACGAAATAACAAAGAACTAGAAGTGCACCTCGTGATTTGAAAACGTACTTTGAAATATCCGCGTACTAGCGAAAGTGCACTTCTATGACGAACAGAATAAATTAATGAATGAAATAATTAAAGTATGAGCTAATAAATATAAGAATAAAAGTGCATGGACAGGTTAACATGAAATATTGTACCTCTGCCGTAGTGTCCTCTGTTTCTAGCAACGACGCAAAAGAGCTAAATATTCGTTTTCACTGATTATCCATCTGCGATGCAACAGTGTGATAGGGCTCTAGTGACAGGACACCACTCCAGGACGGCGGCAGCACAGTTGCATTCCGGTGTTGCGGACACATCCTGCGTTGCGTTCGCGGAGCGGAAGCGGCCGCGTCGAGGGTAGGCAGGGGGGGGGGGGACAGCTCGCTGGCGACGGGGGCGCGCCGGGAGAGGGACCGGGCGAATTCGGCAACAGCGGTGGAGCCGCCGGCGGTGGCGGGGGCGGGAGCGGGAGCGGGCGGGACACTGGGAGGAAGGAAGAGAGCGGAGGTCAGGAAAGGGGACGGGGGCATGGAGAGCGTGTTATGCTGCCGTTCGGGTGTCCCTGCGTCCCGGCGTCCCGGCGTCCCGGCGTCCCGCCGTCCCGCCGCCCTGCTGTCCCACCGTCCCACCAGCCCAGCCCTTTGAAAGGGCCGACGTTAAGGGGCTGCCGATGACACTTTTCCGATTTCCCTCGTTTTCTTTCCGGACCGCCCTCTCCGCCGGCGGGGGCGGGCGGGTCGCGAGAACGACTTCTCGAAACGAGTCAAAAGATCCAGCCTACGGAACGATTGCAAAACGTTGAGTGTTCCGTGACGACTACTGCGCCCCCCCTTCAACAAACATTCGCTGATCTCTATTGGCGGCCGGCAACTTCCTGCTCATGAAAATATACTCAAGGGAATGTCTGCTTCGGCGAAGTTTGTCGGCATGCTTACGGACTTTGTAGTTGAAATGCCTTCGCGTTCCGAAAGGAGGAAAATAATAGCGGCTGCAAATGTTACTAATGCTTTGGAGACTTTTCGTAAAATATCAGTGGACAATCAGATTATACGGTGTAACTATTTTATCGCTCCATTCCCCCTTTAGATTAAATTTGTAATTAGGAATAAAGGAATTATGTTGTTAATATTTTTTAATGTTTTATTATATTTTCAGTGATTTATTTATTTTTTTTTCGTTTATTGCACATTAAGTCAATAATTTTCTGTACATTGTTTGTATTTATCTGCAATGGTGAAATTCCTGAAATCTGATTTGGAAAATATTGAGAAACGATTTCCTCCCTGAAGCATAGCCGTTTTACGTCAATCAATCATTGTAGTTATCTGTACTTTTTGTAGCTAGGAAATCAAAAATAAAGTTGGGACTTTTTATACAATATTTGTTATTTAATATATATTTATCTTTATTATTCACAATTCTGTACATTGCGTACCCAGTGACGTAAATAAAAATTTATGATGATCTTTTTCTGAGCGTTTAGTCGCAAGATTTTATTGACTGAGAAAAAGTAAGGGAAGGGCTACGTCCCGCGCCGCATGGAGGAGTAGCGCGACGTTCAAACTTGTACGTGGAAAAATACAAGGGAATTCTCGGTTAAAACGGAACATGTTACCGAACAACAATTGCGAATTCTACCTTCTGGTGTGTTTTCCGCCTGGTAGGAGACACCTGTATAGTTTTGTACACTCTGCGGAAATATTAAATTTAATTAATTTACATTTTTCTACATATCCAACCGAAAGGTGTGCGCCAATGTGGTGTTCCCGGTTTACCGCTGACAGCTGAACACATCGGCATTAAACCTCATAAAATGGAAAGCATCAAACCTCATAAAATTTATATTTCATAGGGGTAGATGAAATGTAGCTACCCCACACCACTTATATTATTTTAGAAGATCAAGAACGTTAACTGAGGCAAAAGGCATACATTTTTTAACAAATCACAAGGCTTATGTTGTTTCTACTTAATTTAGACATATATATTTGAAAAATATTTGAAATTTCACATAGTGCACCATCCCTTAGGAATTCAAGTACTACTCTCAGTAACCAATGAAGAATTTGATTTATCTCAATAGTTCACTGCAATTCAGTTTGTCTGTGTATTTGACATGCATAATTATGATGAAAGTATATTGCAAACATGCGAAATTATGATGAATCGACATTTTGTCCACTTGTATAATATCGCGCCTCCAATAGAAAAGTGACAAGTTCGAAATCGTCATTTTTCAGCTAAAAGCTGATAAGAGGATACCAAGAGGTACGAATACTGCTACTATTCTGAAGTTGATTTTGAATTAGTTCAATTACTGTCCGCTAGAAAGTGAATATTTGGTACAATCTATAACGAGTATTACAGAACTACGAAACTTAAAATTGCAATTTAAGAGAAATCAGAAATTCGCACTTGTGTCACTTTTCTATTGGAGGTGCGATATTATACAAGCGGAGTACGTCGGCGCCGCCGAAAATGTAAGAGCGAGGGCTGCGTTCACTGGCTGCACTGAAGGGGCTACGAATGGTTCGAGTCGAATGTCCTGCAACGACTGTCAGCAGCACTTCGTTCACTGCATACGTTAGCACATTTCGCCACCCCGCGGTGTCAACTCTATCCAATACCGCAAAGTCGGAGTTCATTTCCCATCAATCGTGCCTTTTTTTATAGGTCGCTTTATAACAACTTGCTCATATAGCGACCACCACGATTGCATTGTAGGGCGAACAGAAGGAGCAGCACATAGGAAAGAAGGAGCAGCACATAGGAACAGCATGAACACTCACAAGAATTTATACTCGAGACAGGATTCGAACCCGCGACCCTTCGAGGCAAGTCAGCTATGACCCTCAGTCTTAGCAACCTCGGTTATCCAGGGCGGTAATGTGTCTTTCTTATGAGGTTTACATTTAATTACCATCCGTAAGGTATAGTCAATAGCACTGTTGGCACTCAGGTCCGTTTTGTGAAATAATTCATGGTTACTATTATTCAGATAACCGTGGCAATCCTAACTCGACGACTTTATTTTTTTATATTTAAGGTTGCATCAACATCTAGATCATTGGCGACCACTATTGCTCGTAACGATATGGTAACTGTGAGGATGACACGATATGATGATGACAGGGGGCGAAAGGACGAATACAATACAACCATGCCAGAGGCGGGACTCAAACCCGCGATACTTCGGTCCGAGATCGCTACGGCACTACTGTCTTAGCAATCTCGGCCACCGGATCGGCGAGTTAATTTCTTTTTGATGCTCGAATTTCATTCTGGCTGCCATTGGGCACTGTAACGACGCAAACTGGCAGAGTCTAAGCCCGAGAAAAATACTCGGGCGTGCGATTGAGGCGCGAGTTTATCTCGTGTGACAACTACACCACTGTATTGTCCGATGTTCCACAAGGCACTTCGGTGAAACAAAGGGCTAGTCTCGTTTCTCTGTCGTGTCCAAGACCTCCTTAGTATTGCGTGATCCCTCAGTAGACCAACCCTTCGTCATTGTCTGAATTTCTGTCGCTGGAGTCGATCACGTCTAAGCGCCTTTAATCCCTTGGGGTTTTCAAGACGCCTCACAAGTGTTTCACCAAGACGCCGCTTCCCTTTTAAGAAGCTATAAACCACTTCGTTATGTCTGTTGGTCGACACTTCCCACGACGATAAGCGCTCGTATTACTAATGGGACTGACGAAAATTCATAGATTTATCATTTTTTCCGTTCTAAAGCATATTTTTGCATTTGTATTCTTTCTACATCATTTTTATTTTAAAATCAACACGAAAGTATTACAATGGAAGGAAAAAATATATTAAAAATATGAAAAATGTATGTTGTCTGAATACTTTTTTGAGTTCTCAAAATTATTTAAATATTTTTCTTTACAAATATTACAAAATTAATAGTACGTTTTCAAAATAAAATCAGCAAAATAAAAACACCCCATTGTGATTTTCAATTTTTCAGCGTTGAAAAGACGCATTTAGTTATGTCATTTTGTACGGGGTATGATTGTTATTTCTTGCTTTAAAAACGAAATTTAATGAAATATGACAGACGTAGATGGTAGAGTGGTTATGATGCCGGGTTCCTGATCCCAAGTTAGCAAGATACAAACCCTACCTGGTATACAAATCAAACGTCAAAATTGGCGCACTAGCGCCCCTAGGGAAAGCAATGAATGGCTGAAAATATGTCTCCCAAAAAGGTGCTAGGTTCTTCTAGAGACTAGCCTACGTTCTAATCAGTGTATGGCATTAAAAAGAAGAAGAAGAATGAAATATGAAGTATGCTCGTGGTTTAACCTGAAAATTGCAATACAAGAATAAATTACTAATGCGGATGGCGGATGGTGAGCGTAGCGCTTACTTTGAAACGAAACATTCGCTGTCGTACTCCTAATATATTTTAGGAGGCGAGAAGGAGTTTCAAGAATGTCTTGAGTAACAATTCTCACATCCCGGCTAGAAGGCAATTTTTCAAAGCTCTATATACTGTATTGCATACAGAATACGTCACTGAACTGTAGCATCTCTCGCAATTTTTGAACGGTTAAATATACAGAAATTAATTTTCACAGACGTTCTGAGAGAATGGGGTTCATTGATATACTTTATAAATACTTTTTTGACATACACATTCTACGATAATTTTTTTTATTTTTTTTAAACATATCAACTTTTGTTTTTCAAAGAGAAGCACGGCGTTTCACCTCGTTCTTTTACGACCAATCATCAATAAGATGCAACAATGGGCAATACAGACTGCTTTCCAACAGCTCCTGCTGCAAATACGTCGAACCGAAGATCACAAGCCGCAATGCAATCCTCAGAGTCCACGAAAACATGAACATGATACGCGTCTGCGCGAAGGTTAACTAAAAAGCAATTTCCCTGATGTGCCATTTTTCTTCTGCACCGACGATACCCACACGAAAAACAAAACCTATTTTTGATCCGGAGAAAAACGAAAGCGGCAGAAAGTTATGTGGAGAACGGCAATAAGAAAAACAGAAGCCCGACGTCCAGGAACACATGAATCGTTGAGTCGCGACGCAGACGCGAGGGGGGGCGGGGGTGGAGGCCGGCAGCTGCGGGCGAAGCACCGGTGACCGGAAGGAAATCAGCGGCCGCGCCGGCAATCGCAGCGGCGCCCTTGAAGATGACAAAGGCCACGGGAACATTGATTGTGGCGGAGGCCACGTCAGCCGGAGAGAGCGCGGGAAGAGGGGTGCACGGATAGGGAGACACGGCAGGGCGGGGTTGGGGTCAAGGGGCAGGGAGGGAAGGAAAAGCGGCGGGGAAATGCGGGAGGGCAGGAAGCAAAGAGGACTGACAGGGTTGGGCGGCAAGGGGTGTGTTGGGGCGACGAGGGGCGACGAGGGGCGACGAGGGGCGACGAGGGGCGACGAGGGGCGACGAGGGGCGACGAGGGGCGACGAGGGGCGACGAGGGGCGACGAGGGGCGACGAGGGGCCACGAGGGGCCACGAGGGGCCACGAGGGGCCACGAGGGGCCACGAGGGGCCACGAGGGGCCACGAGGGGCCAAGTGACGCAAGATGGGGCGGGGCGGGGTGGAGCAGTGGGATGCGGGGCGGAGCGGGGCGGGGCGGAGCGGGGCGGAGCGGGGCGGAGCGGGGCGGAGCGGGGCGGAGCGGGGCGGAGCGGGGCGGAGCGGGGCGGAGCGGGGCGGAGCGGGGCGGAGCGGGGCGGAGCGGGGCGGAGCGGGGCGGAGCGGGGCGGAGCGGAGCGGGTCGGAGCGGGTCGGAGCGGGTCGGAGCGGGTCGGAGCGGGTCGGAGCGGGGCGGAGCGGGGCGGAGCGGGGCGGAGCGGGGCGGAGCGGGGCGGAGCGGGGCGGAGCGGGGCGGAGCGGGGCGGAGCGGGGCGGAGCGGAGCGGGGCGGGGAGCGGCGGTGCGGGGCGGGGGGGCGGGGCGGGGCCCGGCCGGGCAGGGTGGAGCGGGGTGGGTCTGAGCGGGGCGGAGCGGGGCGGAGCGGGGCGGAGCGGGGCGGAGCGGGGCGGAGCGGGGCGGAGCGGGGCGGAGCGGGGCGGAGCGGGGCGGAGCGGGGCGGAGCGGGGCGGAGCGGGGCGGAGCGGGGCGGAGCGGGGCGGAGCGGGGCGGAGCGGGGCGGAGCGGGGCGGAGCGGGGCGGAGCGGGGCGGAGCGGGGCGGAGCGGGGCGGAGCGGGGCGGAGCGGGGCGGAGCGGGGCGGAGCGGGGCGGAGCGGGGCGGAGCGGGGCGGAGCGGGGCGGAGCGGGGCGGAGCGGGGCGGAGCGGGGCGGAGCGGGGCGGAGCGGGGCGGAGCGGGGCGGAGCGGGGCGGAGCGGGGCGGAGCGGGGCGGAGCGGGGCGGAGCGGGGCGGAGCGGGGCGGAGCGGGGCGGGGCGGGGCGGAGCGGGGCGGAGCGGGGCGGAGCGGGGCGGAGCGGAGCGGGGCGGAGCGGGGCGGAGCGGGGCGGAGCGGGGCGGAGCGGGGCGGAGCGGGGCGGAGCGGGAGGTAGGGAGGGAGTGGGCCAAATGGCCGCGGAGGGTTCGGTTTGGAGAGGAGATAGTGGATGTGTGCGGATCAGATAAGTTGTATCGACAGCGGCGGGCGACCCGTCGTCGGACTTCAGCTGCGCTCTCTATCCACTCAGTCGCGGTTCGCGAGCCGGGCGACGTGCTCCTTTCCATCTTTGCGAGGTATCTGCTTGTAACGCGGCCCTTTTTCCCTTCTGTCGCTTATCTTGACCTCGATCTCTCCAGTTTCAGCAAGGGACGTCTCGCGTCAATTCGGCAGGTCTCGACAATTAGTTTGACTAATCACATGTCATTTTGCTTTCATGGAAATTTTTATCATCTTTTCTGGGAGTAGCTTTTGCAGTTGATTGTAAATCTTTAGTTGATTGTAACAAAATGTTGGCGGAGATTGTTTTACCTGCGTATTGTTGGCCATTAACCTTTATAATTCTTATAAGTTACAATATTAAATCTTTCTTTTTGAATAATGGCAAACGAAATTTGATATTAGAAAAGAAGTTGAGGATGTTGCCTTAAAGAAAAACAGAAACGTGTGTATCTGAATAAATATAATGTGATAAGAGAGGAACTCCGGGTTTAATTGGAATGGGCAAACGGTATTAGGCGTGTATTTGCGATGGGATTAAACGCACACAGAAAGTTTAAAATTTAAAGAATAGACGTTAAGGCAACGAAACGAGTATTGTATTTCATGCTGGGTGTCATAGCGCTGTTCATTTAGGGAAACAGACCCCGAGACATTATATACGAGTGGTGTGGAGATGGCATTGAAAGCTGTGATTCTGTGGAAAGAAGAAATTCATCACTCTCTTTCTCGAAATCTGTCGACCTAATCACATTTAAACAAGCGGTGCGGTACGAATGTTTGTTTCAGTATAGTACGGAGTTAAAATTTAATCATTTAATTGTCATGAGTTTTAAAAAATTGTGTAAAGATGTAATAATAAATGTTAAACTTGTTTTTAAAAAGATAAAAGGCTGTTAATTTACAAGAGCTGCCATCAATTCAACAGTTAGTTCTGATCCACTGAACTTGCAGAAATCGTCTATAGAATTACACGTCCACATGCTGCAGATAAGACGAGAAAACCCATGATTCAATTTAAAAGTGAAATTAATATAATAATATCTTAACGTTGAGAGAATTTATGGGCATAGCAGGGCAACGTAAATAATATTTTTAATACGAAAAAAACAATGACACCTGCCACATTTATAATTTAATTTGCTATTAATTAACGCTAATGCATTAATAATTTAATTTATAATAATATAATTTGCATGCTGTATGCTGCATTAAAACTAAAAGGTAAAAAAATGTTGATTTTAGTTTTATAGTAGTATTTTTTTATTATTTATTTTTAAATATCTTCATGAAAACAGAGACCATACGGATTAACAGCAACGAAAATTATACTTATTTTAATTCGATACTAATGCATTAATTAATTTATACATGAAATAGGCGTTGCAACTGGGCCGAGTCTATGACTCTCAAATCAATGGGATGTTAAATTACATTTACTTTCTATCATTTTTTCATTCACGCTGAAACTCTTTGATTTTCTTCTGAACCCCAAATATAATATTTATTCATTCCAAACGTCAGTAAGATTTTTACTGTACTTCACTTCATAGAAAAAAAATGTCTCACGATCGAACTCGCATTGACAGCAATCAAATCTACAAATCAGCACCACCTCTATTTAATCTGATTTACCCGTCATCGTACTAAAATTACCCAAGGCACGTCCTACGTGTATGGCCATCAAAGTGTCGTTGGGGCGATGTCAAATCGAAAATACGATTCGTTCGTGCTTTTCAACTCCCGAACACAAAGAATCCACGAAAGCGCGCTCGTTAATTCGGAACGCCGCTGACAGCACACCCGACATTCCTTCTGTGCCAGGTCGTCGATGTTCAAGATTCGGATCTGCGCGCAGAAAACTCTCGACGGTACTCCGAGTGAGGATGCGAATTTTACATTCAGGGGCAAGCCATGTGACTGTTTGAGCCGTTCCAAGAGGGCTGTTCCGCAGCTTCTCCACGCTGCGGAGTCTCACGGGTTCACTTCGATCCTTCTTCGGTGAAGTTCATGCAAGACGTTACTTAGCAAGTAAAATCGAGATCGCTCCTCTAAGAGCACGGGTTTCGGGGTTGAGGGCCTTCCGTGCTAGCTGCAACAAAAGGGCGAGTTCTTGCCGAGTTACGAATGGACGTGCAAGACCCTTCTTGTTTTACTTCTTACACAATTTTTGGCTTGTTAAAGAAATTGTACGGCTATTCTTTATTAAGAATAAGATTCAAATAAGAATAGGTAATTACCGAATATAGCTGATGATACAGTATAATTTATTACTACGAGATTACAATAGTACCATCTTTTTTTTGTTATTTAAGGTCGCATCAACTACTAGGTCATTAGCGACCACTATTGCTTATAACGGTATGGTAACTGTGGGGATGACACGCTATGATGATGATAGGGGGTGAAAGGACGAACACAATACAACCATGCCAGAGGCGGGACTCGAACCCGCAATCCTTCGGTTCGAGATCGCTACGGCACTACTGCCATAGCGATCTCGGCCATTCGGACCGGCAGCATCTTCTTTGAATCTAACAGAAATACAAATAACACTACAAATACATTTGCACTTGACATACTAATATGGATAAATTACATCAATCCATATTACAGAACACACAGCACTACACGAATAAATGGGGAATGCTCCATTGTTTGTGAATGATCCTAATTTCGCCAAAACGACATATCACTATAGAGAATCTCGTAGCAACAGAGACTATGCGACCACTCTTCAAAGAGCGTGTAGGGCCGAGGGTCAAGTTTGCGCGGGGTGATTTCGACACTTGTAGCGATTCCTTAGCCACGTGGTGAATATATTGTGCAGCGAACAATCCCAAGACTAGATCGAAGTTGTCATTTCGATTTATTTCTCATCTAATTGTCATTTCTGCGACATTTTTAATTGTTTTCATTTGGTGGTTTTTAACTCATGATGCTAATTGTCATGAAAGCCTGTCAAATTGATGTGGCTATAATAATCATTGCTATTGAATTGTTACATTACAAAATTAAAAACCCTACGTAAATAATAATTATTAAAATATTGATTCTGATAAATTTTTTTTCATCACAATACGTTGAAATTAAGTAAAAAACTTAAAATGAAACTCTTTAAACACGTGAAAATCTCATTTCTTGAATCCAAAGAAATTATCTTTTCTCCTAACAAGTCAAACTTAAAACTCGTGTAGCGTATTGTGACAGCGTGATAAAATTAATCACACACGAAATCCATATCACGAAGTTAGGAGATTTTTTCCAAGTGGACATCCTTAATTAGTTAACCACTAGATAAGACCTTGAATATCATAAAATGTATAGACTATGTATCTTAAAATACGCCTAACTTAAAAGGTGAAGTAATGTAACACAGTTACACACAGAAAATCAGGTCAGATCTGCACTAACAGCGGTGGCGAGAGGTTGTGACCGCAGCGCCAGCAAGATAATTCAGTCAGCAGTGAATATAGACAAGAGGGATGTATCGTGCGATGACATCAGACAGAGCATCAAAGAAGCGATGCAGGCCGTGAACAACACTACGCCCGACGCCATGCAACATTCATGCGAGTTCCAACAACACATCATAGATCGGATGAGAGCGTAGTCTTTCGCGGCCGGAGTCAGTATTTACTTGGCTGTCCGGGTGACGCCGCGTCCATGGCGAAGGTGCCGACGTTTCGATCGCCATTCTGCGACCTTCCTTACGCCCTGCATTACGCCCTGAGGAAGGTCGCAGAATGGCGACCGAAACGTCGGCACCTTCGCCATGGACGCGGCGTCACCCGGACAGCCTAGTGAATACATCATAGATCAGCAACATCAGCAAATAGAGGCGCAACAGCATCAACTTCAGGAACAGCACCAACAACTGGTACAATTGCAACAGCAACTACAGGAGCACCAAACGCAAGTACAAAACAGCCAACTAGTTGGCCGCCCTTGCAAAACAGTGCACATGCGCCAAATGAACAAAGTAAGACTAAAGGCAAAAAACTTATGACTTAACGTTATGATATCTCTACGGGAAACAGGTTCGAAACATTAAACAACGAAACTGAAGAAGAACATGTCTCTTCCGCGGAAATAGTGATTCAAATTCCTCGTATAATCATACACAAAGCGCAAAATTTTCATTTATTAAGAAAAGACATTAAAAGCGTAGTTAAAAAAGATTTCACAGCAAAAATGGAAGCAGACAAAGTTAAAATCCAACTTAATTCAATAGACAATTTCAGAGATCTTCGTAAATTTTGCTATAAAAACAGCATAAAATATCACACGTTTCGAGACCCAAGTGTAAAAACATTTTCAATTGCAAATCAAGGTATCCACACATTATATAGTGAAACATAATTCTTTCAAGAACCAGTGAAAATATACTCTGTAATCAAAGTAACTCGCCTTCACGGAAAAGACAGAAAAACCATTAACAAATTGTGCTGTAGATTTAGATAACAATAACAAGAGAAGGAACATTCTAGCCTCAGATAGATTTTTATATAGTGTTATTAGGGTATTTCCTAGATTCAACAAAACACTGCCAATTCAATGTAAAAGCGGTCAAAGATTTAATCACATTTCTGCTAACTGTGGGCGCCCTCCGAGATGCGTTAGGTGTTTAGGTAACCACCACTATTCAAAATGCAAAAACCTAAAACGGAAACAACTCGGAAATGCGTGATCTGTAAAAATGATCACACGGCCAATTGGAAAGGTTGTGAAATTTATCAAAAACTGCTAAAAAATCAAGCAGAGCGGTATAACCAAAGACAACAGACTTTTAATACTAGAGAATTTCACTAGATTACGATAATTACACAATCTTTCACTGAAAACAAGTCCTTCAAAATCATCTACAAAAGATCAACCAAACGAAACGTCCTCCCAGAAGTCCCTGGCTTTCAAATCCTCAAAGATTTAATTTTCAAGTTCCTCCGCAAATGAACTCCAACTTCCCTTCACATCAAGGGCAGTTAATAACGACAATCATTAACCAAGTAACAAACGCATTCATCCCACGAATTCAAAAAATAATACAATCAACCCTCGATAATGGACGTAAATAAAAATCCCGAAACAAATATTCTCAATTGCAACGCGAACCGGATAAAAGTCAAGAAGACCAATTACAATAGTTTATAACAAGACAACATAGAAATAGCTTGTATTTCAGAAACTCACTTGCTACCACAAATCAAGTTATCAATATTGGACTTGAAAATCTATCGCAACGACAGTCTCTCAGCGACGGCCGCAGGTGGTGTAGCCATATTAGTTCACAAATATATAAAACATACGTTAATTGACAGTCCTGCGGGCAACAACCTAGAAACTACAGCAATAAACACCAAAATAAATAACAAAGACACAACTATAATAGCGGAGTATAATCCTCCTAATAAATTATTCCCTAAAAATATATACTAAAATTTTTAGAAATAACAAAAATACAATATTAATAGCAAATACAGCGCTTGGGGTTGCAACACCCCTCAAGGGAAAAATTTACTAAATCTATTTACCACCCTCAATTTAAGTATTCTGGCCCAAATAGAATCCACTCATTACCCTAACAACAATAATATAATTCCGGGCATATTGCATATCCCCATCACAAAAAATATTGATTTTCAGATGTAACAAAACGTAATTCCTGAACTCTATTCGGATCAGAACCCACTCGGATCAGAACCCAATAATCATTTCATCCTCGCTATCATTTTATAAACAGCAAAAAGGTAAAATTAAAATTGGTTTAAATTCATGGAAAATTTAAAAATTAACTACGAAGATCCGCACATCATTCAATATGCAAATGACTTCGATAATGATGTAAAACGATTAGTAGGCAACATTCAAGAATCCTTTACAAATTCTACCACATATCTCAAAAGAACAAACCCAATAAACAAACAACTAATTCCAACAAAAAATCATAAATCTAATTAAAGGAAAACACAATTTATGACGCTATTGGCAAATGACACGACGACCAGACTTAAAAAGAAAATTAAACTGACGAGACTAGTTCAAACAAAACTAGACCATCATAGATATGCAAATTTCCAGACTTTTCTAAAAGAAATTCATCCATCACCTACGGATATGTGGTCTAACATACAGAGAATAAAAATACAAAATCAAGAATTTCCACAAATTAAGTTAGGTTCAGAAGTGACAAATTCCGATTTTGAGATAACATGACTTATACACGAGTACCCTGAAAATTCGTTCAACCCAAACCCAGTCGAGAACGATCGCTTTAACAAACAAATAGTGGAATTCAATCAGAAACCACTATATACAGCTTCAATGAATATAAAATATAAATATTCCCATCAGAAGTTAAACAAGAAATCAAAAACTAAGTAATCAGAAGGATACGACTATTTCGAATATAGTTCTAAAATAACTAAATAACAATTTTATAGCAGGCATTACAGCAATATTTAACGCAGCATTCAATAGGTTACTTTCCCAACGATTGGAAAATTGCAACAATGCTACCCTTCGGCAAACCAGGATGGAATCCAAGAGATGCAGTAAACTACAGACCAATAACCCTACTCCCCTTATTAAAATAAATCCAGATAAAACGCAGGCAAAAATGTACACCCTAAGATATCCTATCACCTCTCCCCAGTTAATTATGCAGAACGAAGATATTTCCTGGTAACACAGTAGTATCTAGGAATGTAACTAGACACAAAACTAAACTGGAAACACACATTCACACAACGGGAGCAAAAACACAAGGAAAACTTTCCCAACTGTACGCACTAATTAACAAAAATCCTCCCTTAAAATAGAGACCGGAATGATAATTTACAAGTCTCGACCAACTATGACTTAACGCATGCTCAAAATGGGAAAATGCAGACAAATCTAATATAAACATTTTACTAACTATACAAAATAAAGCGCTACGAATTATAATTAAAGCCCCATGGTTCATTTTGAACAAAGAAATCAATCACAACCTGCAAATTCCGACAGTAAAAGAACACATCACCAAACTGTCCGAACACTTCTTCACATCATTTCCCTCATCTCCCAGCACTCTCATATTCAACCTTGGATGCACAACAGAAACGAACCTACCCATCAACTCTCGCTTCCCTAAAAAGAGATTCAGACCACCACAAAATAGCAGAAAATTGACCTCAAATGATATGACCTTCTTCGAATAATCTTATCAACTATCATTCTCTGTATTTTCAATTTATTTCCAACATAATTTAAATTATGAAAATAAACCAAAAATATTTTCAGCACCCATTTTACTCGTATGTCTACTATAGTGTATGAAATAATTGGTTTAACGCCCGTGACGATATTCTTCATTTGGGTAACTTATATTGCCCATTATTTTTATGAACATTTAAAACTGAAGAAACGGATCGGGTTGTGTCCTCAACTTGAGAGTAGACTCAGAACTAAGTAAGTACCTTTTATATTGTTTTCTTGTATATTTCCTCAACGGGTAGAAAGCGTTTATCTTCCTCCCGTCACGCTTCGTAACTCGAAAATAAGCTTTATGTTCTCCGTCTTTCCCAGAAAGAGGTGAAAACAGCCCTCGTTACGTAAACTTTATGTAATTAAATTCTCCATCCATGCAACGAGTCCCGACGTAAAAATTTCGGTGGTAGGTACGCGAAAGTCGTAAACCACAGTCACGGTGTGGTGGGAGGATTCGGCCAGAGGGAGAAGGACGAAGATATGCCACGCAGGAAAAAGAGAGAGAGGGAAAGACAGGGGGGCAGCGGGGGAAAGAGAAGGTGCGAGGGCCGCTGAGTGGGTGGTGCTGAAGGCACAGGTAGTTTCCTATTCCCAATAGGCAGTCCATTTTGCCTGCTGCACGCTTACTGTGGGCAAAGTGTTCAAATGTTTGGGGCAAAAAAGGATAATGATGAACATGATGAAATGCATTAGGTATTAGGGCGATTCAACGTTTTCTAATATTGGCACCAACGTCGAGTGTAAAACAGAACCACAGTGAATGTGGCCTCAGATGATCTTAAATTTCAAAGCAATATACATAGAAAAAAACAGCATAGAGACTAATATCTAGGTGATGAACAATGACAGACCTTCCAGATCAAGTTCTAATTAAAGGACATTAAAACTTATGGATTAGACACAATTCTCATATCTCTGTAAATTCAATTTTTCTGTAGTAATAATGCAAGTCTTCAGAGAATAATCCGTCATATTTTTAGTTATTTATTTATGGTCCCTTTATATCTGCTCTGGTCATAAGCGATCACTGTAATTAACATTTGTTTACATTATTTTTCAGTTATTAATTATACTATAAATTTGCTGTTCATGGCTTGAATAAAATATAAAATAACCTTTTCTTCATTAAATAAGAAATATATAGAACTGCAAAAGTTTGGAAGGGGTACAGAAAACACATTTTTTTAAGTGATAAAAAGTGGAAAAACAAAAAAAACCTGTAAGACTTTAAGTTTTGTTGATTGTAATAATCTTAGAATTTTGTCACATTATTCCCCTTTGTCCTGAATAAATCGAGGAGGTGAAGGTCAGAGTTAATTCCAAGAACTGATCTTTGTCTTGTCGATTTTTGCTGCTATTTTCCTAACACAACCCCATCCAAACCCCTTGACAGATACTCAAATAAATGCATAAAACTTTCATATTTTCTTCAATAAGATAAAATGGACGTAAGTTGAAGAAAAAAAATAGTACATCCAAAAACGATTTTGGCTGTAGAAGGGACGGGCTCTTAGAATCCATTCAAAAATATTATTTTTATGTTAGACCTGTAGTGTAACTACTCATACGTCAATTGGGGTGGGGAAACTTTTTACCATCTTATCCGGGGGTACTCAAATCCCTAACCTTATCTCTAACTCCAAGACATTACGTTTAGCCTTACTTACTACCATGAGCAATTTCAATATTACCAGAAACTGTACACAGTTGGCTCCAAACGTAATGGTACATGTGGTTCAGCAATCATCTCAATCTCATCCTCTATTGAAGAGAACTTCCGACTACCAGATAACTATTCAATCTTCTCCTTCGAAGCGTGGGAAGTGCTAAAAAGATCAACTTTCATACTGTCATATTCTTTGACTCCTTGTCACAGGAACAACTTATTTTAAAGAACATTTTTGTACAGAAAATTCAAGAGTTTATATTTAATGAAGCCCAGATTAAAAAGATCACATAAGAATAGCGAATGTCTCATTATCGCTGAACACTCTAATTTTTCGAAAATTGAATACGTTAGAAACAAGACGACAAAGTATGTGCTGTTGTAGCACCTTTAGTTTACTTTCTCGCATCTCTATAGTACTATATAAATTATAAAGAGAGCATTTTAGTAATCGTGAACTGGTAATCGGCCATTAATCGTTAGAAACTTTTTTTTTTCGTTAAATGAAGTCGTAGGCTTCCGCGGCCAGAGTCATGTGGGTGATCTGGGCTGACCGGGTGACAATTTTTACTGGTTTAGACGAAACTAAATCCAAAAAAATGCCACAGATTGTCAAGGTAACAATATTTATTTAGCTATATCTGTTTCATTCTTTCTCTTTCTTCCTTTCTTTCATTTTCAATCCAGAAAGAAAGTGTCCTTTTTTTACAAATTCCAACAGGATATCTAGAAGTGCATTGTGGTAAATCTTTAATTCTATATGTAATTTTCTATATGTAATACAGAAAATGACAAAACCAGCGAGTTAATTTTTAACTAATTTATATAAAGATCATAAACACTTAAATTGCATTGTTGAAATGGAAAGTCGTATGTTGCCGATAATTAATACCGAAACCAACTGCATTGTTATAGCAAAAATCGGAAGAGGTGAAATGTACATACTTCAACAGCAGTTGCTCTACTCCATTGTGTTATCATTTTAATCATATTCGTTCAACCCAACGCATTTATCTGTAATACGTGGAAGGGTAGACATACTTATGAAAAAAAGACTATAAAGAAACAAGAATAGACGTATAAATCAAATAGAAAGTTTCAGTGGAAGTAAAACAAAAGTGATGATGTACAATGCTAAAAGTAGAAATAAAACTACGCCGGAATTTCTAAGTATCTATATAGAGATGTGAAAGTTTGAGTACACAAAAAAAGTAAACATCAGCAGATCGCATATCGAAGTTCACTTCGTCCGCCGAACTTCGGTTTGCCGCCCACTGCCCGCGGGGCGTTCCAGGGCGAAAGAAAAGTGTCCCTTCCCTGACCTCCGTTTAATTAACAATGCTTGCGCGCCGGCCCATGGCGGGGAGGGAGTCGACGCCGGCCGTCAGTCGCCTCCGAGATATTTCGGCCCCGCCCCCGCAGCCGCCAACTCCACCTTCGCCCCGCGGCCGATCCGATATCTCACGCGTGGCCGCGCTCTCGCAACGGGGCTTCCCCGGATTACCCTCACCGCCCGGTACACACGCCAGGAAAGTAATCTTGCGACGGGGGCGGTGGCGGTGGCGGGGGTGAAGGCGGAGGCGGGGGCGGGGACGAGGGGCGGTGGCGGGGGTGGTGGTGGGGACGGAAGCGGAGGTGGAGGCGGGGGCGGAGGCGGGGGCGGGGGTGGAGGCGGGGGTGGAGGCGGGGGTGGAGGCGGGGGCGGAGGCGGGGGTGGAGGCGGAGGCGGGGGCGGGGGCGGGGCGGAAGCGGGGGGTGGGGCGGAAGCGGGGGCGGGGGCGGAAGCGGGGGCCGGGGCGTGGGCGGAAGCGTGGGCGGAAGCGTGGGCGGAAGCGTGGGCGGAGGCGTGGGCGGAGGCGTGGGCGGAGGCGTGGGCGGAGGCGTGGGCGGAGGCGGGGGCGGAGGCGGGGGCGGAGGCGGGGGCGGAGGCGGGGGCGGAGGCGGGGGCGGAGGCGGGGGCGGAGGCGGGGGCGGAGGCGGGGGCGGAGGCGGGGGCGGAGGCGGGGGCGGAGGCGGGGGCGGAGGCGGGGGCGGAGGCGGGGGCGGAGGCGGAGGCGGGGGCGGAGGCGGGGGCGGAGGCGGGGGGCGGAGGCGGGGGCGGGGGCGGAGGCGGGGGCGGAGGCGGGGGCGGAGGCGGGGGCGGAGGCGGGGGCGGGGGCGGGGGCGGGGCGGAGGAGGGGGCGGGGGCGGAGGAGGGGGCGGAGGCGGAGGCGGGGGCGGAGGCGGAGGCGGGGGCGGAGGCGGAGGCGGGGGCGGAGGAGGGGGCGGAGGCGGGTGCGGAGTTGGGGGCGGGGGTTGGGCGGGGGCGAAGAGGGCCGTGCCTCGGGACGTGTGCAACGCGTCGACCAAATATTCCCATGGCGCGTGTGAGAATGCCGGGTCCGAAAACGACGAGAGGAAGCACAGAAAGAACAAGAAGAAAAAGGCGCCGGGAAGTGGGTACCGAGAAAAGGAAATGAAGGAAATTTTCTGGAAGCAATTCGGAGCAGTTGAAAACTTAATTCTTCTCCTTCACCTCGTATACCAGAATTCTTTTCTTTAGCTGGTGTTGTTCAGAAGAATTCTGGGGATATATGCTATACCTAGGTATTATCTCGAATATTAACATTTATTTACACGAATTTTAAAAATACGACCTTATCGGTAGTGTTATTGTGCTAGCGGTTGCACGCACGATTAGTAGCTAAACCAATAAAATATATTGTTAACAGAGAGCGTTTTTAAAGTGGAATGCACCGTAGGAGTTTTGAAGAGTCTGTGATTTTGGTGTGGGAAAAATCGTCCGAAATTAAGTTACTTAATATTAGTGTATTAAATTTTAAAAATCGTCAAGCGGATATATTCCAAGGATTCATCATAAGTAATTACGAGTGATGTTCCAAGTAACGTGGAACAAATTACGTATTTAAGTATATAAATATTTTTAACACGTGATTCTTCTCAAACGCCATCCTATATAACCTAATGTATCTTTTTATTATAAAACGTGATTAAAGTTCAGCTCATATTACATTTTTCTATACTAAAGTAGGCCTTTACAACCGCCATAATTAAATTGGCATTTTATCTTGGAAGAATTAAATAAAGAAAAAATTAAACACATAAGGAATGACAATGCTAGAAATCAAAATAAATGAATAAATATAGTTTATTTACGAACTAATGCTTTTTTCATTCCCATATTTATTGCACGACTAGACTTAATTTCAGAACTAGATTTCTTACTTTACAATATTAAGTATCCGAATGTATATTATCTGAAACTACTATTACAACCGTTCCAGCCTAAAAATGCCTATTTGTATACAAATTGTATACAAACTGAAGAGAGTTTGTTGTGGTTGAAACTTTGAGATTTAGAGAGCTTTCTAGACAAAATATGAATATAAAAATTAATTGTTCCCTATACTGCACATAAGGACGAGCTTCTTTGCTAATACGACTGAAAAATAACAATCGCATTTCGGAAGGAAAGATCACAGAAAAAGAAATGTTGGGAAAGGTACATTATTTAAAATGTTATCTTCCATTGTTAATTTCATTCAGTTTTCATTATGTTCGACTTCTTTGTCGTCTTGGAACCACAATGTGGTGTGGTGGACAAGGTTCGATCAAGCGCGTTTCTCTCGTTCAATCAGTTACTTATAAAAGATTGCAGTAGTGCAATTTTTACATTTTTACTTTGGAGGACTGAAAAAGATTCGGATATTTTGTACTTCCAGTTTGTAACGTGGCGTCTCTAGGTCACACATGAAATAGGGAGAATGAAGACCAATAGGGAGTTTTTTCGGCTCCAATAGGGAGCCGAAAAATTGTGAGCTGTGGTGAAGTTGTAGTTTTCCATTGGAGTCTGCCTTCGCTCTCCCCTTTTCGTGCGCGACCTATAGACGCCACGTTACAAAATCAAAGTATACAATAACCGAATCGTTTTCAGTGCTCCAACGTAAAAATGCAAAAATGATTTCAACATTTTTTTCAGTTTGAAGTAAATATGAAAAGATATTATTGTGGAGCTGATATGACTATAAATAGATTTGAACTGGTGTTTTAACAAATTGCATATATCATATAAAGTACTTCGACCACAATTTTTCCCAATAAAAGTTACAATAGTAATGACTTCTATTTTTGTTACATGGAGGCATAAAATTATTATATTCTCTGAGTTCGTTCCCTCAATGGCAAAAGAAGGGAAAAAAATAAGAAAAAAGGAAGAAAGAAAGATAGAAAGAAAGAAAAAAGAAAGAAATAGAGAAGGAAAAAAGGAAGAAAGTAAGAAAGAAAGGAAAATGTAAGAAAGAAAGAAAGAAAGAAAAATGGAAGAAAGAAAGTAGCAAAGAAAGAAAGAAAGAAAAAAGGAAGAAAGGAAGAAATAAAAAAGAAAGGAAGAAGGAAGGAAGGAAGGAAGGTAGGAAGAAAAAAGGAAGGACGAAAGAAAGGAATAAAGAAAAAGGAAGAAAGGAAGAAAGGAAGAAAGGAAGAAAGGAAGAAAGGAAGAAAGGAAGAAAGGAAGAAAGGAAGAAAGGAAGAAAGGAAGAAAGGAAGAAAGGAAGAAAGGAAGAAAGGAAGAAAGGAAGAAAGGAAGAAAGGAAGAAAGGAAGAAAGGAAGAAAGGAAGAAAGGAAGAAAGGAAGAAAGGAAGAAAGGAAGAAAGGAAGAAAGGAAGAAAGAAAGAAAGAAAGAAAAAAGGAAGAAAAGAACTAGAAAGGAAGAAAGAAGGAATGAGAGAAGGAACGAAAGAGATATCTTATTTCTTTCTTCCGTTCCTTCCTCAGTCAAAGACGATATTTATAAAGTGTGCTTCGTATCAAGCACGTATCACAAAGTGATAATATATAACTAGAAACCTGGAAGGAACTCCACTGCCGGCAAGCTATAACAGAACTATTGATCAAAATAGCTGCCAGGACTAGACACGAAATACTTAATCTATAAATTTTACAGTTGATTGTAACAGAAAATCCATCGTGAATTAAACCTATGCAGGGGTAAAGAGTATGGTGTGTGGCTAGATCCTAATAACAGTAGCCGTTTTAGGTTAAGGCCGATTAAGGGGAATGATTTTCCCCTTCACTGAATCTTTCATCAAAACACATGTATCGTATTTTTCCTCGTTCGTCAAAGCCGTTTATAATCTCCCTTCCCTTTACTGACTCAACATAATCTGTTTATACCTAGCAAGCGTCTGATGGTACTAAAAAAATATGGTAACGCTACAATGTAGCATCACTAGCGTTTTGTGCACGGAATAGGAACCATGATACACGACGACGTATTAAGGAAATATAATTCTTGACATGGAAGCTCCATAACTCTCCAGTTTGATGTTGAAGTTTTCATCACTTCTGTATCACTGGTCTTCGTTACCTCTAAAACATAAATTTGTACCTTCGGATATTACATGTCAACATATGTAACATGTTAGTAACATGTCAGTAATAACATAGTGACACTCAGAAAATCACGAAAAATATCAGTTCATAGAGTGTAAAGAAAACAATTTGGTAACGCGATTTTTTTATATACATTAAATGTTTATTTAAAATAAATTCATACATGTGGTCAATTAGTAGATTTGTTGACTTACATAGCAGTGGTCCGAGAAAATACTCATTAGTATCTCTCCATTAACACAGTAAATTGGTAAACGCTTAACCTGGCCTGAACTTTTTAAGATGTCTTATTTCTAAAGTATTTTTTCAAAGATTTATGGCTAAAGTATAAATATGGCTTTCTAATTTTTTTAATATAATTACACCTAATGTTCTATTTTTTCATTCCTTGTTGGCATTTTAAAATCACTGTGAATCACATCGTTTGGAACATACAAGCGACAATTGATCAATGTTTCTTCATACGTTAAACCGAATATTAATGTAATTTTGACATATGATTCGCTATGAATGACATTAGCTAAGCTTATGAATCTTCTGATGGGCAAAAACAAAGTTACGTCCGTGGTGCATACAAAACGTTATGGTTTACTTGTTCACTGCCGTACCAAACGTGAATTCGGAACATTTTCAAATTAGGCAAAATATTACATCAAAATTGAAAAGATGCATTAATATGGTTAGTAGTCAATATGACACCAAAGGAACAAAAGGAAGTGCGTACCTATTTACTTTTCCATAAATGTGCTTGGAGTGGTTTATTCGTACAAAACGAAAGAAAATTGTAAAGTTCCTGCGGAAATCCACAATAATGTTAAAAGACTTAAGAGTAGTTTGTTGCAGTAAAATCTCGAGATATTGATTATTGTGTAGAGGAGATATATATAAAATAAACTGTGTGAAGTACGTCGATGAAACGGTACTTTCATATTATTAGCTACTATTGAGGAAAGTTATTTAGATTTCATTACATCAGAAATTACATTTCAAGGATGTTAGCCTTAGTGCCTACTAGATCTATTAATACTAGTAATACAACTACTCAAGAAGCATATGTGGCTCTAAAAATGTGTTACATTAGAGTGAAAGAGGGTGCATAATGGGAAATGCAAGTTCAGGGAGCATTGCAAAATTGCAATTTTCGGATAAATTCAACGAAATAGTGTTTATGTTAAGTTATTTTTCTTATTTGAGCATTATGGCATTTATTCATGATATTTTCTTGTTTCTTAAATTTAATAAATTGAATTCACAATAAATGTGTTATTTGTTGAGTTGGTAGCGGAACGGGCATAAAGTATTCAAATGCCCGAGAGTGCATAAAGAATCCGAAAGGCCCGTAAGAGACTTAAGAATGCTATTACGTATTTGGTTTCAGGACTATATACGCACATAATGAACTAGTAAACCAAAACATTTTTTTTTTAAAGATTTGCTAAAGAATTGCCACAACGCAGTCACCACTTCCTGAAGGAGATGGATCTACGAGTATATGAGTAATTTCCAATCCTGCAGAAATTGAAAGAAAACTGAGCAGCTTCGGCAAGGTGAGAGGTTTCTATGATTACCTTTAATACCCAGGAACTCGAAAAAAATTAAAAACAGATAAACAGTAGATTTGGGCTTAAAATTTAATTAATTATTGTATTTTGTCTATTCTCATACTGCGCGTACCGACTCAATTCTGATATTGAGTGCGTCACTGGTTATGGCACAGCTGTGTTGCCGCGCAGGGCTTCAAGGAAGAGGCAGGGCTCTATTAAATATTTGCTATTCACGTGTTGCGCAATGGAACAGCAACATTTCATAATTATTTTTGGAGACGTTTTTTGTTAAAAAAATTAATTTATTGCAAGAAAATTGGAATTTTTTTAAAATCATTTGTAGTTTTGTTCAACAGCCTTTTACTACTATAGGTCACTAGATTCATGCATATTAATAAGACAATATTATCAGTTTTTGGGGTCACACCAGCCATACTCATCTAACGATGATCATTCAAAGAAAGTGATGCTGTCTCATGATTAAAATGTTGGTTTATCTTGTTTTTCGCTCTTATATGGAAATAAAACAACCAGTGTTCTCATCCCTTTAAATTAGCTATCACCACAAATGATTGATGGAATGTGATTATAATTCCAATCAATTGCACTGCGCTGATATTCCGCATAGCAGGTAAATCAACAACTCATATTTCAATTTTACAAAAATAATTGTCTACCAGGAAAATGGAAATCGTGGAACATATCAGTAAATTTTTCAATAATTGATGTTTTCATTAGAGATAATGCATGTATAATGGATGTCTGAAGGAACCTTGTGATCCATTTGAAAGACCTCAAAGTGTAGAGATTCTAAATTGAACATACGCATGACGTGAATATGTTGCGTTTTTCTCAGAAAGGTGTGTCACAGAAAGGTGTGATATTGACTTGCCATTTTTCTACGCAACGAAATAAACGATCAAGTAAATATTAAAACTGATTTCCTTATTCTTTTCGGATGAATTTCACAATTCATGCCCCAGTGATTTTTCTTCGGAGCGTTTAATACGAGGAGACAAAAAGGAGAAAAAAACAGTGAGGCGACGTTCTTTTCTCCCAGCTGCCTTCAGTTACCGTTGCCTTCGTGGAAGGCCCCGATCGGATCGCCTGCGCAGTCGACTCCACGACGTCTTTCCCGACGACTGTCGAACGCTAGTGGAGCAACGAGCACCCGACCAATCGCAGCAATATAAACGAATTTCAGGGCTCATTGCGTCCTGTGTGCGTGCAACCTTTCCAATCCCGTTGCCCCCCCCCGTACCCCAGGCGCGACGCAGAGTCTCACTGGTCACCCCCCCCCAGGTGACTATTCCGATCACCCAGTCTACGGATTCCGCTACGCGGAGATATTCCCCTGCTGGATGGTGAGATTCGGCGCCGACTTATCTTCGGCTAGCGGAGATTTCCGCAACCAGGCATCTCCAACCAGCGGGACACCGCCACAGCCTAGTTAAGATCTAAGCTCCCGACCGTGCTCCCGGCATTTGTGGTAGTATAGTGCATATAGTTGTGTATATAAGTGAGGGGTGAGAAAAGAATAAGAAAGAGGAAAGCTCGTGCAAGATCCATGGCACGTAGTTAGGAGCGGGGCGGAGAGCGGGACGGAGCGGGACGGAGCGGGACGGAGAGCGGGGCGGAGAGCGGGGCGGAGAGCGGGGCGGAGAGCGGGGCGGAGAGCGGGGCGGAGAGCGGGGCGGAGAGCGGGGCGGAGAGCGGGGCGGAGAGCGGGGCGGAGAGCGGGGCGGAGAGCGGGGCGGAGAGCGGGGCGGAGAGCGGGGCGGAGAGCGGGGCGGAGAGCGGGGCGGAGAGCGGGGCGGAGAGCGGGGCGGAGAGCGGGGCGGAGAGCGGGGCGGAGAGCGGGGCGGAGAGCGGGGCGGAGAGCGGGGCGGAGCGCGGGGCGGAGCGGGGCGGAGCGGGGCGGAGCGGGGCGGAGAGCGGGGCGGAGCGGGGCGGAGCGGGGCGGAGCGGGGCGGAGCGGGGCGGAGCGGGGCGGAGCGGGGCGGAGCGGGGCGGAGCGGGGCGGAGCGGGGCGGAGCGGGGCGGAGCGGGGCGGAGCGGAGCGGAGCGGAGCGGGGCGGAGCGGAGCGGAGCGGGGCGGAGCGGGGCGGAGCGGGGCGGAGCGGAGCGGGGCGGAGCGGGGCGGGACGGAGCGGATCGGGGCGGAGCGGAGCGGGGGAGTCCGCGGGGGAGTCCGCGGCGTAGCGGGGCGGGCGCCAAGGAGCGGGGGAGCAGCGGCAGCACGAGCGCCGGGCGCTGCGTAAATCACGCGCGGCGCGGAAATGCCTTCCAAAGAGCGAGGCCCTCCAATGCGCGCGCACGCGCTTCCAGGCTCGTGGGAAGGGGGAGGGGGAGGGGCGGGGGCGGGATGTGACAAAGAGAAATGGGGCGGGGGTGCTGGAAGAGCCGGGCGCCGGGGGGGGGGGCTGTGGTGCAAGAACAGGCGGGGAGAGTGGTTGGAGAGATCTTGTGTGCGAGGCAAGGCGGCGAGAAACGTTTTGAAGAGGCTGAGAGCTGCAGAGGAGATGGATGCAAAAGCGGAACAAGGGGCGAGAACGAGTTAGGAATTGCGATCGGCGGGTGCGGAGTTGTGTAACAACGCGGTAGAAATTTAATAAATGAGGAACGGTAGGGAGCGTTGTGCAAGATGAAGAAAGATACTGGTGTGAGGGATCGGTGTATTGTGATGTTGTAGAGAATAGTAGAGTGGTGTGTAGGAACAAGGATAGAACTTTAGTCTGTTAGGAATCGTAAAGACACTTTTGGAAAATAAAGCAGTACGGAAAGAACATTTGATAAAATCTTTAACCAACTCACAATGAACAACAAGAAGAAGAAAAAGAAGAAAATGAGGAATGTGTAGTATGAAATATTAAAACAGGAGTGATCAGCTACTATCCCAGAGAAGACATGGTAAAAAGAAAGAAATGCGAAGGGATGATGCGATTATTTCTTTGATAGGCAGTTACACCATATCAATGAATGGAATACGTGCAGACTGCAGTGTAGAGTTGGTGATGATTTCAAAATCGGACATGAAAAGTTCGCTGAGATAAGTTTGTTAGGCAAAAGCCAATTTGGGTCGCTTAGCTCACGTAGTTGCAAGTCGCAACTATGTATCTTCGCGTTTCACAAAAAATGATGAAGCTTTTTACTTCAAAATATTGATAAGGACTTAATTTGATCCACTCGCTTCGTTTGCGATACTATAACCAAAGTAGTATAGTTTACTTGGTAACAGCCGAAAATGGTAGTCAAATAGCTTCATATTGTTGCAAGTATCCTTTGGTTTATTAGCAACAATCAAGCAATTGTTTTCTTTCGAATGAAATAACTTCATTTAATTTATTCACAATTAATTACAAAAGCAATAACTAATAATATTAATAATAATAACAACATTAATAAAACAACAATAATAATAAAACAATAATAATAATAATAAAAAGAAGAAGAATACTAATTATGTGTCTCTATCAGCGTCTATTATCCGACAATGGAATGCTGGCGTAGTAAGAATCATTCTTTTTATAACAAGTACTGGAGCTAACTAGGAAACCATGCATCAAAGTCTCAAGTAATTAGATGTTCCTAATAACATTTGGAAGCGTATGAGAAGGTTACTATCATCTTAACAGCTACAATCGTTAGGAAATTGGTGAGAAATCAACATATATATTTATATATAAAAATATACCCATAATTTATACTGTGATTGTATTTATCTGTACAATTTATGTAGTAACCATAGAATATGCGATGTAATTACATAATAATAATTATAAAAACTAATACAATGTATAAAAACTAATAGAATGAATAAAATGTCACCAAAACCAGTGACTCCTTTTAAACAAATTCAAACTAATTGCATGATAGTGGCATACAATCCGTATTTTGTTATTCGCGTTTTAGAGAAAAAGAACATTTTTACTTGTAGATGTGTCTATTCTGTGAGAAAAAAACATCGTAACCAAGGAGGCAGAGAAATGTCTTTAATACAAGAGTGCGAATCGAGATCGGCCGAATGCGGGACCTCTAAGGTCGTTCCGATTGTTATCAGTGCTCTAAGATTTGTCCACAAAATCTGTGTAAGAACCTGGCTAAAATGGGCTAAACGAGAACACCTCTATATGGAGAACAACCGACATTTTGCGCAAAGTGTTGTAGAGGCACCGAGAGTCCCTAGATCTGCTCCTTGGAAAGCCGATTGAAACCTGAATTTGATTTTATAATCAACGGATTCTTAACATCTTTAGCCGTGAAGTGGAGAAATAAAAAGAAACATAATAACAATAAATAACCTAAGTTACGGCTCATAAAAAACATGTATAAATTAAGTATAATAATTTCATTTGAAATGAATAAAATGAGACGATTGTCTTTAATAAACGAGGATGTTTCCCAAACTATACTACTAAAGGATTTCATCATAATGGAAGAAATCCACTCCTCTTATGTTTCTTTTATCCATTTTTTTAGCCGTTTGTCAAAAAATATTCCCGGGCAAAGTATTGAGATGTAGTGAAAAAAGGTCTTCAAACACGACAGGAACAAATTTTCGAAATGGGAATGGCGAAACAACCGCGAACGTATTGACAGTGTGGTCAAAGAAATTGAATCCCATTGGAACTAAACGATCGACAAGCACGTAAAGGCGCAGTATATGTAGAGGAAAAGAACGTAAAAAGTTTAAAAAGAGTACGTCGATCAAAACAAAGATAGAAACTCGTCCAAGACACTACGTTGGAATACACAGGAAAGAGAACATCTGGAAAATTTTCCCGAACAGAATCACGAAATAAAGAGAAGAAACATGCAAGATACATGGTGTAGAATTCTGGCTCGGCGCAACCAGAAGAACAGAACGAGGAAAACAAATCCGCGTTGCCGAACTTTTGAAACAGTCGTGCAACGGAAAAAGAAAACATTTCACTGTATACGAAAACTTCACAAAGCTCGTACACTCGACGGGCAGCCTGAAGCAGCTTTGTGAAAACTATGATATCCAAAACATTTCTTGTAATTTACAAAATAAAGAATTTGGGTTTATGAAGCGTCTTGGAAACACAATGCAAACGCTGAGATCATAATACTGTAGCCTATAACTACATTATCATGCATTAACGCACGCCGGCAGAAATCAAATTCACTTTTGTCACAATCAATTACACTTCTCTTCTTTTTCTTTCCACGCATGCCTGAAAAAATCCTCCTCTCTTTGTATTTTTGATTTCATTTTTGCTCTATATATTATTCATGATTCATTGTATTCAAAAAACAACAAATATTATGTATTTATTTCTCCAAGAATTTATAAACAGTGTGTGACACAGCCTCACTTCTGAAATGGTGATCAGTGAAAATTTCCTTGTTCTGATTATTGCAATTAAAGGAAAATAAACATTATATTATTATTATTGTTATTATTATTATTGTTATTATTATTATTATTATTATTATTATTATTATTATTGTTATTATTATTGTTATTATTATTGTTATTATTGTTATTATTATTATTGTTGTTATTATTATTATTATTATTATTATTATTGTTATTATTGTTATTATTATTATTATTGATATTATTATTGTTATTGTTATTATTGTTATTGTTATTATTATTATTATTGTTGTTATTATTATTGTTATTATTAGTAGTAGTAGTAGTATTTTGTATTATATGTTATATAATGTTTAATACGTAAAGTTCTATTGGTTTAAAATTGTTGCTCAACGACGTGTTAACTGCGATAGTCTGGTGGGTGTATGTCAATGTAACTCTGTATACCGCTGTATCCTCAAGCTAGGTGACGATGGTATCGTGCCTAGATGCCTATAGTGATGAGCCAGACATGCGAGAAGCAAACAATGAGCGGCGTAGGTATTATTAACGTACCTTCACAGGCCCATTTAAAATCGCTTTCGGACCCGCGAGGTGGGCTTCTGTTATCTATTTGCTATTGATAATACCATTTCTGCAAAAAGAAATGGGAAATCAATATCTTTTTGGATTTGGCTGATTGATTGATTGATAGTGATTCCGAGCGTGTCAACTGCATTAGCCCCTAAGTTGTAGTGCATGCCTTTCCTGGGGAGGTGGCGGTGATCTTGTCCCGCTGGATGACTAGATCCGGTGAGTGAGGCTATGTCCGTCCTGGTACTAGGTATCTCCCACCAGCGGGGCACCGTCCCAAGCGGGACAACCGCTAAGCTTCCGACCGGCCTCTCGGCAGGTGTGCTTGTGTAGTGCGTGTTAGTGTATGTGTGTGTGTGTGTGTGTGTGTCAGGGTAGAGGATAGGACAAGGAAGAGGTAGGAAAGCTCGTGCGCGGTCCGAGGCTTGTTTGGTTGGGTACTACTCCGGCATTTGCCTCGTGTTGATGGGAGAAACTACGGAAAACTACCGCCCAGAACAGCTGACTGCTAGAATGCTCCTCCAGAGAGCAATTGAATTCAACCTAGCTGACGAGCAATGATCGATAATTCTCCCACCGAAGGATCCCCCGGTCAGAGAGACTGCAGTGACATCAGTTGAAGTCCTAAGCCATTTCTCCCGGTTTGGTGCGATGGAAAAGCGGGATGGTGAGCACCACCGCGCAGAGAGGCGGGGAAAGGGGAGGGGGCAGGGTGGCGAGACGGGCAGTGGGGCGTGGCACGCAGTAGAGAACAAGGCAGGAGTGAGTTGGTGACTTGGGAAGTGTGTGTGCGAGCGCGCGTTTGTGGGCGACCACGTGGGCGAGCGCGCGGGCGAGCGCGTGGACGAGCGCGTGGACGAGCGCGCGGGCGAGCGCGCGGGCGAGCGCGCGGGCGAGCGCGCGGGCGAGCGCGCGGGCGAGCGCGCGGGCGAGCGCGCGGGCGAGCGCGCGGGCGAGCGCGCGGGCGAGCGCGTGGGCGAGCGCGAGGGCGAGCGCGCGGGTGAGCGCGTGGACGAGCGCGTGAGCGAGCCCGTGGGCGAGCCCGTGGGCGAGCGCGTGGGCGAGCGCGTGGGCGAGCGCGTGGGCGAACGCGTGGGCGAACGCGTGGGCGAGCGTGAGTGCGTGCGTCGACTTCCGTCCGGGCCGCGCCGCCGGCACGCCGCCTGCTTGCCCCGGGGAAGCGCAAATGTTTGCCGTCTTAACCCTGGCCCAAGGTGCGAGGGGCGACTGCGAGAGAAAGCTTGCCGACCACGTTGCGGCCGCGTGTGTCAACAAACAAGGGGCGTTTGCCTGGATCGTCGCCGCAATTGCCTTCGGGCATTGTCAAGTTGAACCGTTTATTTGAGAAAGAGCACAAGTCACAGATTTCCTGTATTACGAAGACACAAGCCTTTCTTCAATTAAAATAAAATTTTATTTCTACATAATGCATTTGTGGAAGGATACTAATATTAATTTACACACAAATTTCAAATTTAAAAAAATGTGATTATGGTACATTTTTTTTAATTGAACACTAAGCTAAGAACAGAAAAAAATATTTAAAAATGCGACTTATTGCAAATCAATTACATAACTGATAGTAAGTAAACAAAATAATGCAGATAAAAATACAGGACTTTAAATTCCTTATTTACACTTTTGACATGAAAACGTTAAATCTACATACTTCTGAGTTTAAGTTGTGCAGACTGAATTGTGTCATAGAAAGATACTCCGTTTCCAATTACATTTGAAAACTTTTTACGTCTTTAAAAATGATTACACTGCTGTGTATTTATTATTCAAACGTGTCTCCACTTCACAAAATTAATACTTATTACTATGAAGCGAATTTTGATGACCTAAAACGTCACCAAAAGTGATAAATAAATGTTTTTAAATTGCCCTAAAAGCAAAGAAAAATGACGCAAAAAGTTTATGAAAAGTAGTTAAGATGAATAAGTGTTGGATATGTTATTGATGAAATGGAAAATTCCTCGTTTTGTTTAAGTGAACTCAGCTTGCAAACGTTTAGTTTTTATTGTTCTTTACGAGGGAATCTGTCTTTAGTTATCAAGAAATCGGCCGAACCTACAATGGCGCTGCTAGGCGTCAGAAGAACCTTAATTTACAAACTCACAATGGATACCATTATAATTTCTGGGCAAAGTAATGAAATACGCTACTAAGGAATTTTATGGAAAACATGGCTAAGTGAATTTTATTTCTCCTGCGACATATTTGCGATACAAACATCTAACCGACATTCTTACAATCGCAAACAATTACATGTGCTTTCGCATTTTCGGCTCAAATTGCATTGCCTACTCCTCGGCATCCTCCGAATCGCTTTACCTTGTTACTTACATGTTTTACCCACACTCAACTTCTGACAACTTTCATTTTAGCAGTCATAAAATACCGCTCGCAATAAGAGTCGGCCGGTCACGGCCCGGCCACTCGCTCGAGTGCTCCGGTGCGGAAATGGAGACCGCACGGTCGCCTTCTGGGCAGCGAACACCAGGCGGCGGCGACGGCGGCAGCGGCGGCAGCGACGGCGACGGCGGCGACGGCGGCGGCGGCGACGTTGCGGCGTCTGTGCCGGGCGTCGGATATGCCTCATCCTTCCCGCGCAAATCGCTGGTCGTGCGTCGCGAGGCGCAGCCAGCGAGCAGTCTCCAAATGCTGGGCCGCGCGCCCCCGCAGAAATAAGATAAATCCGCACCCGCCAACCCCCCCCCCTCGCCCCACCCCCCTCTGGTCCGCTCTCGGCGTCCGAGTACTCGGGGTGCACGCGCTCGGCGATGGGCGATCGGCGCGGAAAATATATGATCCTTCATTTTCGCCCGAATAAAGCGGCCATCGCCATATAAAACGCGCGGTTCATTGGCCACGACCGACGCGGGGCGGGGCGGGGCGGGGTGGGGTGGGTGGGTCACGGCGGTGCCCGGAGAGAGGCGGGGCGGGGCGGGGCGGAGCGGAGAGGGGCGGGGTGGGTGGGTCACGGCGGTGGCGGGAGGGAGAGGGGCGGGGCGGAGAGGGGCGGGGCACCAGAGCTGCGCGCGGCAGGGCGTGCCGCACTCGAGCGCAACTGGGCGGAACGCATGGGGTACTCGCATCCGGAGTGGATGAAGGGTGAGCGAGGCAGTGGGCGGAGAGAGGAGAGATATGCAGAGAGAGAGAGACAGAGAGAGAGACAGAGAGAGAGAAAGGTAGGGTAATAAAGAGGAGAGCAAATGAAGTGGAAAACTAACAAGAGACGGGAAGATGATTTAGAAACGCTGAGAAAGGGAGAGAGGTGAGGAGAGGAGACAGACAAACGAAGAAAGGACGGCGGAAGAGAGGCAGTGATGGGCGAGAAAGAGACAAAACCGACGAGTGGATGAGAGAGTCGCAGAGGGAGCGACGAACATATGGAGTGCGAAATGAAGAGAACGGGAAAGACAGGTAGAGAGAGAAATGGAGACCAGAATATAGGAAGACAGCAGTCGAGGAGTAAGAGAGATTAAGAGAAGTGTGGAAGAGAGTGGCAGAAAGATGGAGTTGGGGACAAAGAGAAAATTGGAAGTGGGAGATCTGGTGAGAGGCACGCAAAGAGAAAGTATGAGTATTAGAAACGGATTAGGCGGCGCGGCAAAGCGCTATAAAAGTGGTATACGTGCACGCACCAGGAAGTAAAGAAAGGTAATTGATTAACCTCAGGACAGGTAACACGGATATTTTCTTTTAATAAATAATGTTGGAAATCAAATTCTATCGCCAATGTGCGTTGACAATGTGGGTTAATATAGTCAATGCCTACACAACTGTGTAGATAAATTTTAAAAAATTTCAAAGAGTTAACAACATTTTCTTTGCACCCGCATAAATAATGAATGATCAAACATATCTAACGAAAGATTAATGATGACAGTGTTTTTATGATATTTCTAATCTAGAAGATGTATATGAGGTATATTGTGGCGAAATAAACATTAATATCTGTTCCACGTACGCACGTTATACCGAAAAATACAGTTTTTTCGAAAAAATTGCGTTCCAGAAAATTGAATTTAATGTCAATTCCGGGCTCAATATTCAAACCGGCCGCCGCGACACATTAGACACCGGCGCGGCGTCTCCTGCCAACGAGTAAACACGGTAAAACGCGTTGGTTTGCACGCGAGAACGCCTCAGTCTTACGAAAGTTATGTGTAAACCAGGTCATTAAACAGAACCTTTTTTGCTGTTTTAGGTGAACAAAATATTAATGCACTACATTGTTATTAGGACATTGTTATCATGGACACCGTGCATCGCTGGTTGACTGAGCACCCAGATGTTCTCTGCAAATATGCCTCAATAAACTTGACGACCTCGGGTTCCAAGAAATTAAACTGGTGAAAGCGACAATTCGAACTGCGCCCCCAGAAATATTCAAACTCAATATTTAAAGAAGGAACGTTTTACTCCTAGAAACAATTAACATGTGTTAATGATATTAAGGTCAGAATCTGCAGGAGACTATCATTTATCTTAGGTGGCTATCCAAATCAAAATGTTAGTTTGCACTGAAGATAGGCTAAAATAATTCGAGCTTTCCACGAATTCTGTTATTTTCATAAGACTTTGTTCGTGATTGCGTTCATTGATACGCCCCTGCATACGGAGGTAGAGAATAGAGACGTTATATAGAAAGTGTAATCATTTGATAAGTCTTTTCTTAATATTACGTTTAACGTTTGTGTTTCAGATTAAATATTATAAAGAAAATACTGAATGTCCCAAGAATTTCAAAGCATTTTTGAACCAAAGCACTACATAGAAGACATAAAAGTTTACCATTTATAATAAGTAACATGTTTGTATTTATTCTACATCACCAGTCAATTAGCCCGTCTCACTTGTGGTCAAATAAAAAAATAAAAGGCTGCAGCAGCCTCCTGGTCAGGACTAGGGATGCGATATCGATGTCGATATTTTGAAAACCGATGTTTCTACAAAAATATCGATGATTTAAACATCGATGCAGCTGTTTTCTAAACCTCGACGTTTTTTGTGATCTATGTTTTTTTTCGTTTACGTTGTTCTGTTTGTGGTTGAAAATAATCATAACCACGTAAAAGTTAAAATAAGAAATAATTTATAACACCATTGTCTTTTGCATTCGAACCAAACGAATGCGGTCATTAGTCCCTAGCACGAGATTCATGTCTAGTCAGGTACTCAGGTCATTGGTCTCTAGCATGATGTTCATGTCTAGACAGGCACTCTGATCATTGATCCCTAGCATGAGATTCATGTTGCATCCAGGAAGGTGTTTGTACTACCTTCATCGAAAAGACTATCCCCTCGTGCGAAATGATCCTGATGCTATTTACTTCGTATTTTGCGCACGGAGAGGCGTTTTTAAACGTTGGTTTTCGTTAAATTTTAATAACAAATTAATATGCAAAGTTCTGTCAAATTAAATTGTGTTGCGCACGAATTTAATGTGTTGTAATGTTTGTTATATAAGTTACTAAGCCAGCATTAAAACATCAATATTCAAAAACATCGCTGATTTCTGGTCGCTGTATAATTCACACCGATGTTTTTATTTACAACCTCGATGTTTCGCAACCTCGATGTTTCGCAACCTCGATGTTTCGCAACCTCGATGTTTCGCAACCTCGATGTTTCGCAACCTCGATGTTTCGCAACCTCGATGTTTCGCAACCTCGATGTTTCGCAACCTCGATGTTTCGCAACCTCGATGTTTCGCAACCTCGATGTTTCGCAACCTCGATGTTTCGCAACCTCGATGTTTCGCAACCTCGATGTTTCGCAACCTCGATGTTTCGCAACCTCGATGTTTCGCAACCTCGATGTTTCGCAACCTCGATGTTTCGCAACCTCGATATTTCGCAACCTCGATGTTTCGCAACCTCGATGTTTCGCAACCTCGATGTTTCGCAACCTCGATGTTTCGCAACCTCGATGTTTCGCAACCTCGATGTTTCGCAACCTCGATGTTTCGCAACCTCGATGTTTTGTTATCGATGTTTTGTTATCGATGTTTTGTTATCGATGTTTTGTTATCGATGTCGCATCTCTACTCGGGACTGGCGCGTCGTCGCGTGTCGCGTGTCGCCACGCCACCCGGTTTCGCTCGGCGCCCTCTAGTTCCGCTTTGAGCCGCGCGCCGCGCCAGGTGTCCGCGGCGCCGCGCCACATTCCGGGCCGCGCGTGCTGCATTCCCGTGGCCGGCCGCCCCGCCACGCGCGCCGCCGCCGCTCCGCGCCCGCCCACGCCCTCCGCTGCTTCCCGCTGCCGCCGAAGGCACCGGGAGGGGAGGCCGAAGAGGTTGTCGTTTGTCGTCGCCGGTGTCAGCGGCCGCCACGCACCAGCCGCGCTCAACAGTGGTTACTAGCCCCCCCCCCCCCGCTAGTTGGGGAGTTGATTTAAATAAAATGTCTTTTTTTTACTTTAGAATAATGCCGTTTTGTATAGAAATTAATTTTATATTATGATAAAAGAAAATGACTCATTTTATAGGTTCTTTTTTTTTCAGTTTTAGTTGATTTCTACTAATGAGCCATTTTTCCCTATTCCCATCATTTGTAAGGCATTTTCTTGTTATCATCGATTTTAATATAATTTTAATGGTCATTGTAAGGTACCTGCCACATTCCGGACTCGTACCTATGACCTCCCGGTCCGAGAGATTGCAATGACATCAGTTGATGCCCTGAGCAATCTGTCCCGGCAGAGGCGAAATCTTGTTGTTACGAGCCGTTGCGGCCGTGGGGCGTGACCGGATCACATCATGTTATAATAGGCGAATTCCAAAACACATTAGTTGAAGGTCGCGGCAAACAGGAACATTGAAAAAAACTCGTGCGAAAGGTAAATCCGTAATTGCTCAACATACACAGATATTTCAGTGAAAACATATAACTGCGACTGTTGTTGACGCGATCCGCGGGCGTCGGGGGCCCCCGCAGACTCCGCGCAGGGCGGTTCGCAAGCGAGAAAGCGGTCGGTCGGGAGACAATGGGAAGAGAACAGCTTTTGGAATTAAGAACGGGCAATGGAAGTTTACATGGCATTTCAGAATACAATGTATCTACTTATGAAAGCATACACGTGTAAGGGAATATGATATGAAGCTCATTCAAATACTTCAAGAACAAGAAATGGACTTTGCCCGAAAGGAGGAGTGAATATAATGGATAATATAAAGAACGTATATATTCAGATTGCATTATAAGAGAGTAGTCGCTTATTTCGGTCAATTCTGAATATTGAAAATATAATTTCTTATTTCAAAATATAATGATAGGAAACGAGTTGCAGTTTTTGAAAATCAATTCGCTTTGCACCGTGCTCAGTGGAACAGAAGAGTACGAATGTGGATTGCTGTGCTGTAATAAAAACATCTTTACTGACGTTTATTTCATAATTTATTACTTTTATTCATGCAATACATTACATTAACATTATCATCCTTGTGGAGGAAATGAAAAATGCTCAAAATCACGGATTATACTTCGTTTTCTGGTCCTTTTTTGATAGCAATTCGCGATGCGAGTACTGGAAAGTAAAGAAATCAGGTAACTTCTTTGATGTGAAATAGGCAGATAAGTTTCGTCTGCTATCAAGAAACCTGTATAAACTAATATTTTAAAAAATGTCGGTGCAATAAATCAATATGAAGCGGTGTAAATAAAACATTTCTGGAATATTACCACTAAAATAAAAAAGAAAACTGTTGCGCTAACCGGCTTACAAATCGATGAAATGGACGGGTCGTGTTCTGGGCGGCAGACCGTTCTGGAAACCAGGTTACTAACAGCGCCGAGGCCCTGGCCGAAGCGATAAAAGGCACTGACTGACCGCGACGAGACGAGACAGAAGACAAAAACGTATAGGGATATTACTCCAGAAATAAAATATGTACGCTCAATGTCAAAGAAGGGCTACGAAACGTGTTGCGAAAAAGGCGCAAAAAATGAAAACTAGCGGTGCTGCAGAATGGCACACTCTCCCGTATTAGTTTTCTATTTCCATTGGTCTCGACTACCTATACGTCCATGCCACAAACTCTTGCCATCTACCATCTATCGCCGCCCAAATACATTTTTTGAAAATTTTCTTACTGTTTCGGTTTATTAATAATATAACGGAAATATTATGTTACGTATATTAAAGAACAATAATACCTCGTTCAAAGCAACAATTTTTTTGCAAAATTTGAAGCAGTTTTTAAGAAAATGGCGCTTTAACGCCACTGTAAATTCGAAATATGAAAGGTTTTTTTCACATAATATTTTTGAGTTTTTTTCTTTATAATCCATTGAATACCGTAAGATGTCTGCTACAATACTTTGATTTTTTCTTGGCGCGCGAAGCCCTGTCTTCACGATGGAATATCTCACGGTATTTCGCATCTTTCTCGGTCGTGCCGCTAGATGTCGCATGATGGCGACCGTATCGAGTAGTGCTGGCGATCATGTGACATCTAGCGGCACGACCGAGAAAGATGCGAAATACCGTGAGATATCCATCGTGAAGACAAGGACTCGCGCGCCAAAAAGTAGCAATCCAAGTACACGGAATACCCACCATACCACGGAATTTAATGCGCATTATGCCTGCCAGGCTGATATTCAAATACATATATATGCAATGTCACAAGTACACTAAAATTTGTATTTTGGCTGAAAAATAAAAAAAATAAAATAAAATGTGAAAAATCTTGAAAGGTGCCCCAGTCTTATCTAACTTCCAATACTGAAAATAAAGTAGTCGATCGCAGAAACATCTCACAAAGTGAAAAAAAAACTGGCCGTGTAGAAAGCGCAGGCCATCCTTCTCAATATCAAATGTGATCGTGTCGTGGTCTCTTAACGCCCATAGTGTCAAACGGGAAGTGAGCGTCTAAACCAAAGCTAAATGATATTCCATCTCTAATGAATCTCATTATGGAAAAGTTTTTTTATCGCACATTTTGCAGCTATACTGAAATCGAGGATATCTTTCATACATAGGTTGGGTAAAAAAGAAACGAGAATATTGCTGTAACATAAAGCTGGTGAGTTGGCGAACCGTCGTCTGTCGAGACAAAAGGAAGGACTATTAGACGAGTGTGTGTGCAGCGAGCGGGAAGAAAACTCTGTCGGTCTACTGCAGTGTGCGAATCGTGGGACTTCATATCAATAGTGCAAGCGCCCTAACGTCATGTTACAAAGGAAGAAAAACGTTCGTGGCTCAAATTTGAAGAGGAACTAGGTCGGAGTATGCAAGAATGTCCATGCAGTCCCTAAGGACTACATGAAGCATGAGGTGCTGCAGAGTTTCCATGCTCCATAGAAGCACAAAGGGTTACAGCGTCGAGATCAGGCAGAGATGTTATGAAGGATAACCCCCAATACAGAACGACCTCACGTGGAGAACTCTTGTGCCGCTGGCAATAGGAGATTCTGGAACAGCCAACATACTCACCCGATATGAGTCCCTGTGATAAAGATCTCATCCGCAAAAATGAAACTAGTTGTGCTACAGAATGGCACAGACATTCCCGTATTAGTTTTTTATTTCTTTGGTCTCGGCTAGCTATTCGGTTTTGCCATATACTCGTGTCAGATGTCATCTATCGTTGCCCAATGCACATTATTTGAAATGTTTTCAGTTTTTCGGTTTCCTAATAAAAGAACGGAAATATTATTTTAAGAATATTTAATAAATGTAAAACCTTGTCTCCTCAATAGCTATTTTCTTTGAAAAATTTGAAGCCGTTTTTAAGAAAATGACTTAAGCGCCACTGTAAATTCGAAATTTCAAGCTTTTTTTTTTTACAGGAAATGTTTGTGTTTTCGAAACGCTTTCTCAGAAGTAATTTGAAACACTTTAAATCACAAATAAAATTGTGTTTATAAATTACTGGAAATGTGCTTATTAACGGTGAGAAAAAATTTCAAAAAATGACATTTCTGTAATTTTTGAGACAATAAAAATACCCCGAAATGAACTTTACGTTATATTAAAATGTGCAATTAGTACTATCCGACATATAGCATATTTCAAGCACATGTACTCATAAATATAATAATGTGAACAAATATAAATATACATTTGTTCACATTATATTTCACTGGTGGTGAAAGATAAGATTTATACAATATTGTGTAGTTTTTAATAAGCTCTACGCGTTTGTGCTTGCAGATTCCTTTACAACACATTTAATTTAATGTGTTAAAATGCATTTTGAAGAAATCTGAAAGCAGGAATTTGTAGAACGTATTAAAATTTACACATATCTAACTACATTTTTCCCACCATTTGCCAATATGCGTTTTCATTAGTTGCTCCTTATTTGGAATCTACATAGTTTATTAATTACTACAGTGCATTAAAATAAAACTTACAGCCACCCTGTGTCCCTTGTACAGTATCCACGATTTTTAAAAGCTGGGGTTTATACATTGTCATCAAAGTCCAAAAACAATTGAAGACCTTATCTAAAGATAAACGGATTCGCCATTGATTTCATTGACAGAAATGCGAGGATAAAAAATTCTTTCCAACATTTCTCGTTACAAGTAAAAAAACGATGTCTTCATAGTACAGCCCCAAATCGCACAAAATGTAATAATTGACATGGAAAGTACGTTAGTGGTAGTAGTTTAGACAAAAATTTGAGATATGGCTACCTAAAATCGAGCCCTTCAATTGAAAAGATAAAAGGTTCTTAGTACGAGAACGTAAGAAACTGAAAAAACTCAAATTTTAAGACTATTTTAACACGAAATAATCTCGAAACGTCCTATTAATATTTTCTAAAATACGGGTTTATTTTAGTAAAACACTATTTTAATAACCTCGTGCTTTTGATTCATTAGTAATGTGTTAACACGATACAAATTACAATTTTTTCAACGAACGATTACAGCATAAACGTCATTTGGTAAATTTCGTCCAGATATTCTAGCATGTGACTAAATATTCACGTAATGATGTTCGTTATTAAGAAGGCAAATGCATCACAAAAACCTTTCTCGCTTGCGGAGTTATTTCCGCGTTTTCGCGCCTCTTGCTTTGCAATTGCTGCTTCTCACGTGCACAAGTCCCCCGTGTTTGTTGTGAAACTGTCCGTGAGTAATAAGCAGCAAATGGCGAATTTCGCGGTGGCTCATGAAATCTCTCACGAGAGAATCATAGCACACCGCGCGCGCATACAACGGGCAGTTGAATGCGTCACACCAAAGACGTATTAACCGCTTTTTTCAATTAAGCAGCAGTCGCATGTAGTATTAATAGGTGCCTCAGAATAAATATGACAAACGTCTATGGCATAAAAGTCAAAAATTGCTTGATGCAAATGAGTATAAAGTGAAAAATTGCATATAACGGAATGCAAGTAAAAGAGAAATGTCACATGTGTCAATCAATTAATGAAATTTTCAACAAGTTCAACAGCCAAAAGTAACCATATTCGACCCTTCTACATTACCCAGGAATATATAATATTTATTCTCTGACGTTTTGTACGACACTCAAGCTTTCTGAATACAATATTTCTGGAATAAATGATTCACGCGTGGTTTCACTTCCTTATACCAATATAGGAATGTATCCTGAAATATTATTTTGAAGCGTGATATAACATGCCTGGCTGTTGTTTCCTGGAATGCGACATCGTTGTAGTTGGAGGACTTCAGACACGTCACACCCACAGACACGTATTTTTGACATTAATTAATATACTTATATTGCTATACTTATATTGTTATAGTTTCTTTAAATAATGCAATTTCCATACAAAAACACAAGTTCATATAAACAAATTTTACTTTTTCGCTACGGAGTAGAGATATATTTTAAAATAACGTCGTGTACAATTTTTCGAAAATTTTAGTACTTTTGTGTGAAAGTAAAAACGAGAAAGTACGTGTGTGTATGTACAGTTACAGTATGTTTATAGTTAATGTATGTAATTACAGTATAAGAGCGGTTAAAACACACACCGTGTGACCGATCTCTATGAAAGTTGACACATCTACAAGTTTTTTTCATGCACAAGGTTTACGTGCTGTTAATTTTGTTGAAACTCCACCGGAAGGCGTTGTAGAACAAAACTAAATATCATATCAAATGCAACCCGCAGCACTCGGCAGATTTTTTGAATCTATATCGTTAAACAACTTCTAAATGATATAGTTATCGTTATACAACTTCTAAATAACTACAAGTATAAAAGCCACGATCTGCGCTCTACAGTTTTAGAAGAAATTCCGCACGGATCACCACAAGACGCCGCTAGGGGTCCATCGGAACGCAACTGAACAGCGCCGTCTGAATACTTTCAGTGGCGGTGTTTCTGAGCGTGCGTTCTCGATGTGATCGTTATTAAGAATTAATTAACAATGAGGAGCACCGAAAAGAAAAACAGAAAGGTGGGAATAAGTAAAGGGGTAGTTTATCACAATTTCACTTCACACAATAACATCTTAAAACACCTAACCACAAAATCGAAATGGCTGATTACAATCGCGTCGGTTAAACAAATCGGTTAGTGAATGATTTTGCCGCTAGAGGTACTTCAGTGAAACTGTAAGCTTTGTGCGTGCAAAATTACGAACACGCTCATATTTTTTCATGCAGAAATTTTAGTGTGAACGGTACTTTTTCTGTATGTCCAATCTGCCTGAAAACTGTACTGGGACTAGGGATGGCAAAAAACTTCGATGTTTTTAAAACAAGATATTTTCGAGCAAAATCATCGATATTATAACATCGATGTTTTGCTCTCGATGTTTTCTTCATATCGATATATTTGTGCAGAAGCATGTGTATTTTAAAGGACTGTTTCTCATGATATAAATAAAATTTTCAGTATTTAATTTTTTTAATGATTATTCGCAATCAACAGTCATTCACAACTCTCACTGTATGTCAATCACCAGACGGCACGAAACGGTATGCCATTCGCATCCTTCCTCCAATGTTATTGCCTTTTTTGGTTTTATTTTACGTGATAATATGGTTTAAGTGCTTTTGGAAGCTTGACTGCAAAGAACATTGATTACAAAATTGAGATGAGAGTCAAATTTAAGGCACAATATACAGGAAACTAATATTGACTTGCTATGTATCACATTAGAACCATGACATTTTACTGCGCTGTGTTTCACATTTAAAACATCGATATTTTTAAAAAAGCATGATTTTGTTGATGTTTTCATCGATATCAAAATCCGTTTGCCAATGTGTTGACGTTATGTTAAAATTTGCCATCACTATTTAGGAAGGAAAAGCCAACGGCCTTGCTGTGATGGCGAGTGCCGCTTACTCGCTTTGCCGCGCGCAAAGCGAGCGCAAATTCTGTCGATCCCCGTTTTATATTGCACAGTTCAATTTCATTTTTGTGTGAAGTGTCATTGACCAACCAGCGCGACCGTTTTTATGGGCATTGTTTCACAACACACTGCTAGGTAACATTCAACAAGTAAAATTAATTCACAATTTTCAGGGACAAGTACAAAAGCTCTACAATAAGAGCCTATACTGAGGAAGACTTATTTTATCAATAATATTTAACATATTACTTGCCATTTATTTTGCATAATTCTAAAATACCAAATATCCCTGCGGCAAGTATTCCTCCCCAGATTCTAGGTCAATGACTCCTATCACGAACAGGTTTTTCGTTCCGTTTTTCCGATCCTTTGAATATACGCTATCTGTGCACGTCCTTTTGTGCTTTCTACCCAAATAATCGTTGTGCACGTCCTTCTACAGTAAGTCGATAATGTCCATTCCATAATAAATAGGGATAAGAGCAAAAATCTGTATCCATTTGCTTTTACCAGTCACTTGTGTCGAAATATATTAAAATTTATCTTCGTTAGGTTGGCAGTGAGATAAGCGACTTTTCTTAGCATCTTCCCTCAAAGCAAAATAAAACTTGTTCTCGCAGACACTTATTTTTTCGTGGCGCCAACAATAGACTTATGAGACACTTTAAACGGACTCATTGAAGACATCCTTTAGATATCTTGTTTTACGAGCCGTTTTTATTTTTATTTTCCCTTTCTTACCCCCCTTTTTTCGTTCTCTGTGCTGTCTTTACAGCCGTTGCTACTTGTGTTTCTGCCTTTCACGACGCCCCCAACCAGCGATCCTCCCTTTACCCGTGCCTCACCCCCTCACGCAAATCACGACTGCACGACTCAACTTCTCGTTTATCTCCGAGAGGCGACCCGGTCTTCCATCCCCCGAGAGCGGCGTTTCCCGCTACACGGGATTTGTCTCTTCGCCCGCCACCCGCTCCGCCCTCTCTTCCTCCGAAGCCCCGCGCGGCCAATCGGGGCCGGCAGCTTATCGGTGTGCCCGCAACGCACTGCCAACTATCACAATTTTAAGAGCGCGCGTCGCTGGAGGGGCACGGAGTGATGCGATGGTTGATGTACCGCGTGGCGCTAAAACAGCACGTATTTTCTCGGCCGTACTTTCACGCAAACGTACGCAAATATTACTCAAAAATTTCGAAAAATTATAAATCACCTTATTTCAAAATTTATCTATAAGGAATAGATTTCATTAACGGGGGAAATCTCTCTGCTTTAATTGTAGGAAGATTCAAAAAAATGTTGAAACTTTTGCAATTTTTGAAAAATCAGTTTTTCAACGAACATGAGACCTGCACCATTCTCTCGAACGTCCTTCTGACACTATCAAACAACAAAATTTAATCAGAAAATATAAGCCTTTTTTTTGCAAAAATATCCCAGGGTATTTATGTAAAGTACCTCCCAAAATTAAAATATCGGTTTCAAATTAAAGGTGTCAGATCAACGGGAAAATATCAATTTTGGATAAAATCGGTATTTCAAAATTTATCTTTAAGGCATAGATTTCATTAAGGGGGAAATCTCTCTGTTTTAATTGCAGGAAAAGAAAATGTTGAACTTTTGCAATTTTTGAAAAATCAGTTTTTCAACGACCATGAGACCTGCACCATTCTCTCGAAGGTCCTTCTGACATAAACCAACAAAAAAAATTAATCAGAAAAGAGAAGCCTTTTTTTTGGAAAAATATCCCAGGATATTTATGTAAAGCACCTCCCAATATTAAAATATCGGTTTCAAATTAAAGGTGCCAGATCTATTGGGAAATATCAATTTTGTATAAAATCGGTTGAATAATTTAGCCGCTGGCGTTGCTCACACACGGAAGGGCGGACAGAGCCGTTGTACCGTCATTCGAATTTTCGGAATTAAGTACCCACAAACCATGGATTCTGGATACACCATGTCTTGGAGAATTTTTTTCTAAATTTAACAGATAGATTTATCCACTTTCCCGTTAATAGGCCCTGTAATGAGAGTTTTTCGCGCAGCATTCCATAATGTACTCTCTACTGCATAAGCGGTAATGAGAAATTAAAAAGGCTGTGTTGTTGGTTCAACACCAGATGTTTTGTTATAACATGGAGCTTCCTCAATTATAAATGCTCGCGTGCCTTCCTGAATCCTCTAGGGTAAATCATTCATATTTTAATTGGTGTTGCTACAACGGTGCATACCTTTTCCAATTACTGATAACAATTACATCATAATCCGATAAAACATTAGTCATTGCTTGAAAATCCACCAAAGAAACGAAGCGACAGACTAGTAAGTACACATCTTCAATTTCCTTAAAACTCTTCAGTTTAAATGGCTACCTGCCATTGAAAGAACGAATTGAGTCAGTTACAACGTAACATGTATCCGATCCGGTGGTCGAGATCGCTATGGAAGTAGTGCCGTAGCGATCTTGGGCCGAAGGGTCGCGGGATCGAGTCCCGCCTCGGGCATCTCTGAATTGTGTTCGTCCTTTCACCCCCTATCAACATATCGTGTCACTCTCATAGTTACCATAGTGCTACAAGCAATGATGGTCGCTTATGCCCTAGAAGTTGATGCGACCTTAACAAAAAAAAAAACGTAAATTGTATTGCTGCTTTTATCGGTAAAATATATTCGTAATGCTTTTAGAACCTTAACATTTAAACAACGAAACTTCGCATATAATACGAAATTACGCAAAATCTATAATGTTTAAAAAAGTACATTAAATAACTTGGAAACCCAATACTGAATTAATAAAAAATATTTAGAATATTACGGGTGTAATACGAGTCTAAAAAATCTTATCTTTCCCAATTTTTCATTACCAAGTTGTTTAAATAAAATGTTCAAGTTTAATACGATATCTTAAAAAATATTTGGAGCTCTTTTTGAAAATTTTTGATTACTTTTTGTAATCGTCACTACATTATTCAAAATTATCTCAAAACTTCTCATATTTGCAAAATATTGTACATAACATTATATAACGATTTAGTTTTAGTAACAAATTTCATTAAGAAAAGTGTATACTTTCAATTGCTGCAGACGTTTGAAAAATGTTTAACTTTTACAATTTTTTATGATTCAGAGATTTTACAAGAACTCCGACCTCCGTTTTTTTTATAAGATACATTTTCATGGTTCTATTCGAGCAAAAGAAAATGTAAAGAAATATTGGATACATTTTCGTGAAAATTTTGAATATATTAAGGACTTTTGTAACGTTCCTGCCCAAAGTAAAATATCCCTTTCAATCCCCACATCGATCGGAAAATATAATTTTATGTGAAATTCTTTAATAATATGATTTTTGAAGGGGTTAAGGTCCATATAATTTAATATTAGTTACACACAAAATAAGTTTGTCGAAAAGTCTACATTTTTTCTTCGTTTTATTACAATTCTTTCTCTATACTATGTAGGAGAACATAAAATTTTTTCGTGTGACGAAAATAATTAGCCACCTATTTTACTTTGCCACAAACATATGTCATAAGTGCGTTGTAATGTGTAAAAACTGCGCAAAACGAATTAAAATGGACAAAGGACTAAAAATGCAGCTAACAGCGGCAAGGCAATGGCAGTACACCGTCCCCGGTTGTGTGTTGGTTTACGCATTGGCTTCCAAAGGCGAAGTTTACAGGTTGAACTCCGGATGGCGGCAGTGGGATATCGACGGTATGGAAATCAGAGAGTCAGAACCATTGTACAACCGACGAGCACAAAGAACCATGACCTCGGCACGAAGAGCATTGATCACTTTCAAAGAGAAAGTATCATGAATATTATTACGACAAAAGAAGTTAAATTTCAAAATATATCATTGTTCATATTTAATTGGTTTATTTGGCTTCAGTTCAATATATGTTGACTTATTCAGTTGTGCTTATGCCAACCAAGTGGCAGTGAAGTCCTGATGCCACCTAAAATGTTAATTCATATTTCTATCTTTGTATGTGTGTGTGAACCTGCTCCTGAGGATTTCTCTCCCACCTTGCACTTCAGTAAACGCGTAAGCAAAGGATCACACGATTAGTATGAAAAAGAATGATGATCCACCAACGGTCTCAATTCTGCCAGAATTTTGAGAGAAAAACGTATAGGAATAGTTAACCGCACCTGCAGATCTATGCACGTAAATCTGTGCAGATTTGTGATCCACCCGTGGAAGTGAACACTGTTCCGTTTAGCGCGAGAGGGTGTAAGCCTGGACTAGTAAAACTAAGGTCTGTGGGCGCCATTGGACACACGTTATTTATATCTTTCACCATTCTTCTGTGCTTGACCCTAGTCCTCGGCAGAAACAGCTCTGCCGCGTTTCCTGCCCTTGCCACGTGCGCGGTACTATATCTTTCGCGGGCAATAAAAAGCGAATACTAAATTTCGATCCTATACGTTCAATATTTTTTAGAGCGACAACAATGTGGCCTCGATACTTTTAATGAAACGAAATTTTGATTATTGGTATCATGAATTCGCTCCGCTGGTAGGGCGCTGTATTGCCTTCATTTATTTAATCAGAGTTTGAGGCAAAAATGGAAAATTACGTCACTAGGAAAGCTGTTGCTATTGCGTGTCACAGGGAAATCATCATCAGCAAATTACATGTCCCTCGAATGTCGAATACAACGACGTTAGGTACAACATATTGGAAAGATGTTTAAAACCGGAAGGGTAAACTAGGCTTGCTTTCCGAACGTGTACGGAAAGCTTAACGCCAACTCTCATCTCCAGTAGAGCTTATATTTTGGTCACCTTTCTATCTCTCCTTCCGTTCCTTCGTTTCCTTCCTAGTCTACTCTCTCTCCCCCTCTTTCTCTCTCATCGGATTCTGCCGAGCGCCAGCGCAGAGGTAGTGTGCAGACGGAGCAGCTACGAATTATAATAACAAAAGTTTTAATTCAATTCGCCAGAACAGAACATCCAGTTTAACATTCTGGAGAGACGGTTTCGGTACGTTATGCCGCAGTTATTACATCTTAAAACAATAACTAACGCTCTTGTAAGTTTGAATGAACAGTATGTTGACATAGTTGAAAAGACAGTGTCAACACTTTCATTTTCAAAAATGAAGTTCTCTTGGCATTCATTAGATTGGAGACATTATACTAGTTCTACTGAATCTATAGAAAAAAGTATAAAATTCTCACATGGCTCTATTTGTTTTACAAGTTCATTTGCAACCGGTAAGTGTTAGTGTAAACTGGATTAGTTAATATTAAAGTGTGATAACTGAGTTATGTTTCTAACGGCAAACGATACTTCGATTTTTTTATTTTTTATTATTCAGTTCAAGACTGAATTGAAAGAAGTTGGATGAATAACAAAATTCTGGTTTCTCGGCGTCGTCATTCTAATTTGATTGCAATTTCGTGAAATCAGTTCAATGTGCAATAAAAAAAAGGTCAGTCGACTTATATGCAAATATTTGTAAACCACAAAAAAGTTATTTTGTTAAAAATTATTGGAATGTGCTCTTCCTTAATGCATATAAAAAAGGTTTTTACAGTATGTATTAAGTGTTGCTTCGAAAATTACAGCCTACTTATGATTCAGCCTACACTGCTTTCACACTCGACTACATACTCGTACTCGACAATACAACTATAACACTCCACGACACATTCATCAAGTATTAAAAGGTATCAAAGTATCAACACTACAAGGATTTCAGGTACAATAAACTCCTATAGTATAACAATTGAGTAATCCGTATCCGTCTATATGTCCGTCACACACGATTGACCATATCGGTCCACCAATTGAGGGAAACGTAATTTTTTGCGAATCTATCCACAATATTCTAAGAAATTTCTTTAAAAATACTGTTATTTTTTTAATCTATTGAAATGGGTTGCGAGTGACTAGTGGCACCTACTGATGTGATCAATTGCTCACTCGATCACCAAGACTAATAAATTGGCACACTTCTCAGCCAGATCCCACTAGAATATTCTTGAAGAATTATAGAAAATATAATTTTTGATAGTTGCAATGCATCTACGAGTCCTGTACATTGGGTGAAGCGCTGCTCATTACTCTGCACTCCAGCATTGCATGGATTGTTAGAACCTGATTGTTGAGATTTGCAATAATCTAATTTTTTAATGGACTGTAAAAAAACGAGTTTTGGAAGGCTGTTAAATACCTAACACGTTTTGGGGAAGCTTTACTTGCAGAGTTAATCATATTCGATGGCATTTTTAAAAAGAAGAATACATAGGTTCTAGTTTTAGTCCGATCTTCCCAAAATATTCTAGAATAATTCTAGAAATAACATGTTTTTGGAGTGCTTAATGCACTGACGTTCGTAAACGCTAATCCTTAAGACACATTGAATTATATTGACGATTATCTACTAAAGTAATTTAAATTGATTTTTCTAAAAGAACTTCTATTGATATTTTTCATGTAACACTGTTTCCGAGGATATAAGAGCCAGATAACTTTATTGTTTTTAAAATTACTATTGAATACGAACTGTCATGGGACATAAAAATGTCAGCATGGGAGTCCAACTAAAATGACTACTCATAAAAAAACATTTTACAACACACTGTCAGATGAAATTAAACGATTATAATAGATACACACGTGTAAGTGGAAAGACAAATTTTCTGCTGCATAATTGTATTTATACGATTCGATACTTCACTGAATATCGAAGTCGTAGGCTTCCGCGGCCAGAGTCATGTGGGTGATCTGGGCTGTCCGGGTGGCGCCGCGTCGAAGGCTGTGTTGCCGACATTTCGACCATCCTGTCGTGGTCTTCCTCAGCATACCAGCCGTGAGAAAGACCACGACAGGATGGTCGAAACGTTGGCAACACAGCCTTCGACGCGGCGTCACCCGGACAGCCCACATCATTCATTGAATATCAAAACGGAAAATAATATTCATTTTAAATATGATATTTAATGTATTATCTACGATTTAGTCTTAAAATCCAAAAGTCAAAATATGCCTGTTATACGTATTGTTCCTCAGATTCTGTGTGATTGACCTCCTTTTGCAAATTGTGTGTGTTTTTTTTGTTTTTTTCCTTTCCTTTTTTTCTTTTCTTTTTTTTCCACAGGAGAGGGACTTCCACAGTCCGCTTTCCACAGTGCAAACCCAGGTTCCGAGTTGCGCCAGGGCCTTCCCGGTCGGCGCAACAATTAATTATACTCTTCCGTTGCAATGTTCCAGTATCTGTTGCTGTGTGACGATGAGAAAGCTCACTTCTCAGGTTGAGAAGACCAGAAATACAGCGTAAGGATGGCTATATGCTAACCAAACGTACCCCTTAACCCATGGCCTCGGGACGCAGTTGGTAAGCCTTTGCTCGTAAAGACCTGTTGTGTCAAAACACATTCATACGTACATATACACACATACAAAGACACATACACATGTACACAATATATACACATACGCACACACACGTATACGCACACACACATACATACGCACACACACACATACATACGCGCACACACACATACATACGCGCACACACACATACATACGCGCACACACACATACATACGCGCACACACACACATACGCACACACACATACGCGCGCGCACACATACGCGCGCACACATACGCGCGCACACATACGCGCGCACACATACGCGCACACACACATACGCGCGCACACATACGCTCGCACACATACGCGCACACACATACGCGCACACACATACGCGCACACACATACGCGCACACACATACGCGCACACACATACGCGCACACACATACGCGCACACACATACGCGCACACACATACGCGCACACACATACGCGCACACACATACGCGCACACACATACGCGCACACACATACGCGCACACACATACGCGCACACACATACGCGCACACACATACGCGCACACACATACGCGCGCACACATACGCGCACACACATACGCGCACACACATACGCGCACACACATACGCGCACACACATACGCGCACACACATACGCACACACACATATACACACACACATATACACACATACACACATATACACACATACACACATATACACACATACACACATACACACACATATACACACATATACACACATATACACACATATACACATATACACACACATATATGTCCTTTCCGTAACTAAGGTCACGATGGGAGATAGAAGCTAAACTCTGAACCTGATTTGCCTTTGCGTATAGCTTGAATTGCACATGAGCAAATATTTTCTTACCGATTCTTTACAAAGTGCTTCTTGCTGTCTGTATTCATAATTCAACTTAATATGTATATGCGTTAATTCATAGATCCCAGAACTGAAGAAATCGAGTACAGATTGCTCTTCTCCCCACAGTACGTCACGCATAGTTTTAACTCATTTTTTGACGATATGAAATTAATAAAACTATTTTTTTCATCTCGTATGCGCTCTAATAAGGTAGTGATGTTGACGCGACGATTACCTATTTGAGGTAATTTAGATATTGTTATTGTATTTATTTTCAATTCATTCACATTTTGTTTGTTCATTTCAAATTTATTGTATTACTCAGCACTACGTTGTCTACCATCATGTTTATCATGAATGAAACGTTGGAAATTATTACTCAATTGTGTCGACTTCCTGGCATCCGTTCAACAGTAAAAGTCAAGCCAGGCTCTTTAACCATCTTTCTCGCACTGCCTCTTGGCGTAGGGTTATTGGCCTTCTTTCTTCATGTACTTGGAACTATTTCAATCTATATTTTTCTATTTCCAATGGAATAAACCGATTATTGTTTATGATGTAATAACATTTCAACACAGTGACTTACTAATTATTTTTAATGTCTAACACTTTCTCCGTTTCTTTCGTCTCGTGACATGCACTGTTTCGCTGACAGGTAAAAGACGAACCCGACAATTGAGTGTGTGCATTTCAGCCAGTGAGATACAACACGCTGATAGAGAGGGCGCTCTGCATTTCACCAAAACCGTAATGCCGTCAATGTAAGACGCCTATACATTGATTCAGACATAACCTTGAAAATGCCAAAAGCAAGCAGATGTGAAGCAAACTGTATTCTCTCTTAAGAATTTCGAAACCCTTAAATGCTAAGAATGTTGGATGCCGGGTTTGGAATATTCCAAGGAATACTTTGAAAGGGTCTGAGAACAGAACTTTGTTGATTGCCTAATACAAATTACATTTTCATTATACTGACCATTAATATCGTAGCCACTCTTTGGTAGCTTAACGATGTGGATGTTTGCTACACTGGAAATTCAATTCTTTAGTCCATTGATTAATCTATACATTATTTGCATATTGAAAGCAGCTGTGAATCCATATCCATTCATAAATTAGATATTATTAAACATATACATTATTACACATACATTAAGAATATTCAATAGAACTGCAACAAAAACGAAGCCCACCATGTGTGACGGCCAGAATACTATGTGATGATTTTAATCAGCAGTTCCTTTCAGCGTTCTTATTTTAGTGATGACTGTTTTCTCAGTGGTAATGTCCTTTACCTTTCTTTCAGCTAGGCTCGCTTTGCTCCTTCGGCCCCGAACATGCCAGGTAGCCTGTCACCATGTTGCCGCTATTTCAAGTCCTTTATTTCGTTTCCGTTGCTGGATTGTCACTACATCTAACTGGCTCTCTTCTTGGAGATTAAAAGCTGTGGTGGCTTACAGCCATGCCGCCTCAACCCCGTGCCGAGTGAATCTATCCGTCTTAAGAAAACGATACGGAACTACACAGAAATTTAACAAGGTAATGGAGGTTCCTGCTCCTCAATGTGACGGTAAAAACTGAAGGAAGAACCGCGAGGATAGAAGGGAGAAGAAGGATGTCGAAATGAAATTTCTGAGGTCTGTTGCACAATATAAAATTCCACATCACAGAACAGATTGCAGAAAAAGACAAAACGTTACGACACGAAATACAAATGACCACATACTATAACATATATACAAGAGGAAAATGTATTACGTAATATTATAAAATAATAATAATAATAGTAATAATAATAATAATAAATATAAAAATTATGATAAAAAATATCGTGGATATCTCATTGTAAACCTTTTGATCCATTCAAGAATATAATAGAATGAGAATGCTACAAAAACCGTAATGATAAACATTTTACGCAGGAATTCTAGCTAACATCGATTATCACCTTTTGCAAAAAATGAACTTCAAAGTGGGGTTTAAAGACGTACGAGTTGCAATAATCTAGCTATTAAAATGTTCATGTTCATACTTAAACTATTGTAAACTTATCCATATTAGAATATATTTCATTCTTTCAATGGAGTTTAAAGGTGGTTTTACTACTAAGGTCATTGATACGCATGAGTAGATGCCATAGTGATAGCGATAATGATGATGACGAAATGAATGAGGGAGAAAACGTTAAATGAAAAACAGAGGAAACGGGAGTATCCGAATAAAACGTGCCGAGACTTCGCTTTATCCCTCCGTCCAAATTCCAAATTGATTGGCCCGTGGTTGCACCCGAACCCCAGCGGTAGATAGAGAATTCGCCAGACATGAGGTCGTGGCTCTCCTAATGCATTTCATCTAGAACACTCTTCGGTCTTCAAATAGTCTCTAAAAATAAACTGATTAACATTCCTATTCTTTTACTGTTCCCACTTATGAATGCTGTGGGTTTCGTTCTCCTCAGAATTAAACAAAAAATGGCATTCATCAACAAAACCCAGACTCTAAATTCCTTCCTCATCAATCCGTGAACAGCTCTCCAAGAAATTCTGCTCGCAACAAATGCCGGACACTCAAACTGATGAGCACATCCGTAAAAATGTAAATCACTAACATTAACTCGAGCAGGAGCGAGGCGAACGAAAATAATTCACCAGGAAGAGAGAACGCAATAGCAGACGCACGGGCTCCATTCCCCTGCGAATGAATCTTCGCGGAACCCCGATCAACGCGGCAATTTTTACAGTATATCTCCGTCCCTCTTTCCCTGGCATCATTTTTCGGGTTTCCTCCCACAGAGAGGCGACACAAGGTAATACGTAATGCTCTCGGAATCGGAAACGCAGCTCACGAAGGCGATTGAGCAGAGGGAGATATTCTCTCCGAATTTGCAGCGGACACTCTCCGACTGCGGTGGTGAATCAATAAAACGTAGAAATTAAACAGAAGGAAAAGAGAGAGAGAGAGAGACAGAGACAGAGAGGGAGAGAGAGAGAGAGAGAGAGAGAGAGAGAGAGAGAGAGAGAGAGAGAGTACGCTGAAGTTTTAAATGTCTCGGCGTACGGGGGGATTGGAGTGGAGTCATTTTCTTCTCATCAATATTTGTGGACCTTGTGCTGTTAGGTTGGGCATTTTGACTGCCATTGAGAGAGGAGTTGCTTTGCAATTTACGAACAGCTGTAACAAATACTACACTTCCTGATGCTGTTACAAAAGTTATGTTCAGTGGTCTGTGTAAGACGTTCAAAGCAAACAGCTTCCAAAGGAACGTTTGTTTAATTGAAGGACTTCAATTGAGAAATTATGAGGTTCAGAGGTGGCTTAATTATTAGACTATTCAATAAGACAAATTGTATTTGCGACTGTAAATATTGAAACACTCTGTGCATATGGTTATAATTATTTATAAGCATTTCATAAATATAATACGTGTTCTCAGGTATGTTGAAAATCAATTTTTAATCTTTCTTTCAATTTGAGTGTAATTTTGCGAAATGCGAATGAGTTGTTTTATGAGCTGGTTTTTATGACCATCTTTTCTTAAGTTTCTTTTATCTATCGAAAGAACATTTTCGATAGGATTCATGTCAGGGCTATTTGCAGCCCATTGGAACCTAGACTAATCAGAGTCTTAACGATGGTTTCCAACTTTCTTTCCTGTTGTGATATGGAGCGTATTTATTGTTTTTTTCAAACAACTCATTTATATGAGGGACCTATTGGTTCTTTATGGAATCTAAGTATTGACCGTGCCTTATTGTACCATTAACTGTGTATACAATTCCAATAACATTAATAAACGTTGCACTTCAAACAGTTAATTCTATCAGGTGCTTCTCAGATCTTTTTATAATTCGTTAAGATAAAAAATATTGAGTCTAATAATTTAGACTCCTCTATTCACATACTGGTATTGCGTTTTCTCCGAACATTGGCAGAGCACTGATAATAGGATTTTATCTCTGTGCGATATTTAAAACCGATAATCACGCATTTTACAGTTTATTGGTGCATTGGTGCGGGCGACCGCTGCGATTACTTTGAACGGCCGCGGGCCGCCATTCTGACAGCTGATTTATTTCAAGATTTATTGGTAAAATGAGCGAATTTGTACAGTGGGAAATTTAAATATAAAAGTATAATAATTTCATTTTACTTTTTCTTTATTCTCATCACGAATAGAAATAATGGTTGTCAAAAAGAAATAGAATCAAAATAATTATAACTCTGGAGAACAAGATTTACGTATGACTGTTAAAGGTACTAATTGCACAATGTGCATTCTTACAACAATTTAAGCACGCATTTAGATTTCTCTTGCCAAAGCACCCACATTTGGCAGGTTTTCTTGTCAACAGCATACGAACCTCGCTTGATATTCTCTTGTGCCTCTTTTCACTTCCATAGATGTGGAAATGTTCCTCAGTCCTCTCCACATTTGCATAGACTCAGGGTTTTTGTTTTAAAATTCGATAAGATTGAAAAACAGAACAGCAAGGCAAGTAATTATGCTTTCAAACACTTCTTTAATTGAGTACTGTTGGTTTTAGATGGTCATTACAATCACACAAAGTCATTTGTTTTTGACAATGGTGTCCTTGAAATCTCATTAAACTCACAAACTCCATCCTCTGGACAAAACATTTATGGGGCTGTTCAAGACTTATTACATTGAGGAGTTTCGGTTGCTACTGCGTGGCCAGCAAAATTGCTGAAGCATTTTGACGTTGAAGAATTGCTGGGAAGGGCCTCTGTGAAAATACAAACAGCTCAAGTAACAATAAATGTCTTGCGAAGGACTGGAAATCACTCGCTGAATAGAGATGTTTTTGTGAGGCTCATTGTGTTGCGTCATCTCAGAGCGATTCTCTGACTGCACCAAGGTAACACCAAGAAAGACGTAAGTATTTCTCGTCTGGAAACTACGCGACTTCGCCGGTTGCCCCAGCCGTTCGTGAGCGCCATTAAGGTTTAAAAAGAATTAGTGTCTTATTATTGACCTTTTCACGCGAACACTATGTTCTATTTTTAAAATCTTCTTATCTTATCTGCAAAGACTGATAATGCAAGGACACTGCAATGAGTTAGATTACCCCTACAATATATTATAAATACAGGAATACAGGGATTTACTAACATATTTTTTATTACCACGGCTCGGATTCTGATGACCTAAAGATTATTTGAAAATGTCCTATAAAATGACTTAAAATAAAGGGGAATTTTTTTTAAAAAATTTGTATGAATATATTATTATGTATATTTATTCTATGAATTTTACAACATCATATATATATATATATATATATATATATATATATATATATATATATATATATATATATACATGTTATTTAATACAAAGTATTTATTTAAGGAAAAAATACAATCCCTAGCTTCCAACCTCTTCCAACCATCAGCTTTGAAAGGTCGAGGAAGTTCCCGATGATCAGTGTAAAGCTGAGAGTTCAAGACGTATTCTGTAGCAGGAGTGAATTTCGTAATGAACTGATGCAGTTGTTAGGTGTCATTGTAAATTTATGGAACATTCATTACCGAAACACACGAAAAGGAAACAGAATGCGTAAAAATGACATAATGGGACAAAATTTCAAAAAATGGTTAAGAATTAAAAATTGCCAAACTACAACAAAAAACTATCCGACAACTATAGATTTCTATCATCTATATGTTGTAATGAACATTAATTTACAAGGTAGCAACGTTTAGAATGCACCAATGAAAAGATGACATGTCATCAGAATCCGATCACAGTTCATTATTTTAAAATACCACAAACACACTAGTGTTAGGACATGTCACCGCGTTACAATCATCTTCTTTAATATCTGCTAAACGCAGAGAACGAAACACGAGGAAGATGACAGAATGCCTTGGAAATTTCAATTCTAAACGTCAAATGCATTCGTGGTTTCAAGCGTGTGCAGACTTGCAAACGCTTTCTGGAGACAAAGTTTTCTTTCCCACGCAGTCTATTAAAATGTCGTACACAAAAGCAATACGAGAAAATTAACCGAGAATGACGGAGACAAGAAATGTCCATTTAAATTGGAAGACTGCAAATGAATGATGTTTTCATTCTAAACACGCCAGAGTTCTGAAAATTAAACTTTTAAAAGAGACGCCCTTCTAACAGTAGAATGCTCATGTTCCAGATTTTTAATTTTTATTATATGTTGTACCACTCATTTAAAATACTTAAACATTTATGAATATTTCCACGAAGGTAATATTTTAACTGCTTTAAATTCGAAATAAAAAAAACAATAGTTTTGATTAAAATGCAACTGCTTACCCGTAGGGTTATGGGATTTTCTTTGCTCGGTAGTTATCACTCACCAAGTTCATCAACGTGCAAATAAGAAACAAGCGCCGCCTTTAAAGCTTACCTGAAACAGAAGAAAAAAGAAAATGTATGGAATGTTTTGGGGATTGCACATATTTATTCAACTCCACTTTTAAAACGTAGCTTCACAATGAATAATACAACAACGCATCAAGACTTTAAGTTAAACGAGACCCTAATTACACACACCGTTAGTGCACAAGATTACATCTCAAATTGAAGCGTATTTTTCAGAAGAAGATACTGCGTCTTTCTTCAGAGAACGCTCTTAACCCTAAGTCTCTGTTTGTCCCCAGCGACAAATAATGTTTTGCAAATTTCTGAAAATTATTCACATGAACGTCTCTTTTTAGATATGCTATTTACGTCCATTTTTAATTATTTTGTAACTATTTCAGTTTTCTAGTTTTGTTTATTTGTTGGAAATAATTTGATTTTTATGCGGTCTGAGTTCAAAATACCACATTTGACATCTAAATTACAAGAAAATTCAGAAAACGTTCTGTAATATTATGTTGGGGTTTCTGAGTGATAGTTCGAAGTATTTGTCTTTTACGCAGTGGCGGCTGGTGGTTATGCCATTAATGTGTGCAACTTCTCTCCCACTTCCTCCCCCTCTGTCATACACACACATATACATACCCATATGCAAAGGCATACATTGCATATATACACATAATATATATATATATATATATATATATATATATATATATATATATATATATATATATTGTGACGTACCTGATTGGCGGTACTTTTCACTGCAATAAAACTTAGGAAGGACGGGTGTCTTGTCTCGTGAATGGGTCTCCTAAGGATTCGGCAATACATTGGCAAATCAGAGTTAGAATTCCGTCTGAACACACAAACAATTTATTCTTAAAATCACACATTCTGTACATTATCATACATATAATTACTCCCCGTTTTGGTACCAAAACTCAGTTTATAACTAGATTTCACCATACCTCGGGCCCCGTGAATACCTCGTTTGTTCGCTAACGATTGCCAACGGCCGCGGCGGTCGGTGACCTTCGATGCAGATCGGCGCTCCGGACGGTTGGTCAGGCGGGCTCCCGTGTCGTCGGCCCGCGGCGGCGGCGGCACGAATCCCTCTGCTTTGACGCTGATTGTCGTGCGTGTTGTTCCGCTGGAGCATTGACGGCCCCTAGATTACGTTCGTCTTGCCTTTGCAGTATGTCTCTTGTTATATCGCAACACCATTCGTCAGTGCCCTTCCACTCTCCTAATTACCACTATGGAGCACGTGGCCGCCACTCGTGCAGGCATCAGCTCCGCGATTTACAGTTTTACTTCTGTTTTCACTGTTTCCGATATTACGAACACAATCTTTAGTTTATACAGTCCGACATCTGCCAATATTACGTTCACCTGTTTCCTGCCCGTATTTCTATCATCAATTCACTTAATTCAATCCTCTTTGTCGCGAGCACCGATTTCGTGCCAACCTCTTTCACGCCCAGTCTCTCACTCCTCACTGCCAACGGCCAACTGCCTCCCCAACGGCCGATGTCTCGCCGCTCTCGTCAGCCCACAGCGGCGAATTCGTTATCTAGTCCCCGTCCGCCGGTCGCCGCTACTGCCGCTATATATATATATATATATATATATATATATATATATATATATAGTAGCGATACCGATTTCCTCATACAAATTAAATAAAATAAACTCGGCCGTCCCGAGTTCTACTGGGGACAGATGGCGACACGCGCGCAACCCCGCTTATCGTGACAGCCACTTGCGCCCCCGGTCCATTACGAAGTTGCTGTTAGAGCTGGTGTCAAAAGATTAACGGAGAGAGGCGCGCGGTCGCAAGAACATCTGCGAAATCTCTAGAACGCCCGCTCGCATTCAGGGAAACCCAGAACGATAATTCTTTCACGAGACAACGCGCCCCTTGCGCAGGCATGGCCGATGTTCTAGAAGGAATAAGAATAACACTGTACACTCACAGATGGCACAGAGAGCGGAAACGTCCTTCGCTCCTCCCGTCACGATTGGTTGGAAATAGTGCACTGCGCCATTACCTTTGGCCAATAGCGACGCGACCTATTATAAGGAGCTGGAGCACACGAGAAAATGGGTGGGGATAAAAGCTTACTTGCTACGTTTCCGATTTACAAATTATTATTAGACGGAGGGCAGTCGGGAGAGAAACTTCTCTGGGGAGGTAACTATTCGTCGGGAGGGACCAGTGTGTCTCTGAAAGACTTATAAAATTTGTCAGAAGGAGCCTGATTATTAGACTGAGGGCAGTTGGGAGAGAAACTTCTCTGGGGGGGAGCTATTCGTCGGTCAGAGGCGTATGTGCCTCTGAAGGACTTATAAAATTTCTGCGTGAGCTATCATAAAGGGCTGAGTAGTGTGGGCAGAGAGACTTCTCTGAAGCGGGAATCAGTCGCGGAGAGAGGCGAATGTTTCTCTGAAGGAGTTCTAGACTTTTCGAAGTTGTGTTCGACAATTATCATAAGAATCAGAGGGACGCTTGGTTGATTACTACGCTCCTGAGATCGAGAGAATCCCGACCGCTCCGAGTTCTACTAGACACTACCAGACGCCGTTCGACGCCGCCAGACGCCACCGCCCCTTGGTGACGTCACGAGACGACCGCTCAGCTGTCGGCAAGGGAGGCCATCGGCCTCTGCCGCATTTTTGTGAAGGACGCCAGCGCCCCCTCGACCGCGCCCTGCCCTTCTCGGGCGCACAAAGACCTTTTTCCAGGCAATATCACTCAAGGGCATTCGCCCTGTGTAATTTTGTAATGCGGTGCCGCGCTATGGCACATTGACTTGTAATTTTTTTTACCATTGTAATGTTAGTTATAATTCTTTCTAGTTTTTAAGCTTTACTCTGAATTCTGACCTTTCATTTTCTTTTCTTTTCATCTAATTTTCTCATTTCTTTATTCAATTTACAAATGTAACTTCCCTGGGGCATTCTTTTTCTTGCCCAGGAATAAAAGTAATTTTTACCAGTGATCAAAATGTTTGTTTCGTACTGCCATTGTATCTGTTTAACAATTCCTTCCATCACCGACTGAGCAACAACCGGACCGCTAACCGGGCATTCTCTTCTCTACCGGTAGTGTTACAATATATATATATATATATATACATATATATATACATATATATATTTATATACATATATACATATATATACATATATATACACATTAATATTCATTACATAAATAATGGCAATTCAACACAGAACATCTTATGAAGTCTTGTATCATGCTAAACGGTATCTTTCATTAACAGTGAGGGTTGCCGGCATTTATTTTTACAACACCTGCTTCGATTTCGCACGGAAAGAACCTCTCCGAAATATTTACTACTAAAGTCGGATTACCGTGTATCTACTCAGCACGTTCAAGAAACCGATTTTGCAAGAGTGTTTAGAGTTTTGTTGTACAAGTTGATTCAACACTTTTATACTCGCACCTTTGAATTGAATTCATAGCTTATTTTACTTCGCGAGATTCACGCCATGAGGCCTGCTCTTCCGCGACACAAATTTTGCTACGCTATAGAGTATTTTCCATAAGCTCGCTGTACAGCCTTTAAGCTAAAAGTGCAAGTTACCGAATACTGAAAACAAACTATTATTTGCCGTCTACACTGTGTGACGAACCAAATAGTCAATTCAACACATTCTGTTTCTTTTAGGCAATTTGTTCTTCACGCTTGACAGAAAAACGAACACTCTAACTTCGGTTTTTCAAAACGCATTACAGAAGCAGCCAAATACATACGTTTACAAAATTCATTTGGGTTTTCATTAAATCGAAATGGATTTGTAATTGCAACTCATTTACAAATATAAGAGAATGTGCTTACAATATTAAATTAAATAATATAATAGTTGTGCTTAAAATAAAATTAAACAATATAATAGTCGTGTGTAGCCGATCAGATGGCCGAGATCGCTAAGGCAGTAGTGCCGGAGTGGTTTCGGACCAGAAGATCGCGGGTTCGAGTCCCGCCTCGGGCATGGATGTATTTGTGTATGTCTGTATGTGTTGTCCTTTCACCCCCATTATCATCGTATCATCATTTCATCTTCCATACCCCTAGGGCTAACAACCGTGGGGGATAAAAATCGGATCCAGCTAAAATGCTGGTCCCCCCAAAAAGTTGTTGCAAGCACCTGCTACCGCGATAATAAATAAAAACTGAGCCACGGTAAATGCAGGATGCTTGCATGCGTGGTCCTAGTCGGCCGATTAACGAAAAAAAAGATTACTAATAATTTACAATTTTTAGACAATATATTTAACATTTAAGAACTGAAAGAAAGAAAAGAGGGTGATACGTCATTTAATACTAAAAGAAAAGTGAATGAAATTGAATTAGAACATGTAAAATTGCCCCAAAATTGCCTCTAAAAACGTTCCTGCTTACTTCGGCCTCGTGGCACTTCAAATTTGAGCCTCGAACGTTTTCCTTTCTTTGTTAGGGTGCTTGCAATATTGATATGAAGTCCAACGATTCACACACTGCAGTAGACCGACAGATTTCTCTTCCCGCTCGCTGCACACACCTTCCCTTTTGTCACGACAGATTGCAGCTCGCAGACTCACCGGCTTTAAGTAACGCATTATTCTCATTACGTTTTATCCAACCTATGTGTTGAAAAACATCGATTTCAGCATCGCTACAAAATTTGCGATAAAAACTTTTATATAATTGGGAATGAGATTAATTAGAGATAGAATATCATTTAGTTTTGGTGCAGACCCTCACTTCTCGTTTGACCATATAGGCGTTAAGAGTCCATGAAATCATTTGCTTTTGAGAAAGCTGGCCTGTGGCTTTCTACACGGTCATTTTTTTTATTCTGGAAGATTGTTTTGCGATAGACTACTATCTTTTCAATATTGGAAGTTAGGAGAGATTATGGCACCTTTGAAGGTTTTTCACGTTTTATTTTTTTATTTTTTTTTTTGTCAATGAAAATACAAATTTTAGTGTACTCGTGGCAATGCATATATATGAGCCTGGCAGACATAATGTGCATTAATTATTTGGTACCGTAGTACCAAATCATATTAATTCATCCAATAGAGATCATATGGTGTTCCATGAATATCAAGGAAAAAACAATCTAACAACAATAGATCAGAGGCTTGATAATTGTTGAAACATTTAACCCCAAAATCAACTTTCAGAACACTTTACTATCATCTGTGGGGTTTGTAACAATACAAACTGAAAATATATTTTAATACACACAAAATACATTAAATACGTTAAGGAATAATAACGCATCAAGTAGAAATGAAAACAAGAATGCATAAATTGGTTTCACAATAACAGAGAAACTAATATAAGAAAATACTACCCAAGCAACGTGGATCACACTAATAGAAAATTCATCGGGATTTAAACGACAGCTAGGAGCCATCATATGATATAAGAGAAATGAAAAAAAAGAAGGGTGACACAGGAAGGGTGGAAGCTTATAAATACGATTTAATATATGGGTCGGCTCTATATCAGGGAATGTTTATTCAGAAGAGTGGTATTCGGATTTTTTAATACTAAAATTTTAAGATTTCTCAAAATGATCATTTTCTTTGCTTTTGATTGCTATATGAAGAATTTTGTAGTTTTCTTTTGAGTCAAAATATTGACTATATTAGGGGGAGGTAGTATATGTACAAATATCTATATTTTGTTACCAACATCTAATATGTTCTTTTATTCTGCAGTTTCTGCACGATTGTCCAGCACAGACAGAGCCACATGTGAGACAGTAGCTAAGAATATTTTTTCAATGGAGGGTATTAGAGATTTAGCACTAGGTAATAAAAATGGTAGTGTGTTTAAAGATTTGTAAGTTATAGCAATTTTATATTTTTTGAAACTTTGACCTGTAAGTATAGATATTGGACCTCGTATATAAGGAACACAAATAAATTTATTACGTTTTAAAGAGAAATTATGATGGAACCCTTTATTTCTGGCATACTCATTTCATTAGACAAAAAGAAGTATCATAACCATTGTTTAACACAATGGTGAATATGGGATCGATTTTTAATTAAAATAAATGTCCGACACAGGGTCAATAATAATATGACCAATTAGATAAGTTCTTAGTTTTTTCAACTTTAGTATTTCACCTTATTGAAAATTTATCATTCTTCTTTTTAACACTACCATCCATTATAACACAAGATTTAAATTGAACAAGTCTATAAACATCATTACTAAAATTAAAGATATTGATGTTTCTTCTAATGTGAAAAAGGTCTATTTTGATGTGAATAATTAATTCACTAATATTCTTCCCAATGAAGTCCAGGGCACTTACATAAATCACTTTATGAAATCAAAATTATCTTACCTATAAAAATATTTTTCATTAAAATACTTGACTTCTTAATTCCACATCTTTTCAGATTTAATAATAAATTTTATTCACAAACAGTAGAACTACCCTATGGGTTCTAATATTTTCCCTCTCTTTAATGAATTGTTTATGAATAACTTTGAGAATAATGTATTAAACGGCTTGAACTCTCTCTTTAAAAACATTATGTATTATTACAAGTACAGAAGGTTTAGATATGTTTCACCCCAACTTAAAATTCACAAAGACAATTGAATATTACCTCTCCTTGAACTTATCAAACCCCTCCAGTTACTATTGTATTGTAAACTTTAAACTTCCTCCCTTTGTTACTGAGTGCTAAATCCTTTAATACCCTCCACTGAAAGAAGTAGTATGCAGCTATTGATTCACATGTAATAATTGTTATTCTGTCAATGTATGACAAACAGGTAGAATATATACCTGTAGAATAAAAGAATGTAGATTATTTTTATCATACTAGACGTTGGTAATAAAATATACATATTTCTACCGTTGCTAACCCGCTGATTCAATTTAACTGATGTTTTGACCCAAAATAAAACTTCAAAATACTTCACATAGCAATCAAAGGCAAAGAAACAAACATTCTTTTGGGAAATCTTAAAATTTGTATGACTTTCAGTGAATCTTTTTTGTGAATTCTTAACTCTTCATTTTAACTTCATTTTCTATTACAGTGTGATAATATGCGTTGTCTAAGTGTCATTTAAGCGGTCACTTGCTAGAGTATTTCAAACTCGACTATTAAGAGTATCCTTTCCAAACGTAGAAAAACATTTGCAAGGATAAATATATTCTCTGGAATATTTTACGTTTGCTTCATTATACAAATGTAAGACTCCTTTGCAATTCATTTATTCTTCTATATTTTTCGGTTTTGTGAAGGAAACTTTCTTCCCCGAACTTTCATTGATCTCTCATTTGAAGTATTTTCCAATACTTTAGAATCCAATGTAGCAAAACTATTTCTTTACACCCTTAAGAGATTGTACTTTGGCATACAGGTTTCTTAGAGTTTATTGTATTTGTTCTCAAATTGGAAACATAACTTATCTCGTAATATTCTAATACAATAACCACATGGCTTAAATTACATTTTACTTGACTGACGGATAGGAGAAGACCTGATTTATGTGGTTGATCTGGCACAGTGACAAATCTTGCAAGTGGAGGTAACTGTAGACCTAGCGAAGTTATTTTTTTTTTAAATACAGAGGATGTTTTTATTAATCAAACAATTTATGAAATTTGCATCTCAATTTCAGAGACTAAACTTGCAGATATAGTTATGTGTAGCGAATTTCTTATTTTCTCTTTCGCTTAATTACGTTGGGTAAGCCATTCCGATCGAATTGTTTACCAATTCGCTGTTAATTAATTATTTAACCTGCTACTAGGCAATAACACAAGCGAGAAATTCTTAATGTCAAGGAGTGGGTTTTTGAGGATGAAGAACACCAAAAAGCCAGAAGTTTTCCATTCCTACGTGTAATACAAGAAAACTCACTAATTGTACCCCCTTTTACACAATTTCATTTCTTTTTTTTACTTTCTCGCCTTACGAATTCTTCGTAAGAAGAGAAAGTTATGTAACGATGCGGAAGAAAACGACGAATTTTTGTGAGAAAAAGTATTATAGTCGGGCTCTAGTATAGAAAATGTGAATAAATCCAGTTGCTAAATTTAGGGAAAAAATTCGTTAAACCGTTCAGCCGATTTCCTACAAAATTGATATTCCTCGATCAATCTGACTGATGTCGCGGCCACTGGATTTGAAACCGATATTTTAATTTTGAGGGGTACTTTACATGAAGTCCCTCAGACATTTTAAAAAATTTCAAAAAAACCGCTGCCAATTTTTTAATGAAATTTTGTTGTCCATTTGTGCGGATTACGTTTATGAGAATGGTGCATATCTCATTTTCGGTGATATCCTCTATTTTTCAAAAATAGCAAAAAAATAAATAAATTAAAACTACAAAATTGATGACAGAGTGTTTTGGCTCAAAGTCTCTTGTACAAAAGTAGGTCCTGTACATTTTTATGTTAGTAATTTTTGCATAATTACCACTTCAAATTTAGGATTTTTTCTCTCAAAGCCGGCTCTAAATTCTCTCTTTAAATTTCTTTCACATATATAATAAGAGATGGTACGAAATATGGTAGTAGTCCCATTTTCGGGAATTGCTCTCTTTTTTTTCGAAAATTAAAAAAAACAACTTAAAAGCACAAAATTGAAGATTGAGGTCTGAAGTCTATTGTACAAAATTACCTCTTTCAAAATGCCATGTTCCATTCTTTTTAAAATTAATATTATTTGCTTTATTTGGGTTTGAAGTTTAAGAAACAAAATTTCTCCAAATTTTTCTTTAAATTTTCACCACATGTGTAATAAGGAACGGTAAGAAATATGGCGCTAGTCTTATTTTCGGGAATTGCTCTTTTTTTCGGAAATTGAATAGAATATCAAAACTACAAAATTGAAGATATATTTGCCTCAAAAAAAGTTTGTTGCAGTAATTTAGCTACTTAAATAAATAAATAAATAAATAAATAAATAAATAAACATAAATATATAAATAAATATATAAATAAATATATAAATAAATATATAAATAAATATATAAATAAATATATAAATAAATATATAAATAAATAACTAGTGGTGCAATAGAATGGCACCGACTTTTTTTGCCCTAGTTAGTTTTCTAATCTCTCTACTCCTGACTAACAAACACGCCTCATTCTCTTCACGGCTGTTTTCATTTCGGCGCTCTAAAAACGATTTTTTGTCACATTTTCTCAATTACTCTACTCCGTAATGCTAGAACAGAAACCACCATACATTTATTACTATTGTAGAAGTATTCATGGCCATTCAGATGGCCGAGGTGACTAAATTGGTAGACACCGGTCTAGCTCTTCGGAGGAAGGTTGGCTGGTTGGAGTATTTTCAGAGAATTATTATTAGTGACAATT
>JAZDUA010000269.1:1782500-2106608 GCA_038098605.1 Gryllus longicercus | reverse complement strand
AAGTCAAAATGTGACCACCCAACAAAGCAAGAATTCTCCGCAACGCGGGGGATAAGCGGGCGGGAGCCCGAAGATCCACGGTGCGCAAACACCACTACTGTAAAAAAAAGAAGTCAAAATTTGACCACCCAACAAAGCAAGAATTCTCCGCAACGCGGGGGATAAGCGGGCGGGAGCCCTAAGATCCACGGTGCGAAAACACCACTATTGTAAGAAAAGAAGTCAAAATTTGACCACCCAACAAAGCAAGAATTCTCCGCAACGCGGGGGATAAGCGGGCGGGAGCCCAAAGATCCACGGTGCGAAAACACCACTACTGTAAGAAAAGAAGTCAAAATTTAACCACCCAACAAAGCAAGAATTCTCCGCAACGCGGGGGATAAGCGGGCGGGAGCCCTAAGGATCCACGGTGCGAAAACACCACTACTGTAAGAAAAAAGAAGTCAAACTTTGACCACCCAACAAAACAAGAATTCTCCGCAACGCGGGGGATAAGCGGGCGGGAGCCCTGAGATCCACGGTGCGAAAACACCACTACTGTAAGAAAAGAAGTCAAAATTTGACCACCCTACAAAGCAAGAATTCTCCGCAACGCGGGGGATAAGCGGGCGGGAGCCCGAAGATCCACGGTGCGCAAACACCACTACTGTAAGAAAAGAAGTCAAAATTTGACCACCCAACAAAGCAAGAATTCTCCGCAACGCGGGGGATAAGCGGGCGGGAGCCCTAAGATCCACGGTGCGAAAACACCACTATTGTAAGAAAAGAAGTCAAAAATTTGGACCACCCAACAAAGCAAGAATTTCCTCCGCAACGCGGGGGATAAGCGGGCGGGAGCCTAAGATCCACGGTGCGAAAACACCACTACTGTAAGAAAAGAAGTCAAAACTTTGACCACCCAACAAAACAAGAATTCTCCGCAACGCGGGGGATAAGCGGGCGGGAGCCCTAAGATCCACGGTGCGCAAACACCACTACTGTAAGAAAAGAAGTAAAAAATTTTACCACCAACAAAGCAAGAATTCTCCGCAACGCTGGGGATAAGCGGGCGGGAGCCCTAAGATCCACGGTGCGCAAACACCACTATTGTAAGAAAAGAAGTCAAAATTTGACCACCCAACAAAGCAAGAATTCTCCGCAACGCGGGGGATAAGCGGGCGGGAGCCCGAAGATCCACGGTGCGCAAACACCACTACTGTAAGAAAAGAAGTAAAAAAATTTGACCACCCAACAAAGCAAGAATTTCTCCGCAACGCGGGGGATAATCGGGCGGGAGCCCTAAGATCCACGGTGCGAAAACACCACTATTGTAAGAAAAGAAGTCAAAATTTGACCACCCAACAAAGCAAGAATTCTCCGCAACGCGGGGGGATAAGCGGGCGGGAGCCCTAAGATCCACGGTGCGAAAACACCACTACTGTAAGAAAAGAAGTCAAAATTTGACCACCCAACAAAGCAAGAATTCTCCGCAACGCGGGGGATAAGCGGGCGGGGAGCCCTAAGATCCACGGTGCGAAAACACCACTACTGTAAGAAAAGAAGTCAAACTTTGACCACCCAACAAAACAAGAATTCTCCGCAACGCGGGGGATAAGCGGGCGGGAGCCCTAAGATCCACGGTGCGAAAACACCACTACTGTAAGAAAAGAAGTAAAAAATTTTACCACCCAACAAAGCAAGAATTCTCCGCAACGCGGGGGATAAGCGGGCGGGAGCCCGAAGATCCACGGTGCGCAAACACCACTACTGTAAGAAAAGAAGTAAAAAAATTTTACCACCCAACAAAGCAAGAATTCTCCGCAACGCGGGGGATAAGCGGGCGGGAGCCCTAAGATCCACGGTGCGAAAACACCACTACTGTAAGAAAAGAAGTCAAACTTTGACCACCCAACAAAACAAGAATTCTCCGCAACGCGGGGGATAAGCGGGCGGGAGCCCTAAGATCCACGGTGCGAAAACACCACTACTGTAAGAAAAGAAAGTAAAAAATTTTTACCACCCAACAAAGCAAGAATTCTCCGCAACGCGGGGGGATAAGCCGGGCGGGAGCCCGAAGATCCACGGTGCGCAAACACCACTACTGTAAGAAAAGAAGTAAAAAATTTTACCACCCAACAAAGCAAGAATTCTCCGCAACGCGGGGGATAAGCGGGCGGGAGCCTAAGATCCACGGTGCGAAAACACCACTACTGTAAGAAAAGAAGTCAAACTTTGACCACCCAACAAAACAAGAATTCTCCGCAACGCGGGGGATAAGCGGGCGGGAGCCCTAAGATCCACGGTGCGAAAACACCACTACTGTAAGAAAAGAAGTAAAAAATTTTACCACCCAACAAAGCAAGAATTCTCCGCAACGCGGGGGATAAGCGGGCGGGAGCCCGAAGATCCACGGTGCGCAAACACCACTACTGTAAGAAAAGAAAGTAAAAATTTTACCACCCAACAAAGCAAGAATTCTGCGCAACGCGGGGGATAAGCGGGGCGGGAGCCCTAAAGATCCACGGTGCGAAAACACCACTACTGTAAGAAAAGAAGTCAAAATTTTACCACCCAACAAAGCAAGAATTCTCCGCAACGCGGGGGGATAATCGGGCGGGGAGCCCTAAGATCCACGGTGCGAAAACACCACTATTGTAAGAAAAGAAGTCAAAATTTGACCACCCAACAAAGCAAGAATTCTCCGCAACGCGGGGGATAAGCGGGCGGGAGCCCGAAGATCCACGGTGCGCAAACACCACTACTGTAAGAAAAGAAGTAAAAAATTTTACCACCCAACAAAGCAAGAATTCTCCGCAACGCGGGGGATAATCGGGGCGGGAGCCCTAAGATCCACGGTGCGAAAACACCACTATTGTAAAGAAAAGAAGTCAAAATTTGACCACCCAACAAAGCAAGAAATTTCTCCGCAACGCGGGGGATAAGCGGGCGGGAGCCCTAAGATCCACGGTGCGAAAACACCACTACTGTAAGAAAAGAAGTCAAAATTTGACCACCCAACAAAGCAAGAATTCTCCGCAACGCGGGGGATAAGCGGGCGGGAGCCCTAAGAATCCACGGTGCGAAAACACCACTACTGTAAGAAAAGAAGTCAAACTTTGACCACCCAACAAAACAAGAAATTTCTCCGCAACGCGGGGGATAAATCGGGCGGGAGCCCTAAGATCCACGGTGCGAAAACACCACTATTGTAAGAAAAGAAGTCAAAATTTGACCACCCAACAAAGCAAGAATTCTCCGCAACGCGGGGGATAAGCGGCGGGAGCCCGAAGATCCACGGTGCGCAAACACCACTACTGTAAGAAAAGAAGTAAAAAATTTTACCACCCAACAAAGCAAGAATTCTCCGCAACGCGGGGGATAATCGGGCGGGAGCCCTAAGATCCACGGTGCGAAAACACCACTATTGTAAGAAAAGAAGTCAAAATTTGACCACCCAACAAAGCAAGAATTCTCCGCAACGCGGGGGATAAGCGGGCGGGAGCCCTAAGATCCACGGTGCGAAAACACCACTACTGTAGAAAAGAAGTCAAAATTTGACCACCCAACAAAGCAAGAATTCTCCGCAACGCGGGGGATAAGCGGGCGGGAGCCCTAAGATCCACGGTGCGAAAACACCACTACTGTAAGAAAAGAAGTCAAACTTTGACCACCCAACAAAACAAGAATTCTCCGCAACGCGGGGGATAAGCGGGCGGGAGCTTTAAGATCCACGGTGCGAAAACCACCACTACTGTAAGAAAAGAAGTCAAAATTTTACCACCCAACAAAGCAAGAATTCTCCGCAACGCGGGGGATAAGCGGGCGGGAGCCCTAAGATCCACGGTGCGCAAACACCACTATTGTAAAAAAAGAAGTCAAAATTTGACCACCCAACAAAGCAAGAATTCTCCGCAACGCGGGGGATAAGCGGGCGGGAGCCCGAAGATCCACGGTGCGCAAACACCACTACTGTAAGAAAAGAAGTAAAAAATTTTACCACCCAACAAAGCAAGAATTCTCCGCAACGCGGGGGATAAGCGGGCGGGAGCCCGAAGAACCACGGTGCGCAAACACCACTACTGTAAGAAAAGAAGTCAAAATTTTACCACCCAACAAAGCAAGAATTCTCCGCAACGCGGGGGATAAGCGGGCGGGAGCCCTAAGATCCACGGGGCGCAAACACCACTATTGTAAGAAAAGAAGTCAAAATTTGACCACCCAACAAAGCAAGAATTCTCCGCAACGCGGGGGATAAGCGGGCGGGAGCCCGAAGATCCACGGTTGCACAAACACCACTACTGTAAGAAAAGAAGTAAAAAATTTTACCACCCAACAAAGCAAGAAATTCTCCGCAACGCGGGGGATAAGCGGGCGGGAGCCCTAAGATCCACGGTGCGAAAACACCACTATTGTAAGAAAGAAGTCAAAATTTGACCACCCAACAAAGCAAGAATTCTCCGCAACGCGGGGGATAAGCGGCGGGAGCCAAAGATCCACGGTGCGAAAACACCACTACTGTAAGAAAAGAAGTAAAAAAATTTTACCACCAAACAAAGCAAGAATTCTCCGCAACGCGGGGGATAAGCGGGCGGGAAGCCCTAAGATCCACGGTGCGAAAACACCACTATTGTAAGAAAAGAAGTCAAAATTTGACCACCCAACAAAGCAAGAATTCTCCGCAACGCGGGGGATAAGCGGGCGGGAGCCCGAAGATCCACGGTGCGCAAACACCACTACTGTAAGAAAAGAAAGTAAAAATTTTACCACCCAACAAAGCAAGAATTCTCCGCAAACGCGGGGGATAAGCGGGCGGGAGCCCTAAGATCCACGGTGCGAAAACACCACTACTGTAAGAAAAGAAGTCAAAATTTTACCACCCAACAAAGCAAGAATTCTCCGCAACGCGGGGGATAAGCGGGCGGGAGCCCTAAGATCCACGGTGCGCAAACACCACTATTGTAAGAAAAGAAGTCAAAATTTGACCACCCAACAAAGCAAGAATTCTCCGCAACGCGGGGGATAAGCGGGCGGGGAGCCCGAAGATCCACGGTGCGCAAAACACCACTACTGTAAGAAAAGAAGTAAAAAATTTTACCACCCAACAAAGCCAAGAATTCTCCGCAACGCGGGGGATAAGCGGGCGGGAGCCCTAAGATCCACGGTGCGAAAACACCACTATTGTAAGAAAAGAAGTCAAAATTTGACCACCCAACAAAGCAAGAATTCTCCGCCAACGCGGGGGATAAGCGGGCGGGAGCCCAAAGATCCACGGTGCGAAAAACACCACTACTGTAAGAAAATAAGTCAAAATTTAACCACCCAACAAAGCAAGAATTTCTCCGCAACGCGGGGGATAAGCGGGCGGGAGCCCTAAGATCCACGGTGCGAAAACACCACTACTGTAAGAAAAGAAGTCAAACTTTGACCACCCCAACAAAAACAAGAATTCTCCGCAACGCGGGGGATAAGCGGGCGGGAGCCCTAAGATCCACGGTGCGAAAAACACCACTACTGTAAGAAAAGAAGTCAAAATTTGACCACCCAACAAAGCAAGAATTCTCCGCAACGCGGGGGGATAAGCGGGCGGGAGCCCTAAGATCCACGGTGCGAAAACACCACTACTGTAAGAAAAGAAGTCAAAATTTAAGCACCCAACAAAGCAAGATTTCTCCGCAACGCGGGGGATAAGCGGGGCGGGAGCCCTAAGATCCACGGTGCGAAAACACCACTACTGTAGAAAAGAAGTCAAACTTTGACCACCCAACAAAACAAGAATTCTCCGCAACGCGGGGGATAAAGCGGGCGGGAGCCCTAAGATCCACGGTGCGAAAACACCACTACTGTAAGAAAAGAAGGTCAAACTTTGACCACCCAACAAAACAAGAATTCTCCGCAACGCGGGGGATAAGCGGGCGGGAGCCCTAAGATCCACGGTGCGAAAACACCACTACTGTAAGAAAAGAAAGTCAAACTTTGACCACCCAACAAAACAAGAATTCTCCGCAACGCGGGGGATAAGCGGGCGGGAGCCCTAAGATCCACGGTGCGAAAACACCACTACTGTAAGAAAAGAAGTCAAACTTTGACCACCCAACAAAACAAGAATTCTCCGCAACGCGGGGGATAAGCGGGCGGGAGCCCATTGATCCACGGTGCGAAAACACCACTACTGTAAGAAAAGAAGTCAAAATTTGACCACCCAAACAAAGCAAGAATTCTCCGCAACGCGGGGGATAAGCGGGCGGGAGTCCTAAGATCCACGGTGCGAAAACACCTCTATTGTAAGAAAAGAAGTCAAAATTTGACCACCCAACAAAGCAAGAATTCTCCGCAACGCGGGGGATAAGCGGGCGGGAGCCCATTGATCCACGGTGCGAAAACACCACTACTGTAAGAAAAGAAGTCAAAATTTTGACCACCCAACAAAGCAAGAATTCTCCGCAACACGGGGGATAAGCGGGCGGGAGTCCTAAGATCCACGGTGCGAAAACACCTCTATTGTAAGAAAAGAAGTTCAAAATTTGACCACCCAACAAAGCAAGAATTCCTCCGCAACGCGGGGGATAAGCGGCGGGAGCCCATTGATCCACGGTGCGAAAACACCACTACTGTAAGAAAAGAAGTCAAAATTTGACCACCCAACAAAGCAAGAATTCTCCGCAACGCGGGGGATAAGCGGGCGGGAGTCCTAAGATCCACGGTGCGAAAACACCTCTATTGTAAGAAAAGAAGTCAAAATTTGACCACCCAACAAAGCAAGAATTCTCCGCAACGCGGGGATAAGCGGGCGGGAGCCCATTGATCCACGGTGCGAAAACACCACTACTGTAAGAAAAGAAGTCAAAATTTGACCACCCAACAAAGCAAGAAATTCTCCGCAACACGGGGGATAAGCGGGCGGGAAGTCCTAAGATCCACGGTGCGAAAACACCTCTATTGTAAGAAAAGAAGTCAAAATTTGACCACCCAACAAAGCAAGAATTCTCCGCAACGCGGGGGATAAGCGGGCGGGAGCCCATTGATCCACGGTTGCGAAAACACCACTACTGTAAGAAAAGAAAGTCAAAAGTTGACCACCCACCAAAGCAAGAATTCTCCGCAACGCGGGGGGATAAAGCGGGCGGGAGCCCATTGATCCACGGTGCGAAAACACAACTACTGTAAGAAAAGAAGTCAAAATTTGACCACCCAACAAAGCAAGAATTCTCCGCAACGCGGGGGATAAAGCGGGCGGGAGCCCATTGATCCACGGTGCGAAAACACCACTACTGTAAGAAAAGAAGTCAATATTTAACCACCCAACAAAGAAAGAATTCTCCTTAACGCGGGCGATAAGCGGGGCGGGAGCCCATTGATCCACGGTGCGAAAACACCACTACTGTAAGAAAAGAAGTCAAAATTTGACCATCCAACAAAGCAAGAATTCTCCGCAACGCGGGGGATAAGCGGGCGGGGAGTCCTAAGATCCACGGTGCGAAAACACCACTACTGTAAGAAAAGAAGTCAAAATTTGACCACCCAACAAAGCAAGAATTCTCCGCAACGCGGGGGATAAGCGGGCGGGAGCCCAAAGATCCACGGTGCGAAAACACCACTACTGTAAGAAAAGAAGTCAAAATTTAACCACCCAACAAAGCAAGAATTCTCTGCAACGCGGGGGATAAGCGGGCGGGAGCTCTAAGATCCACGGTGCGAAAACACCACTACTGTAAGAAAAGAAGTCAAACTTTGACCACCCAACAAAACAAGAATTCTCCGCAACGCGGGGGATAAGCGGGCGGGAGCCCTAAGGATCCACGGTGCGAAAACACCACTACTGTAAGAAAAGAAGTCAAAATTTGACCACCCTACAAAGCAAGAATTCTCCGCAACGCGGGGGATAAGCGGGCGGGAGCCCGAAGATCCACGGTGCGCAAAACACCACTACTGTAAGAAAAGAAGTCAAAATTTGACTACCCAACAAAGCAAGAATTCCTCCGCAACGCGGGGGATAAGCGGGCGGGAGCCCTAAGATCCACGGTGCGAAAACACCACTACTGTAAGAAAAGAAGTCAAAATTTAACCACCCAACAAAGCAAGAATTCTCTGCAACGCGGGGGATAAGCGGGCGGGAGCCCTAAGATCCACGGTGCGAAAACACCACTACTGTAAGAAAAGAAGTCAAACTTTGACCACCCAACAAAACAAGAATTCTCCGCAACGCGGGGGATAAGCGGGCGGGAGCCCTAAGATCCACGGTGCGAAAACACCACTACTGTAAGAAAAGAAGTCAAACTTTGACCACCCAACAAAACAAGAATTCTCCGCAACGCGGGGGATAAGCGGGCGGGAGCCCTAAGATCCACGGTGCGAAAACACCACTACTGTAAGAAAAGAAGTCAAAATTTGACCACCCTACAAAGCAAGAATTCTCCGCAACGCGGGGGATAAGCGGGCGGGAGCCCGAAGATCCACGGTGCGCAAACACCACTACTGTAAGAAAAGAAGTCAAAATTTGACCACCCAACAAAGCAAGAATTCTCCGCAACGCGGGGGATAAGCGGGCGGGAGCCCGAAGATCCACGGTGCGCAAACACCACTACTGTAAGAAAAGAAGTCAAAATTTGACCACCCAACAAAGCAAGAATTCTCCGCAACGCGGGGGATAAGCGGGCGGGAGCCCGAAGATCCACGGTGCGCAAACACCACTACTGTAAGAAAAGAAGTCAAAATTTGACCACCCAACAAAGCAAGAAATCTCCGCAACGCGGGGGATAAGCGGGCGGGAGCCCGAAGATCCACGGTGCGCAAACACCACTACTGTAAGAAAAGAAGTCAAAATTTGACCACCCAACAAAGCAAGAATTCTCCGCAACGCGGGGGATAAGCGGGCGGGAGCCCGAAGATCCACGGTGCGCAAACACCACTACTGTAAGAAAAGAAGTCAAAATTTGACCACCCAACAAAGCAAGAATTCTCCGCAACGCGGGGGATAAGCGGGCGGGAGCCCGAAGATCCACGGTGCGCAAACACCACTACTGTAAGAAAAGAAGTCAAAATTTGACCACCCAACAAAGCAAGAATTCTCCGCAACGCGGGGGATAAGCGGGCGGGAGCCCGAAGATCCACGGTGCGCAAACACCACTACTGTAAGAAAAGAAGTCAAAATTTGACCACCCAACAAAGCAAGAATTCTCCGCAACGCGGGGGATAAGCGGGCGGGAGCCCGAAGATCCACGGTGCGCAAACACCACTACTGTAAGAAAAGAAGTCAAAATTTGACCACCCAACAAAGCAAGAAATCTCCGCAACGCGGGGTATAAGCGGGCGGGAGCCCGAAGATCCACGGTGCGCAAACACCACTACTGTAAAGAAAAGAAGTCAAAATTTGACCACCCAACAAAGCAAGAATTCTCCGCAACGCGGGGGATAAGCGGGCGGGAGCCCGAAGATCCCACGGTGCGCAAACACCACTACTGTAAGAAAAGAAGTCAAAAATTTGACCACCCAACAAAGCAAGAAATCTCCGCAACGCGGGGTATAAGCGGGCGGGAGCCCGAAGATCCACGGTGCGCAAACACCACTACTGTAAGAAAGAAAGTCAAAATTTGACCACCCAACAAAAGCAAGGAATTCTCCGCAACGCGGGGGATAAGCGGGCGGGAGCCCTAAGATCCACGGTGCGAAAACACCACTACTGTAAGAAAAGAAGTCAAACTTTGACCACCCTACAAAACAAGAATTCTCCGCAACGCGGGGGATAAGCGGGCGGGAGACCTAAGATCCACGGTGCGAAAACACCACTACTGTAAGAAAAGAAGTCAAAATTTGACCACCCTACAAAGCAAGAATTCTCCGCAACGCGGGGGATAAGCGGGCGGGAGCCCGAAGATCCACGGTGCGCAAACACCACTACTGTAAGAAAAGAAGTCAAAATTTGACCACCCAACAAAGCAAGAATTCTCCGCAACGCGGGGGGATAAGCGGGCGGGAGCCCAAAGATCCACGGTGCGAAAACACCACTACTGTAAGAAAAGAAGTCAAAATTTAACCACCCAACAAAGCAAGAATTTCTCCGCAACGCAGGGGATAAGCGGGCGGGAGCCCTAAGATCCACGGTGCGAAAACACCACTACTGTAAGAAAAGAAGTCAAACTTTGACCACCCAACAAAACAAGAATTCTCGCCACGCGGGAAATAAGCGGGCGGGAGCCCTAAGATCCACGGTGCGAAAACACCACTACTGTAAGAAAAGAAGTAAAAAATTTTACCACCCAACAATGCAAGAATTCTCCGCAACGCGGGGGATAAGCGGGCGGGGGAGCCCAAAGATCCACGGTGCGAAAACACCACTACTGTAAGAAAAGAAGTCAAAATTTAACCACCCAACAAAGCAAGAATTCTCCGCAACGCAGGGGATAAGCGGGCGGGAGCCCTAAGATCCACGGTGCGAAAACACCACTACTGTAAGAAAAGAAGTCAAACTTTGACCACCCAACAAACAAGAATTCTCCGCCACGCGGGAAATAAGCGGGCGGGAGACCTAAGATCCACGGTGCGAAAACACCACTACTGTAAGAAAAGAAGTAAAAAATTTTACCACCCAACAATGCAAGAATTCTCCGCAACGCGGGGGATAAGCGGGCGGGAGCCCTAAGATCCACGGTGCGAAAACACCACTACTGTAAGAAAAGAAGTCAAAATTTGACCACCCTACAAAGCAAGAATTCTCCGCAACGCGGGGGATAAGCGGGCGGGAGCCCGAAGATCCACGGTTGCGCAAACACCACTACTGTAAGAAAAGAAGTCAAAATTTGACCACCCAACAAAGCAAGAATTCTCCGCAACGCGGGGGATAAGCGGGCGGGAGCCCAAAGATCCACGGTGCGAAAACACCACTACTGTAAGAAAAGAAGTCAAAATTTAACCACCCAACAAAGCAAGAATTCTCCGCAACGCAGGGGATAAGCGGGCGGGAGCCCTAAGATCCACGGTGCGAAAACACCACTACTGTAAGAAAAAGAAGTCAAACTTTGACCACCCAACAAAACAAGAATTCTCCGCCACGCGGGAAATAAGCGGGCGGGAGCCCTAAGATCCACGGTGCGAAAACACCACTACTGTAAGAAAAGAAGTAAAAAAATTTTACCACCCAACAATGCACGAATTCTCCGCAACGCGGGGGATAAGCGGGCGGGAGCCCTAAGATCCACGGTGCGAAAAACACCACTACTGTAAGAAAAGAAGTCAAAATTTGACCACCCAACGAAGCAAGAAATCTCCGCAACGCGGGGGATAAGCGGCGGGAGCCCAAAGATCCACGGTGCGAAAACACCACTACTGTAAGAAAAGAAGTCAAAATTTAACCACCCAACAAAGCAAGAATTCTCCGCAACGCGGGGGATAAGCGGGCGGGAGCCCTAAGATCCACGGTGCGAAAACACCACTACTGTAAGAAAAGAAGTAAAAAAATTTTACCACCCAACAATGCAAGAATTCTCCGCAACGCGGGGGATAAGCGGGCGGGAGCCCTAAGATCCACGGTGCGCAAACACTACTACTGTAAGAAAAGAAGTCAAAATTTGACCACCCAACAAACAAGAATTCTCCGCAACGCGGGGGATAAGCCGGGCGGGAGTCCTAAGATCCACGGTGCGAAAAAGACCTCTATTGTAAGAAAAGAAGTCAAATTTGACCACCCAACAAAGCAAGAATTCTCCACAACGCGGGGGATAAGCGGGCGGGAACCCTAAGATCCACGGTGCGAAAACACCACTACTGTAAGAAAAGAAGTCAAAATTTGACCACCCAACAAAGCAAGAATTCTCCGCAACGCGGGGGATAAGCGGGCGGGAGTCCTAAGATCCACGGTGCGAAAACACCTCTATTGTAAGAAAAGAAGTCAAAATTTGACCACCCAACAAAGCAAGAATTCTCCGCAACGCGGGGGATAAGCGGGCGGAGCCCATTGATCCACGGTGCGAAAACACCACTACTGTAAGAAAAGAAGTCAAAATTTGACCACCCAACAAAGCAAGAATTCTCCGCAACGCGGGGGATAAGCGGGCGGGAGCCCATTGATCCACGGTGCGAAAAACACCACTACTGTAAGAAAAGAAGTCAAAATTTGACCACCCAACAAAGCAAGAATTCTCCGCAACGCGGGGGATAAGCGGGCGGGAGTCCTAAGATCCACGGTGCCGAAAACACCTCTATTGTAAGAAAAAAAAGTCAAAATTTGACCACCCAGCAAAGCAAGAATTCTCCGCAACGCGGGGGATAAGCGGGCGGGAGCCCATTGATCCACGGTGCGAAAACACCACTACTGTAAGAAAAGAAGTCAAAATTTGACCACCCAACAAAGCAAGAATTCTCCGCAACGCGGGGGAAAGCGGGCGGGAGCCCATTGATCCACGGTGCGAAAACACCACTACTGTAAGAAAAGAAGTCAAAATTTGACCACCCAACAAAGCAAGAATTCTCCGCAACGCGGGGGATAAGCGGGCGGGAGCCCATTGATCCACGGTGCGAAAACACCACTACTGTAAGAAAAGAAGTCAAAATTTGACCACCCAACAAAGCAAGAATTCTCCGCAACGCGGGGGATAAGCGGGCGGGAGTCCTAAGATCCACGGTGCGAAACACCACTACTGTAAGAAAAGAAAGTCAAAATTTGACCACCCAACAAAGCAAGAATTCTCCGCAACGCGGGGGATAAGCGGGCGGGAGCCCAAAGATCCACGGTGCGAAAACACCACTACTGTAAGAAAAGAAGTCAAAATTTAACCACCCAACAAAGCAAGAATTCTCTGCAACGCGGGGGATAAGCGGGCGGGAGCCCTAAGATCCACGGTGCGAAAACACCACTACTGTAAGAAAAGAAGTAAAAAATTTTACCACCCAACAAAGCAAGAATTCTCCGCAACGCGGGGGATAAGCGGGCGAGAGTCCTAAGATCCAGGGTGCGAAAACACCACTACTGTAAGAAAAGAAGTCAAAATTTTGACCACCCAACAAAGCAAGAATTCTCCGCAACGCGGGGGATAAGCGGGCGGGAGCCCAAAGATCCACGGTGCGAAAACACCACTACTGTAAGAAAAGAAGTCAAAATGTGACCACCCAACAAAGCAAGAATTCTCCGCAACGCGGGGGATAAGCGGGCGGGAGCCCATTGATCCACGGTTGCGAAACACCTCTATTGTAAGAAAAGAAGTCAAAATGTGACCACCCAAACAAAGCAAGAATTCTCCGCAACGCGGGGGATAAGCGGGCGGGAGCCCATTGATCCACGGTGCGAAAACACCACTACTGTAAGAAAAGAAGTCAAAATTAGACCACCCAACAAAGCAAAGAATTCTCCGCAACGCGGGGGATAAGCGGGCGGGAGCCCATGATCCACGGTGCGAAAACACCACTACTGTAAGAAAAGAAGTCAAAATTTGACCACCCAACAAAGCAAGAATTCTCCGCAACGCGGGGGATAAGCGGGCGGGAGCCCTAAGATCCACGGTGCGAAAACACCACTACTGTAAGAAAAGAAGTCAAAAATTTTACCACCCAACAAAGCAAGAATTCTCCGCAACGCGGGGGATAAGCGGGCGGGAGCCCGAAGATCCCACGGTGCGCAAACACCACTACTGTAAGAAAAGAAGTCAAAATTTGACCACCCAACAAAGCAAGAATTCTCCGCAACGCGGGGGATAAGCGGGCGGGAGCCCGAAGATCCACGTTGCGCAAACACCACTACTGTAAGAAAAGAAGTCAAAATTTGACCACCCAACAAAGCAAGAATTCCTCCGCAACGCGGGGGGATAAGCGGGCGGGAGCCCGAAGATCCACGGTGCGCAAACACCACTACTGTAAGAAAAGAAGTCAAAATTTGACCACCCAACAAAGCAAGAATTCTCCGCAACGCGGGGGATAAGCGGGCGGGAGCCCGAAGATCCACGGTGCGCAAACACCACTACTGTAAGAAAAGAAGTCAAAATTTGACCACCCAACAAAGCAAGAATTCTCCGCAACGCGGGGGATAAGCGGGCGGGAGCCCGAAGATCCACGGTGCGCAAACACCACTACTGTAAGAAAAGAAGGTCAAAATTTGACCACCCAACAAAGCAAGAAATCTCCGCAACGCGGGGTATAAGCGGGCGGGAGCCCGAAGATCCACGGTGCGCAAACACCACTACTGTAAGAAAAGAAGTCAAAATTTGACCACCCAACAAAGCAAGAATTCTCCGCAACGCGGGGGATAAGCGGGCGGGAGCCCGAAGATCCACGGTGCGCAAACACCACTACTGTAAGAAAAGAAGTCAAAATTTGACCACCCAACAAAGCAAGAAATCTCCGCAACGCGGGGTATAAGCGGGCGGGAGCCCGAAGATCCACGGTGCGCAAACACCACTACTGTAAGAAAAAGAAGTCAAAATTTGACCACCCAACAAAGCAAGAATTCTCCGCAACGCGGGGGATAAGCGGGCGGGAGCCCTAAGATCCACGGTGCGAAAAACACCACTACTGTAAGAAAAGAAGTCAAACTTTGACCACCCTACAAAACAAGAATTCTCCGCAACGCGGGGGATAAGCGGGCGGGAGACCTAAGATCCACGGTGCGAAAACACCACTACTGTAAGAAAAGAAGTCAAAATTTGACCACCCTACAAAGCAAGAATTCTCCGCAACGCGGGGGATAAGCGGGCGGGAGCCCGAAGATCCACGGTGCGCAAACACCACTACTGTAAGAAAAGAAGTCAAAATTTGACCACCCAACCAAAGCAAGAATTCTCCGCAACGCGGGGGGATAAGCGGGCGGGAGCCCAAAGATCCACGGTGCGAAAACACCACTACTGTAAGAAAAGAAGTCAAAATTTAACCACCCAACAAAGCAAGAATTCTCCGCAACGCAGGGGATAAGCGGGCGGGAGCCCTAAGATCCACGGTGCGAAAACACCACTACTGTAAAGAAAAGAAGTCAAACTTTGACCCACCCAACAAAACAAGAATTCTCCGCCACGCGGGAAATAAGCGGGCGGGAGCCCTAAGATCCACGGTGCGAAAACACCACTACTGTAAGAAAAGAAGTAAAAAATTTTACCACCCAACAATGCAAGAATTCTCCGCAACGCGGGGGATAAGCGGGCGGGAGCCCAAAGATCCACGGTGCGAAAACACCACTACTGTAAGAAAAGAAGTCAAAATTTAACCACCCAACAAAGCAAGAATTCTCCGCAACGCAGGGGATAAGCGGGCGGGAGCCCTAAGATCCACGGTGCGAAAACACCACTACTGTAAGAAAAGAAGTCAAACTTTGACCACCCAACAAACAAGAATTCTCCGCCACGCGGGAAATAAGCGGGCGGGAGACCTAAGATCCACGGTGCGAAAACACCACTACTGTAAGAAAAGAAGTAAAAAATTTTACCACCCAACAATGCAAGAATTCTCCGCAACGCGGGGGATAAGCGGGCGGGAGCCCTAAGATCCACGGTGCGAAAACACCACTACTGTAAGAAAAGAAGTCAAAATTTGACCACCCTACAAAGCAAGAATTCTCCGCAACGCGGGGGATAAGCGGGCGGGAGCCCGAAGATCCACGGTGCGCAAACACCACTACTGTAAGAAAAGAAGTCAAAATTTGACCACCCAACAAAGCAAGAATTCTCCGCAACGCGGGGGATAAGCGGGCGGGAGCCCAAAGATCCACGGTGCGAAAACACCACTACTGTAAGAAAAGAAGTCAAAATTTAACCACCCAACAAAGCAAGAATTCTCCGCAACGCAGGGGATAAGCGGGCGGGAGCCCTAAGATCCACGGTGCGAAAACACCACTACTGTAAGAAAAGAAGTCAAACTTTGACCACCCAACAAAACAAGAATTCTCCGCCACGCGGGAAATAAGCGGGCGGGAGCCCTAAGATCCACGGTGCGAAAACACCACTACTGTAAGAAAAGAAGTAAAAAATTTTACCACCCAACAATGCACGAATTCTCCGCAACGCGGGGGATAAGCGGGCGGGAGCCCTAAGATCCACGGTGCGAAAACACCACTACTGTAAGAAAAGAAGTCAAAATTTGACCACCCAACGAAGCAAGAAATCTCCGCAACGTGGGGGATAAGCGGGCGGGAGCCCAAAGATCCACGGTGCGAAAACACCACTACTGTAAGAAAAGAAGTCAAAATTTAACCACCCAACAAAGCAAGAATTCTCCGCAACGCGGGGGATAAGCGGGCGGGAGCCCTAAGATCCACGGTGCGAAAACACCACTACTGTAAGAAAAGAAGTAAAAAATTTTACCACCCAACAATGCAAGAATTCTCCGCAACGCGGGGGATAAGCGGGCGGGAGCCCTAAGATCCACGGTGCGCAAACACTACTACTGTAAGAAAAGAAGTCAAAATTTGACCACCCAACAAACAAGAATTCTCCGCAACGCGGGGGATAAGCGGGCGGGAGTCCTAAGATCCACGGTGCGAAAAGACCTCTATTGTAAGAAAAGAAGTCAAAATTTGACCACCCAACAAAGCAAGAATTCTCCACAACGCGGGGGATAAGCGGGCGGGAACCCTAAGATCCACGGTGCGAAAACACCACTACTGTAAGAAAAGAAGTCAAAATTTGACCACCCAACAAAGCAAGAATTCTCCGCAACGCGGGGGATAAGCGGGCGGGAGTCCTAAGATCCACGGTGCGAAAACACCTCTATTGTAAGAAAAGAAGTCAAAATTTGACCACCCAACAAAGCAAGAATTCTCCGCAACGCGGGGGATAAGCGGGCGGGAGCCCATTGATCCACGGTGCGAAAACACCACTACTGTAAGAAAAGAAGTCAAAATTTGACCACCCAACAAAGCAAGAATTCTCCGCAACGCGGGGGATAAGCGGGCGGGAGCCCATTGATCCACGGTGCGAAAACACCACTACTGTAAGAAAAGAAGTCAAAATTTGACCACCCAACAAAGCAAGAATTCTCCGCAACGCGGGGGATAAGCGGGCGGGAGTCCTAAGATCCACGGTGCGAAAACACCTCTATTGTAAGAAAAAAAGTCAAAATTTGACCACCCAGCAAAGCAAGAATTCTCCGCAACGCGGGGGATAAGCGGGCGGGAGCCCATTGATCCACGGTGCGAAAACACCACTACTGTAAGAAAAGAAGTCAAAATTTGACCACCCAACAAAGCAAGAATTCTCCGCAACGCGGGGGATAAGCGGGCGGGAGCCCATTGATCCACGGTGCGAAAACACCACTACTGTAAGAAAAGAAGTCAAAATTTGACCACCCAACAAAGCAAGAATTCTCCGCAACGCGGGGGATAAGCGGGCGGGAGCCCATTGATCCACGGTGCGAAAACACCACTACTGTAAGAAAAGAAGTCAAAATTTGACCACCCAACAAAGCAAGAATTCTCCGCAACGCGGGGGATAAGCGGGCGGGAGTCCTAAGATCCACGGTGCGAAAACACCACTACTGTAAGAAAAGAAGTCAAAATTTGACCACCCAACAAAGCAAGAATTCTCCGCAACGCGGGGGATAAGCGGGCGGGAGCCCAAAGATCCACGGTGCGAAAACACCACTACTGTAAGAAAAGAAGTCAAAATTTAACCACCCAACAAAGCAAGAATTCTCTGCAACGCGGGGGATAAGCGGGCGGGAGCCCTAAGATCCACGGTGCGAAAACACCACTACTGTAAGAAAAGAAGTAAAAAATTTTACCACCCAACAAAGCAAGAATTCTCCGCAACGCGGGGGATAAGCGGGCGAGAGTCCTAAGATCCAGGGTGCGAAAACACCACTACTGTAAGAAAAGAAGTCAAAATTTGACCACCCAACAAAGCAAGAATTCTCCGCAACGCGGGGGATAAGCGGGCGGGAGCCCAAAGATCCACGGTGCGAAAACACCACTACTGTAAGAAAAGAAGTCAAAATGTGACCACCCAACAAAGCAAGAATTCTCCGCAACGCGGGGGATAAGCGGGCGGGAGCCCATTGATCCACGGTGCGAAAACACCTCTATTGTAAGAAAAGAAGTCAAAATGTGACCACCCAACAAAGCAAGAATTCTCCGCAACGCGGGGGATAAGCGGGCGGGAGCCCATTGATCCACGGTGCGAAAACACCACTACTGTAAGAAAAGAAGTCAAAATTAGACCACCCAACAAAGCAAGAATTCTCCGCAACGCGGGGTTAAGCGGGCGGGAGCCCATTGATCCACGGTGCGAAAACACCACTACTGTAAGAAAAGAAGTCAAAATTTGACCACCCAACAAAGCAAGAATTCTCCGCAACGCGGGGGATAAGCGGGCGGGAGCCCTAAGATCCACGGTGCGAAAACACCACTACTGTAAGAAAAGAAGTCAAAATTTGACCACCCAACAAAGCAAGAATTCTCCGCAACGCGGGGGATAAGCGGGCGGGAGCCCATTGATCCACGGTGCGAAAACACCACTACTGTAAGAAAAGAAGTCAAAATTTGACCACCCAACAAAGCAAGAATTCTCCGCAACGCGGGGGATAAGCGGGCGGGAGCCCATTGATCCACGGTGCGAAAACACCACTACTGTAAGAAAAGAAGTCAAAATTTGACCACCCAACAAAGCAAGAATTCTCCGCAACGCGGGGGATAAGCGGGCGGGAGCCCATTGATCCACGGTGCGAAAACACCACTACTGTAAGAAAAGAAGTCAAAATTTGACCACCCAACAAAGCAAGAATTCTCCGCAACGCGGGGGATAAGCGGGCGGGAGCCCATTGATCCACGGTGCGAAAACACCACTACTGTAAGAAAAGAAGTCAAAATTTGACCACCCAACAAAGCAAGAATTCTCCGCAACGCGGGGGATAAGCGGGCGGGAGCCCATTGATCCACGGTGCGAAAACACCACTACTGTAAGAAAAGAAGTCAAAATTTGACCACCCAACAAAGCAAGAATTCTCCGCAACGCGGGGGATAAGCGGGCGGGAGCCCATTGATCCACGGTGCGAAAACACCACTACTGTAAGAAAAGAAGTCAAAATTTGACCACCCAACAAAGCAAGAATTCTCCGCAACGCGGGGGATAAGCGGGAGGGAGCCCATTGATCCACGGTGCGAAAACACCACTACTGTAAGAAAAGAAGTCAAAATTTGACCACCCAACAAAGCAAGAACTCTCCGCAACGCGGGGGATAAGCGGGCGGGAGCCCATTGATCCACGGTGCGAAAACACCTCTATTGTAAGAAAAGAAGTCAAAATTTGACCACCCAACAAAGCAAGAATTCTCCGCAACGCGGGGGATAAGCGGGCGGGAGCCCTAAGATCCACGGTGCGAAAACACCACTACTGTAAGAAAAGAAGTCAAAATTTGACCACCCAACAAAGCAAGAATTCTCCGCAACGCGGGGGATAAGCGGGAGGGAGCCCATTGATCCACGGTGCGAAAACACCTCTATTGTAAGAAAAGAAGTCAAAATTTGACCACCCAACAAAGCAAGAATTCTCCGCAACGCGGGGGATAAGCGGGAGGGAGCCCATTGATCCACGGTGCGAAAACACCTCTATTGTAAGAAAAGAAGTCAAAATTTGACCACCCAACAAAGCAAGAATTCTCCGCAACGCGGGGGATAAGCGGGCGGGAGCCCATTGATCCACGGTGCGAAAACACCACTACTGTAAGAAAAGAAGTCAAAATTTGACCACCCAACAAAGCAAGAATTCTCCGCAACGCGGGGGATAAGCGGGAGGGAGCCCATTGATCCACGGTGCGAAAACACCTCTATTGTAAGAAAAGAAGTCAAAATTTGACCACCCAACAAAGCAAGAATTCTCCGCAACGCGGGGGATAAGCGGGAGGGAGCCCATTGATCCACGGTGCGAAAACACCTCTATTGTAAGAAAAGAAGTCAAAATTTGACCACCCAACAAAGCAAGAATTCTCCGCAACGCGGGGGATAAGCGGGAGGGAGCCCATTGATCCACGGTGCGAAAACACCTCTATTGTAAGAAAAGAAGGCAAAATTTGACCACCCAACAAAGCAAGAATTCTCCGCAACGCGGGGGATAAGCGGGCGGGAGCCCATTGATCCACGGTGCGAAAACACCTCTATTGTAAGAAAAGAAGTCAAAATTTGACCACCCAACAAAGCAAGAATTCTCCGCAACGCGGGGGATAAGCGGGCGGGAGCCCTAAGATCCACGGTGCGAAAACACCACTACTGTAAGGAAAGAAGTCAAAATTTGACCACCCAACAAAGCAAGAATTCTCCGCAACGCGGGGGATAAGCGGGAGGGAGCCCATTGATCCACGGTGCGAAAACACCTCTATTGTAAGAAAAGAAGTCAAAATTTGACCACCCAACAAAGCAAGAATTCTCCGCAACGCGGGGGATAAGCGGGAGGGAGCCCATTGATCCACGGTGCGAAAACACCTCTATTGTAAGAAAAGAAGTCAAAATTTGACCACCCAACAAAGCAAGAATTCTCCGCAACGCGGGGGATAAGCGGGCGGGAGCCCATTGATCCACGGTGCGAAAACACCACTACTGTAAGAAAAGAAGTCAAAATTTGACCACCCAACAAAGCAAGAATTCTCCGCAACGCGGGGGATAAGCGGGCGGGAGCCCATTGATCCACGGTGCGAAAACACCACTACTGTAAGAAAAGAAGTCAAAATTTGACCACCCAACAAAGCAAGAATTCTCCGCAACGCGGGGGATAAGCGGGCGGGAGCCCATTGATCCACGGTGCGAAAACACCACTACTGTAAGAAAAGAAGTCAAAATTTGACCACCCAACAAAGCAAGAATTCTCCGCAACGCGGGGGATAAGCGGGCGGGAGCCCATTGATCCACGGTGCGAAAACACCACTACTGTAAGAAAATAAGTCAAAATTTTACCACCCAACAAAGAAAGAATTCTCCGCAACGCGGGGGATAAGCGGGCGGGAGCCCATTGATCCACGGTGCGAAAACACCACTACTGTAAGAAAAGAAGTCAAAATTTGACCACCCAACAAAGCAAGAATTCTCCGCAACGCGGGGGATAAGCGGGAGGGAGCCCATTGATCCACGGTGCGAAAACACCACTACTGTAAGAAAAGAAGTAAAAATTTGACCACCCAACAAAGCAAGAATTCTCCGCAACGCGGGGGATAAGCGGGCGGGAGCCCATTGATCCACGGTGCGAAAACACCACTACTGTAAGAAAAGAAGTCAAAATTTGACCACCCAACAAAGAAAGAATTCTCCGCAACGCGGGGGATAAGCGGGCGGGAGCCCATTGATCCACGGTGCGAAAACACCACTACTGTAAAAAAGAAGTCAAAATTTGACCACCCAACAAAGCAAGAATTCTCCGCAACGCGGGGGATAAGCGGGCGGGAGCCCATTGATCCACGGTGCGAAAACACCACTACTGTAAGAAAAGAAGTCAAAATTTGACCACCCAACAAAGCAAGAATTCTCCGCAACGCGGGGGATAAGCGGGCGGGAGCCCTAAGATCCACGGTGTGAAAACACCACTACTGTAAGAAAAGAAGTCAAAATTTGACCAACTAACAAAGCAAGAATTCTCCGCAACGCGGGGGATAAGCGGGCGGGAGCCCTAAGATCCACGGTGCGAAGACACCACTACTGTAAGAAAAGAAGTCAAAATTTGACCACCCAACAAAGCGAGAATTCTCCGCAACGCGGGGGATAAGCGGGCGGGAGCCCATTGATCCACGGTGCGAAAACACCACTACTGTAAGTAAAGACATCAAAATTTGACCACACAACCAAGCAAGAATTCTCCGCAACGCGGGGGAAAGCGGGCGGGAGCCCTAAGATCCACGGTGCGAAAACACCACTACTGTAAGAAAAGAAGTCAAAATTTGACCACCCAACAAAGCAAGAATTCTCCGCAACGCGGGGGATAAGCGGGCGGGAGCCCATTGATCCACGGTGCGAAAACACCACTACTGTAAGAAAAGAAGTCAAAATTTGACCACCCAACAAAGCAAGAATTCTCCGCAACGCGTGAGATAAGCGGGCGGGAGCTTATTGACCCACGGTGCGAAAACACCACTACTGTAAGAAAAGAAGTCAAAATTTGACCACCCAACAAAGCAAGAATTCTCCGCAACGCGGGGGATAAGCGGGCGGGAGCCCATTGATCCACGGTGCGAAAACACCACTATTGTAAGAAAAGAAGTCAAAATTTGACCACCCAACGAAGCAAGAATTCTCCGCAACGCGGGGGATAAGCGGGCGGGAGCCCATTGATCCACGGTGCGAAAACACCACTACTGTAAGTAAAGACATCAAAATTTGACCACACAACCAAGCAAGAATTCTCCGCAACGCGGGGGAAAGCGGGCGGGAGCCCTAAGATCCACGGTGCGAAAACACCACTTCTGTAAGAAAAGAAGTCAAAATTTGACCACCCAACAAAGCAAGAATTCTCCGCAACGCGGGGGATAAGCGGGCGGGAGCCCTAAGATTCACGGTGCGAAAACACCACTACTGTAAGTAAAGACATCAAAATTTGACCACACAACCAAGCAAGAATTCTCCGCAACGCGGGGGAAAGCGGGCGGGAGCCCTAAGATCCACGGTGCGAAAACACCACTACTGTAAGAAAAGAAGTCAAAATTTGACCACCCAACAAAGCAAGAATTCTCCGCAACGCGGGGGATAAGCGGGCGGGAGCCCATTGATCCACGGTGCGAAAACACCACTACTGTAAGAAAAGAAGTCAAAATTTGACCACCCAACAAAGCAAGAATTCTCCGCAACGCGTGAGATAAGCGGGCGGGAGCTTATTGACCCACGGTGCGAAAACACCACTACTGTAAGAAAAGAAGTCAAAATTTGACCACCCAACAAAGCAAGAATTCTCCGCAACGCGGGGGATAAGCGGGCGGGAGCCCATTGATCCACGGTGCGAAAACACCACTATTGTAAGAAAAGAAGTCAAAATTTGACCACCCAACGAAGCAAGAATTCTCCGCAACGCGGGGGATAAGCGGGCGGGAGCCCATAAATCCACGGTGCGAAAACACCACTACTGAAAGAAAAGAAGTCAAAATTTGACCACCCAACAAAGTAAGAATTCTCCGCAACGCGGGGGATAAGCGGGCGGAAAAAAACACCACTACTCTAAGAAAAGAAGTCAGCATTTGGCTACCGCACAAAGCAATAATTTTCCGCAACGCGGGGATTAGGGGCGTGTGCTTATTGGCACTACCTGTTGGTGAAACTGCTCATGCTCTATGAAACTATTCAATTTGAGATCTCCGATCAAGCAATAATCGTGCGCAAGGCTGGTGATAAGGGGGTGGGAGCCTATCGGTGCCACCTGTGGGTGACACGGCTTTTGTGCTCTGAAACCAATCTTCATAAGGCCATAAAACAAGCAATATTTCTCGTCAACGCGGTCGTCCTCTGGGTACACACGCTCTGCTCTAGGAGACCATTTTATCATATGCCCGTGTAACAGGCAATCTACAGCACGGGCTTCAAGGTTGCGTAACCTCATCTGCATGGCTGGTGAATGTATCTGCATTTTGTAAAAATGAAATAAATATTTTTTTGTATATGTGTTGTACTACTTTTTCATACTTAATTGAATTTATAGATGATTTATTGTAAATTTAGATTAAAAATCTTTATAGAAATTCCTGGGGTTGTTTTGAATGAACTTTTTATTTGTCAATTATGATTTTCTTTATGCTGTTTCACGGTTTAATCTGTTTTTAGAGTATTAATGTTTGGGTGTCTTAACTCACATAAGATGCAAATGTTAACTGCCGATCTGATTGGTGTTTTTGTCGAGGAACCATTTACATTATAGTTTAAAATACTATTGCAAAAATGTTGGAGAAATTCAGATATGAAATTAAATGATATTTTTAAGCTGAGCGTGAATTCGAGAAACGGGAATTTTGGGCATTAAAATTGAAAGCTATGTAGTTGTGTCAGTTCTTCAGATGTAAGCGTTGGTGTTATGAGCACCATTTTGTGAATATGGAGTTTTTATTGTTATGTCAGTTGTGTTGTCACGATGAGAGTGTTTTACGTGCAGAGCGGGAGATTTGTTGCTACGCTGGAGTTCTATCGACAGAATTGACAGGATCGTCATGATTGTGATCCATCTGCTAATGCAATTGCCACGTAGTAACTTTGAAGTGTCAAGTTAAGCCTTCATAATGAAGCCTAGAGAATGTGTTCGTATGGTACGTATTTCTGATCACATTAAAACTGTTAGAGTTTCCTTCGAGAGTTGCTTGGGCAAACAACAACTATCTGCGCTAGCGGTTGGTTGACGCATACAAATGAATACTGCACTAATTAAAGTTCCATCCATGAAAGTTACAGATTGTGAAGAAATTAAATCTACGTAACCGTAAGGGTTTTAATCAATATGTTTTGACTAAATTCATTCACAACATCATGATATTTAACAATATATGGAGGTCAGGCGAATCCCTTGTACGGATAAGTTTATAAGCAGACTATCAGTTATTGGGAGAATGAAAATCCTTGTGAGCTTCACGGGCGTCCATTGCTAGAGCTCTCCATTGGCGAAAACAACCGCTAGAGTCGACGCTCGACGGGAGGGGGTAGACATGCTAGCTGGGTAGTTAGTGTAAAAAGTGAGTGGACACTTACGAATCTTTGTTGTGGTTCTGTTGAAACTTTGCAGAAGGGTGTAACACATATAGTGACAACAAATAAGTATTTCCAGTAAAATACACGAAGCCAAAGAAATACTTTGGTATTGATGATGACAAGAAACACTGCTACGAAATGTGGGGCAAAATGTCTTTGTACAGATTTACAGGTGTAATAGGAACATTTGCTGAAAAGAAGACGATAATTTTTTGTGGGATTTTCCTTGGCTCTTACTTGGCTCTTTCCTTGGTGAGTCGACACTTACGATCCTTTTTGTTTTGGTTCTGTTGAAACTTAGCGTAATGGTGTAACACAAATAGTGACAACAAATAAGTTCTTCCTGTATTTCCACAAAAATAGTTTCACAAAGCCAAATACTTTGGTATTGATGAAGACAAGAAACACCTCTATTAAATGTGGGCAAAATGTCGGACAGATTTACATTTCTAATAGGAACATTTGCTGAAGACATGATAATATTTTTGTGGGATTTTCCTTGGATTGGATAATGGACCTGTATCTGCATAGCATGGAATTCACAAGATATCACAAATTGAGAAAAACATGTTTCCATTCTTCTAATAAACCTGTTATCAATTCTGTTTTGTTTGCATTTTTCTATTTTTAATTTTTTCTCCTTAAATATTCTGACAGATTTATGTCCGGGGACTGAGGAGGAGAGTTTTGTTCTTTTGGTGTATTATTTAAAATTCAGAGTTTGGTATTGAAAACAAAGTGCTAAAAATGATTGTCCTGCCGAAAAATGTAGGTTTGTCCTAAATTCACTGAAGTAGCACTAACTCTCAAATTATTTATTAAAATGTCAATGTAGTCATAACGGTTTATTAAACATCTTTGATGTGCAAATTCCCGTACTCATTAGCACTTGTACACTCTCATAGTATGACCGACCCATATCCGGGTTTTACGGTCGGAATTAAACCCTGTGGCTCGAACTCTGTTTTCTTTTGCCTCTACACTAGACGCCAGCCATTCGTTTAAAACATGAAGAATAGTCTCTCATCCGAAAATACGATGTTTAATTAGAGCAACGAAGGTAAATAAATTTAATTTTCCCCCTTAATTTTCTGACACCTAAAACTCGAATCAGAGTTATTATCGAGTGAAGAGAACAGGTGTCCATTCATTTTAAATACTGAAGGCTCCCACAGACCACAGCGTAAGATCCGAAGCGGCTGTGGCGCGGTAATTTTCGCCGCTAGACGCGGCGACGAAATCAGCGGGACCGTTCACTCCGGAGCGTCAATTATGACTCAGCTTTTGGTGACACTTTTCCTCATCCGATACACCAAGGCAAGGAAGGTCGACCCAGAGGGAGGCGAAGACTCTCAAAGGCGGACGGACTTGCACGGAACTCGAGCGGCAGCGGACAAAACGTTTCAAACTGCGTTACAAGTTCCGCCGCTGATTAAACGCTGCCAACCCGCTGCCGCAAGGTTGCGGCCTCCTGCGCAGGCGCGAACCGTCTCATAAGGCAACACGTGACGCGTTTCCACGGCGGCTATTCCGCGTAGTCTGCGGGTCATTTCGCGCCGGTCTGTGGGGGCTTTACTGTAGCTGTTTAACGGACATTTCAAACGGCCACCGGCCGTCGTGCCAGATCATCCGGAGAATTTCAATTTAAAAACCGGATGGTTCAGGCGCAAATGGTGTTGACGGACGTACACACGGAGATACGGGCGGACAGAAAGATAGACAGAAAGACGGACGGTCGGACGGATAGCCGAACGGACAGACTGACGGACAGGCGGGCGGATAGACGGGCAGACAGACGGAAGGATAGACACATAGTCATTTTGGAAAAGAACGTTTTCGATATCAGGGAACCGCATACAGTCTATTTCCGTTGAAATCTCGAAATCAATTTTCTGCGGCAATACGTAACTTTCTCTACACTTCGTATATGACTCCATAAATACGTATGTATACGAGAATGTAACTAGTAGAGCTACAAAAGGGCACAGACTATCTGGAACTGGTTAGTTCTTGAATTTCTTTAGCCGAGGTTAGCTTTTGGGTCGTGCCCCACCTTACAGCCAGCCGCCATCTATTGCCGCCCAAACAATATTTTCGTTTTTTTCGGTTTCCTAATAGTGGAAATGAAAAATTATTTTAAGAATATTAAAGAAGTGTAAAACATCATTCTTAATGGTAATTTTCATTGCATAATTTGGAATCCTTCTTACGATATGGGGTTTAAGCGTTACTATAAATGAAAAAATTGAAGCTGATGTGAACAAATTGCCGCCAATGTAAATATTAACGACGTGAGAGTCAGTTAAAAAATTAAATTTTTGTAATTTTTGAAAAAACGAAAGAATAGGACAATATGGTGTTTATGTCCTCATATAGGGTACATTTAGGACTATCCCTACCAAATGTTTAAAGCAAACTTTTGGAGCCTTTCTTGGCAAAATCTCGTGTTTTTTATTTTTTAATATCGCACACAATAATGCAAGAAAAAAACTAAAATTTTCAAAAAAATGTATATGACCAAAATGAAACAACTATTTTAGAACAAGCCACAGCCTTTATTTTAAGGTATAGTTTTAAATGGATTACGTATCGTACTTGTACGCACATCCTGCTTCATGATTGCGTGGTTGGTACAGATTAATTGTTAATTCAAACCTAAATATATGTTCTAGATCTTGTATTCTTTGAAGAGACACGTTACCCAAATACTCATATGCTGTTAGCTGGTGAGACCGCAGTATCGTGACCCTTCGCCGCGTCTCACAACGGAATATTAGTTGGGTCTCGGCTGGCGCACTAAGCCATTTCGTGTCGTAGCCTCCATGGATTCATGCCGTGTCGCAGTAATTACGAGTACTTCAGTTAATTGCTTTGTGAACTTCAAGCTTTACAGTGATTTGCCTCTTGATATAACTCATACCATTTGTACAATTTGCCGGGTGTTATTAATTTCACACTTGTTTCAATGTGGCATATTGCGTAGGTTAGAGCACGTGCCATGTTCTGTACGTCATTACTTCAATGCTGTACGGGTGACGCCGCGTCGTTGGCAGATAGGCCGACGTTTCGCCTGTCCTGTCTGCCTATCTGCCAACGACGCGGCGTCACCCGGACAGCATTGAAGTAATGGACTCGAGCCACGGAAGCCTACGTGTACATGTTCTGTACGTCTGTGAATCCCAAACTATGATTCTTGTAATACAGGTGCTAGTCGGACGGTCAGCTCCGTCCGCTCCGTCAAGCCTATCCGCTACGCCCACTTCGTCAGCTCCGACCGCTCCGTCAGATGCGTTAGCTCCGTCCGCTCCGTCAGCCCAGTTCACTCTGTCAGCGGCGTTAGATCCGTCCGCTCCGACAGCTCCGTTCGATCCCTCCGCTCTGTCAGCTCCGTTCGCTTCGTCAGACCTGTCCGCTCGCCCACTTCGTTAGCTCCGACCGCTCCGTCAGATGCGTTAGCTCCGTCCGCTCCGTCAGCCCAGTTCACTCTGTCAGCGGCGTTAGATCCGTCCGCTCCGACAGCTCCGTTCGATCCCTCCGCACTGTCAGCTCCGTCCGCTTCGTCAGACCTGTCCGCTCGCCCACTTCGTTAGCTCCGACCGCTCCGTCAGATGCGTTAGCTCCGTCCGCTCCGTCAGCCCAGTTCACTCTGTCAGCGGCGTTAGATCCGTCCGCTCCGACAGCTCCGTTCGATCCCTCCGCTCTGTCAGCTCCGTCCGCTTCGTCAGACCTGTCCGCATGCCCACTTCGTCAGCTCCGACCGCTCCGTCAGATGCGTTAGCTCCGTCCGCTCCGTCAACCCAGTTCACTCTGTCTGCGGCGTTAGATCCGTCCGCTCCGACAGCTCCGTTTGATCCCTCCGCTCTGTCAGCTCCGTCCGCTTCGTCAGACCTGTCCGCATGCCCACTTCGTCAGCTCCGTCCGGTCCGTCAGTTGCGTTAGCTCCGTCAGCTCCGTCAGCCCAGTTCACTCCGTCAGCGGCGTTAGATCCGTCCGCTCCGACAGCTCCGTTCGATCCCTCCGCTCTGTCAGCTCCGACCGCTTCGTCAGACCTGTCCGCTTGCCCACTTCGTCAGCTCCGTCCGGTCCGTCAGTTGCGTTAGCTCCGTCAGCCCAGTTCACTCTGTCAGCGGCGTTAGATCCGTCCGCTCCGACAGCTCCGTTTGATCCCTCCGCTCTGTCAGCTCCGTCCGCTTCGTCAGACCTGTCCGCTCGTCCACTTCGTCAGCTCCGACCGCTCCGTCAGATGCGTTAGCTCCGTCCGCTCCGTCAGCCCAGTTCACTCTGTCTGCGGCGTTAGATCCGTCCGCTCCGACAGCTCCGTTTGATCCCTCCGCTCTGTCAGCTCCGTCCGCTTCGTCAGACCTGTCCGCATGCCCACTTCGTCAGCTCCGTCCGGTCCGTCAGTTGCGTTAGCTCCGTCAGCCCAGTTCACTCTGTCAGCGGCGTTAGATCCGTCCGCTCCGACAGCTCCGTTTGATCCCTCCGCTCTGTCAGCTCCGTCCGCTTCGTCAGACCTGTCCGCTCGTCCACTTCGTCAGCTCCGACCGCTCCGTCAGATGCGTTAGCTCCGTCCGCTCCGTCAGCCCAGTTCACTCTGTCTGCGGCGTTAGATCCGTCCGCTCCGACAGCTCCGTTTGATCCCTCCGCTCTGTCAGCTCCGTCCGCTTCGTCAGACCTGTCCGCATGCCCACTTCGTCAGCTCCGTCCGGTCCGTCAGTTGCGTTAGCTCCGTCAGCTCCGTCAGCCCAGTTCACTCCGTCAGCGGCGTTAGATCCGTCCGCTCCGACAGCTCCGTTCGATCCCTCCGCTCTGTCAGCTCCGACCGCTTCGTCAGACCTGTCCGCTTGCCCACTTCGTCAGCTCCGTCCGGTCCGTCAGATCTGTCCGCACCGTCAAACATTTTAGCGCCTTTTCAGGCGCCTAAAACATAAAATTTTAGTGCCTAAACATCCGATCTCTACTAATCACTAGAGTTTCGAATTTTAGACGCAAAAAAGTAATGATTGAGTCACCTAATATAAGCAACATAATTATGAAATTAAGCACTATTAGGGATGAAACGTGACGTGTTATGCACTTAAAAATGGTTACAAAATTATTAATCCAGGCATTTAACAAATATTAGTTATGAAAAGATATGATTCTGACATATTATAGTGATCACAAAGGGATTAAATTGGGCCCTTTTTAATATTTAGGAAAGTCAAGTACTTTTACATAAATGATTGTTACTACAAGTACTTTTTTAACAAATTTATTTAAAGTCGCAGCAATATTTAAGGTTATTATCGACAACATATAGTATAAATTATACATTGTTATTTACAAAGTTACAATTGTACAGTTTTGAAATACATTTAGAAGAGTTAAATTCCATTTACGATATTACTCCATTTACAGACTTGTAGTACCTTTTTTGATAATCATCATATCTGAGTATTATATAGTTCTTGCTCTTGTTCATCTACAGGTGTCCCATTTAACTTGAGAACTTAAAATAACTTAAAAAATGCGCGATGTACGAAACATTGAGCCCAGACCAAATCTTAACTGTTTCGAAGGGGGAATCATTCTATGCTAAAATCAGCACTCCTTTGTCCCCAGCGGGTGGGGCGGTGGGCAACATTGAAATCTTAAATAGAAACCTCCATTTTTTATTTCAGATTCGGAATCTACGAACAAAAATACATTAGTTTTGGCTGACACTTTTTTCTGATTTGTGATAGGTGGCGCTGTAATCGCAAAAATTTGATTTCCGAAATTACCGACTGTAATTGGAGTGGTTTTGAGTGTGGCCTCAGGGCACACCCGTCAATTTGTTGGTAGCGTCTCTCCATGGTCCATGCCTACAATACTTCCCAGGCGATCCGATATTTATTAAATATTTACCTTTCTGAACTAACATTCCTCCTTATTGCATCATTTGTTATGTAAATGTGCAAGAAAAAATTGAAATGATTTTCATTTACGGCGAAACTGGGAGAAATTTTGACTCTGCTGTTAATTTGTATGTTAAACGTTTTCCTGACAGAGTACGATCGCGTTTTTCTTTCGTTAGAATTGTTTAACAATTCTCCACTGACGGAAGTGTACAACCAAAGAAAAGAACACTTTGAGTTTCTGCTACTGCAGAAAATAATGAAATATCAGTACTGGCTGCAGTAGCTCATAATCCACATCCAAGTTTTCGAGAAATATCTCAACAATCAGAGATTCTTCGTATGATTGTTTGTAGGATACTGAAGATACATAAATTTTATCCGTATCATGTATCCTTGCATCAGGAATTAACTGAGAATGACTTTCAAAATCGACTAGAGTTTTGTCAATGGGCAGTTCAGAGAATACAAACGAATCCGAACTTTTTTACTCAAGTACTATTCTCTGATGAACCGACATTTACAAACTACGGTGAAGTTAACTGCCATAACATGCACTTTTGGAGTGTAGAAAGCACTTTTGGAGTGTTGCTGGATTCGTTAAGTAAATCATCAGCGACCTTGGTCGTTTAACGTTTGGTGTGGAATAACTGGCGATAAAGTTATCGGACCATACTTTGACGGTAATCTAAATGGTGATTAGAACCGAAACCTTCTTGATAGCTACTGAGAGTGCTCGAAGACGTAAGTTTGGAAGTGCGACAAAACATGTGGTTTCAACATGATGGTTGTCCAGCACATTACTCATTAGTATCACGCGAGGTGTTCGATCGGGATTACAATAATCGTTGGATTGGTAGAGAAGGACAAGTGCACTGGCCAGCCAGATCACCAGACCTTACCTCACCAGATTTCTTTTTATGGTGTTGCCTAAAAGATGTCATTTATAAAGAAACACCTACTATTCGTGAAAACATGATGCAACGAATAAGGGACTCGGTTGTACCAGATATGCTTATGCGATGTGTTCGTTCAGTTCAAGGACGAATCAATAAATGCATTGAGGTTCAGGGCCATTATTTTGAGTACTTACTTTAAATAAAAGCTGAGGTATTTGTAGAATCATCTAAAACCAACACTCCGATAGTGAGAGGCAAGGGGACTCACTTAAAACAAGCACTTCAATAGTGAGAGACAAGGGGACTCACTGAAAACAAGCACCCCGAAGGGAATAGAAATCTACTACGTCCAAGTCGTTGTTCCTGGGTTACGCTAAAAGTAGTTTATTGAGTTCCGTAGAAAATATTGATTTTTTTAACCGCTCAGAAATAATCGACCACGCTCAAAACCACTCAAATTACAGTCGGAAATCTTCGGAAATGAAATTTTTACGATTACAGCGCCACCTATCACAAATCAGAAAAAAAGTGTCAGACAAAACTTATGTAGTTTTGTCCGTAGAATCCGAATCTGAAATAAAAAAAATAGGGGTTCACATTTAACATTTCAATGTTGCTCACCGCCCCACCCGCTGGTGGCAGGGGGGGTGCTGATTTTCAGTGAGAATGATTTCCCCTTCAAAACTGTTAAGATTTGGTCTCGGCTCAATTTTTCGTACATCGCATATTTTTTGAATTATATTAAGCTGTCAAGTTAAATGGGACACCTGTATATTGCGCTTGCGTATGTTGTGCTGTAATAGAGTACAAAGATACCACAAATGATTGGTGTTGAGAGAGGTATTGCAGGGCACACAGGTGGGAGGGGGGGTCGGAAGAAGATGACCAGTTCTTATCCGGTTAAGGTAGGGTACACGGTACGCTCTCAGAGAAGCGTGGCGGCTGGGGAAGGGGGTCTCCTTAAGCCCTCCCTCAAATTACGCTAAGCGCTCTGATAGAAATGAATAAAATTTACGGATATGCGATTTTCATGGCTCGCCCTTCATACCCTTCGCTCCCGTCACATTGTAATCCCAATTTACTGTCAACGGCAAGTTTTCTCGCTTCGCTCGCCTGGATCCAAGTCACGGCGAGGGTCGGGCCTTCGGCCCTCGCGTTCACTATCAACATCCTTGAGGATATCCACCGCATAATTCCCAATTCACTTTTATAAGAAAGCACTTTTCAAGAAAGCCTCCAGAATTCAAACTCTGCAGTCACCGCCGGAGCGGTGCTAAGGGCCGGTTTAAACGACTTCCTTAAGTTGTACCGTATACTAGACTTCCTTCCTTATTCGTGATATTATCATCTGTTCTTTTTTAGAAAAGTCTTTGCAAATTTTCAAGGAGTAAAAATTTACAATTTTTTATGCAGATTGCTAGACTTCAATGTTATGAAGTGGTTGTCCCTTCTGTTGTGCATTCCCCTGCTACAGTGTGTCCATAGATTCGTCCATATGTTGAAGTTGCTAAAACCCCAATTAAATCTGGAGTTGTCATCTCTTCCTCGAGGCTTATTATGACATTTTCAGACATCTCGTTGTAATTTGGGAGCCAGGCCATTACTACAGACCTATTAGCTTGTATGCCATAGTACAGATCGTGAATGTTATCTATCACTGCTTCACTCGAACTACCATTGCTGATATTATTAATTGCTTCAATAAATGTGACGATTGACAATAATTTTGCTGTTAAAATGGTTTTCAACTTTAAAAGCGATTAATACGGAGCCAAGTTCCGCAGAAGTGGAGCTGAAATAGTAAAGCAGTCTACTTTTACTTCCCCGTATATGTACGTATATACGGAGAAATATACGTAATATTGTATATAATACTGCACGAAAAAACGGCGGATTTTTGGCAGAAAAAATTAATTGCCGTGCCCTGATAACGCAAAAGTGGATAAAACTAGTCGCTGAATTCAGAAAAATATCCTCTAACACGTGATGTAGCCAGAATCCCTGTTTTGTAGGCCCTTGATACCGAAAAAATTGATTAATGGCAAGACGTCCGTCTGTTTTATATATTTTCATTTCATTCATTATTTCACACTATTCATTCTCAATCTGTTAAAAGATATCAAAATAGACATTAATCGTTCTTTTAGAACATTTTTGGCACTTCGATGCTTTCAGTAGATCGATTTTTTCATGATTCGTAAACATCTGCAATTACTTTTACCAACCTCCCAAAGGAACTAAATTGGCATTTGTCCTAAAATTCGAGGTCTAGTAATTACTATCTAGAGATATGAGATATTCTCTCTCCTTCCTCTAAAAAAACAAGGTAAATTTACGGATCCTTTCGGATTCCAAATGTTATGGGGAGAGAGGTTAGCGTACTAGAATACTTTGACGAAACATGCAGATAATGATAATATTCTTATGCCTGTTGTACATGGTCAGATTTTTTATAAATCGAGTTTTATGAAACGATATACATTTACATAATTTTTGGTGAATATAATCTCTGAACGTTGGTTTCCTGCAATGCAAAATGCGGTAATAAAGTAAATTGTTTGTGGAATTATTGTCGAACATTTATTAAATAAGAAAATAAAATGTCTTGAAATGAATCTTTTAAAAACAAAGTAATGTAATAAATAATATAAGGTTCATGAAAGTAAATATATTTAATTCACTAGTGAAAATTAGAATCCTTAGCTCTTTCGCGCCCTCACCGTTTATCTCTTTAATATATGCATTTTAAAGCTTTTTGGAAGGTCTGTTTGTGTTTTAGACAGTATAACAAACTTTATTAAACAAGTTTTACATTAATGGACCTTCCAAGAATTAAAAAAATATCAAGAAGGCAGTGTTTGAGTAATTTAAAATTTAATCTTATTAAAGAAAATTAATCCATGCTTATTAAACCTTTATTTCCTTAAACCATGATCACGTATAGTAATTGCAGCAACGTTGCAATGTAAATGAAATGTGTAATCTGAATGAATATGCTTGTCTTTTTATTTATTTATTTATTTAGAAAGTTGTGATTGTAAGTGCTCTTTAAATGTTTATCCACATTTTGGTATTGAACATTAAAACTGGTTTCAAAAATAACGATGTCAATCAGAAGTAAACGTGAAGATTTTAGTGTAAGTCAATGAAATGTTCGCGGTTTACGAAGGAGCTGTGGGAACGTCACAAATCGTTCTCTCAGAATCTCCTAGAAATCTGAGATTGCAACCTCTGAAACTGTGACGTATTCGCGAGACGTAGAATTCACGTGACGATTCAAATGCGAATGAAATGAATGTGACCGTTGAAGGCACGTATTCAGGATTCGCGTCTTTTGCAACGCTGCAGTTCTGTTCATTTGCAGCTGACAAGCAAGACTGTTCGGAAGAGGTTCTCTCATACGGATCGATGCAGTTGTACATCTTGTTGTGGCTGTTATGGTGAGCAATTGTAAGTTATTTGCAATAATATTGTAATTTTTTTGTACCTTATATTTTATATGAATATCATATATTTATATTTCACTGTACGTTTTTATAGTTACGTTTGAAATACGACAATTCTATACTTTAAACAAACTAAACATTGGCAGATTATTTCAGAAAGGAAGTACCGGAAAATATTTACTGTCCTCTAAAATAATTTGAATGAAATGTAGTAATAACAGAACGACTCGACAAAAGTTTTTGAGAAAATGCAGGGGCACGTGAATGCTTGACACGTGGGCACGTGCTCGACAAGTTAAAATATCTGTGGCAGTTTAATAGTTTATAGCACATCGTAAAGATGCATTACCTATGTAATAGAAAATGAAAAGAAATATTTCTGATTTTTAGATCGTGGCTGTTTTGGAAGAGCTCGAACTCTGAAGAGGTAGGATGCGATGCAGATGGGGTACGATGCGATGAAGGAGGAGGAGTGTCATTGAAGTTTGGAGTAAGACTTGCTGTTAACTATGGACTTGATCGTAAGTTATCTTATTTAATTTATAAAAATAATATTGCTTTGGTAGTTTTCAGTGCAACTTGAGGTTAAAGTTTAGTATACGGTACAACCTTAGAGAAGTGTGGTGGCGGGGCTTAAGCCCTAATTACTGTACGTGCTCTAATAGAAATGAGTAAAACATACGAATAGATTTTCATGGTTCGCCCTTTATATGATTTGTCTCCGTCGCATTGTAACGCCAATTTACTTTCAAAGGCAAGTTTTCTCGCTTCGCTCGCCCGGATGCAAGCCACGGCGAGGGTCGGGCCTTCGGCCCTCGCGTTCACTATAAACATCCTTGAGTCTATCCAACGCATAATTACCAATTCACTTTTATAAGAAAGCACATTTGAAGAAAACCTCTAGAATTCTAACTGCCTTGTTAACGGCGCGAAGAGCCGGTTTAAACGACTTCCTTAGGTTGTACCGTATACTACATTTCAGCCCAACTTGATAGTTTAAGGAAGGTAGTAGAATAAGTTTTTTGTTGAAATAAAGGAACGGGTTATTACCAGATGTAATAAACTACATGGAAGTGTTTATTTCATAAGTTTCTTTGAATTAATGTTCCCCTGAACCGAAAATGATAGTTGAATCGTTTAATTGGAGTTCTTCATGAGAATGGTCTTATCCAAGTTTGTCATTGAAAATAGAAATGTGGGTACTTTAACACAGTAATTCTTATCAATGGCTGTGTTAAATCACTTTTGTGATTTATTTATTTACATCAAAAACGGTTAAAAACTGTGACGTGCTATGGGGAGAAGTTAAATTGAATTTACATTTATTACGTTTACTCATTTGGCATTTCGTTTATTTTCTGAGACAGAGAAGCACGAATATATTCACGTGAATTTTACTTGAGCATTTTTCACTTTTTACGGTTACGTTATTAAATGCAATGACGCAAGTTTGTTTGCAAAAATTATTTGATATTGACGCTTGCAATGAATATTGAAGTTCTGAAAAGAAAAAAAACGTTTTGTGGATAGTAGACGAAAACCTGCAATGGAAGGAAGGTCGTGATAGATAGAACGTAGGGTGGGAACAAAGATAACCTTCAGATAAGTGTTCTACTTGATATGAAATTTAGAAAGTTTAGCCCCTTTGAGGGACTTGTACATGAGTTACCTTTATAAATATTAGAATAAAGTTCATTTTAAAAGAAAATATAGCAATTGCTCGATTAGTATGACAAAACTAATTGTCAGAAATTAATGTAAATGAGAAAAATAGTATTTAATGAAACATTTTAAAGTTGACAAAATGTAGTGCGTGGATGTTGTTTTGAATAGTCTGCTTTTGTTTGAGCTGCAAAAAGAAAATTAGTAATTATACTTCGTTATTTTCTTTAGACATGGCGAATTTTCTTCCTTCATAATGTTTTTTTGACGGGGAATTGGTTTTAGAAAGAAGCAACCTTGATTTCTATGAACGTTTTGACAAAGTTGTATTTTAATGTATTTTTCTGAAATCCTTGTTAAGTTTAGTGGTTTAATTATTTGATCGTATATTTTAGTTGTTCATCATATAAGAAGTGAACATTAACAATATTAAAAAAGTGTAACATTAATTGGGGTCCTGATATAAAGGACAAATCGGATTCCTGCAATTAATAACTTTTGTTCAATAATTATCAAAACGGTCTGTAATAATTTAACTTTTAGCTACTTTCTAAAAAGCAATAACCAGATATGGTTTTAATTACCATTCCATAATGTAAAAAGTTTCAATTATTTAGCAGGGTATCATCTAAGACGCACTAGCGGCTAATGCACAGTACCAATTGTTACAATTATGGTACCATTAAATCTGAGCTACTTTATAATTAATAAGTTTGTTGTGGTCTCTCGTAACTCTTTGAATATGTTGAAATATGTGCGACTAAAGATTTTGGAGAATATTTCGCGTACGAGTGAAGAGATTATAGTGGGATATAAGAATATGCGACGAAGCAGCTCGCAACCTACGTTATCAGCTACGAATGCCGCACTGCGTTAGGCACGGCTGCTAATGAAGGCCGTTGCTTACTTGCGCATAATAAAATGGTGCCAGTTTTTATTAAACGGAATTCAATGACGTGGTGGGCATAAACGAAATCCACGCCCGTAGGGAATCTGTCGTGGTGCATTGAACATGGACAGCTCTAGAACACGTAGTGGAATTTTCGTTAAAACGATCTACTAACCACAGCCGCTGCAACGTGGTTTTTACAAGAATAGATAAAGATAGCAAATATATAACATGCAAATACAAAATATACATTAAACTTTAAATGAAAATAATTAGTTGTCGTGCTATAAATCGCACGTTCCTACTTTTCAAGTTTTGATGTCATGAAGTTACTTAAATCTTAATAATGTTAATAGTAAATATAGAAATACCCATTATTATTAACAAGAGATGAAAATAAAATAAATGAACTGAAAGTAAATTTGTAACAAAAACTACCTCTCACAAACTACCCATGTGTTGGAAACTTAATTTTTGGTGGCTTATAAAGAGCTAATAGTGTGTGAACTTGTTCGTTTATCGGTAGGTTTATCGCTATGCACTGAAGACATGGAGTAAAGTATTTTGATGTATGGGATAGAGCTAGAAATTTGTAGTAGCATACCTCCACTTACTGATATTCTATCCTCTTTCTGCTGTATCCAGATTTTTAAAAATGCCTTGAGATTTTAGATGGGTTTCAGTAATTGAGGCTATTTTTAAGTTGTTGGCTGTTGAGAAAAGATTTATGCTTGATATTCCCTTTGCGTTACAGTTCGGAGGACAGTTTTTGTCGTGGTGATGCATTACTGAAGTTATTATCAATCTGAATTTAATGATTAAAGAATGGGTGATTGTATTTAGGAAATAAAGATAGAGATGAATTTGAGTTGATTGGGGAAATTGTAATTGTTGGAATATATAGCATTGGGGGTGCGCGGACAATGTGCATTTCCAATATTTACCTGAACGGAAAATAATATATGGTTACCATTAGGATGAACGAGGTTGAAGTTTGGAATGTTTTTTTCTTGTGGAAGGAAGAATTCTCAAGATTTTACGTGAGAATGGGAGGAGTATTATTAAAGTTACTAGTTTTTCTTACTCTGTACTGACCTGTTTGAAACTGTTTTGGCTGCAGACTCCAGAAGGTTCTTGTGGCGTCAATTTAAAAAAAAATGTATTCTTGCTTGCCCTGTGGCCCTCTGCAGCCGTGAACGACTGATACAGTCATTGATTTTTTTTAAACGGAAAGTTTACAAACTATATTTTTATCGTGTTTTTTATTTCTTTTTATTTCAGAAGCACTTTATATTATTATTTTCTTTTCAAACGTTTCCAATGGGGGTTCTGTTTACCTAGTATGAAATGGAGTAGCTGAAGGTATTCGATTAATTTTGTTATAGAAATTTGCGGATAGATGGGAGAAATGTAGTGATGGGGGTGATAGTTTTTGTTGGAGTAGTGTTAGGGATAAACCACGGTGCTTTTGTGATTATTCTTAAGAATTTATTTTGGAACGTTTGGATTTAGTGAATATTAGTTTTGGATGAGGCGCCCCAGAGTAGATGCATAAGTTGAATCATATTGGAAGAGTCAATGGATGTGTGTAGCTGAAGTGGGGATGATTTCTTTAGTAAGTGATATAACTGGTGTGTTCGTCTAGTGCCTAATGCAATTCTGTGCGTGATACTTGATCTCCGTGCGAGTCGTGTGTCAAATAATACTTCTAGATATTTAGCAGAGGCGTTCGCGGGAATTCATGCAATGTTAAGGTTTAAATAGTTGTGTGTGCGGATCGAGAGTCTTCGAAGAGTGAGGATTTTTCCCATGACTATTGCTTGCGTTCGTTTTGTGCTGCAAACATTTTTGACAATGTTATTGGGCAATTGTTTTTGAATAGTCTGGTGACAATAGGGAGGAGGGTTGTGAATGGGTCTCGATCTAAATTCCTCTTCGGTGATGGATACGTGAACGTTCTTGAATATTGTAGAAAATGTCTTGTTCCCCGGATCTCTGAAAGTTCCTTTGTTTGAAGTATGTTTTTGTGAAGTCTAGAACGTTGTAAACTTAATTTTTAGTTTGTCATTTTAATCAGTGAACTATGGATTGGTGAACTATGGATTTATATTATTTCCCTAATGAAGTGTGCTACATTGAGAGATGAACTTTACATAGATCGTAGAGTTTTGACATTTACTGAAGTTTCCGGGAATGCAAATCGACGAAAGAAAACTTATTGCTACGGTTCTCCAGATTTTATAGAGATGCGAATTTGTTGGAAAGTAAACCTGAATATTGAGTTATATCTTCGTCTCTATTTATCCTCCTTAACATCGCCTCCGTCTGTACAAATAACCACTTTTTACTGATCTGCGTTTCTCGTCACCATTTGTGAAGATTTTTGAGTTTACTCACACACACACACACACACACACACAAATATAAATATATATAAATATAAATATATATAAATTCGTCTGTAACTGTAACGGTAAAACTTTATCTTTGTATTTCAAAAGTGTCGGAAGTGGTGAATTTCGTGATCTCATAATAGGTAAAGTATAATAATCTAATGTATTTCTTAGTTTGCAGCTTAGATTATTACCTTAAACACATTGATATTCTTGCGCTTTAAATTAATCAATCACATCACACTAATTAGAATTACATACCGGTTATTTTTCAAACAAATACGCGACTTAAAATAAATAATTTTATATACTTAAATTAAAAGGATATTGGTTTAGGAGATACTTTATACGTTAGTTTGATTTCTTATCTATTTATTTATTCTCATATTTATCACGCACTTTGATATGCATTCGTGACATGGCTACTATTCGCTAAACACTTTCTACTATATACTCTCAAAGCCGACCTTCTGAAAGCCTTCACACACAAAAACAATTTAGATTAACATATCTGAAGGCTCGAAGATGTCGTTGAAAACAGACGGTTGGACAATAGGCAACACCGTAGAAGGACATCAATTTGGGTGGTCACTTTACACCTGAAGCACAAGTTGACAAACTACGACGCCCAAACCGCGAGCATTATAGTCTCGACTCTGCCCTTCTGGTACAACAAACCAACACTGCAAAGAAATTAAATACGCAAACAACCATTTGAAACTGCATCTGAGACACGCATGTTAAATAATTTGAGCCAAACTTTCTCCCAGAAAAACGTCACCTGCATGGTCTTCACCTGAATGTCGTCGGAAAACATGCACTCGGTAGCGAGCCTGCTAAACACATCCCTTCACAACCTCGGCAGTGTCCTACCCAACACCCATACCCACCCACATCTCGTAGTTCTCTTCTATCCTCCGGTTCCTATCCCATTATTGATATACCTACATTTGTCGCCCCTCCTTCCTTATCTCCTGTCAGTGCGGGGACTTGGTTACTTCCTTCGACCACGCACTCGAGGTAAAATGAGATAAATAAATAGCAATTACAGTTAAATGCAGCAGAAAAACATTAGTGTACGTACATGTAAGAAATTCAAATAATGCATCATATGTGCAGTCTCAAATAAAATTGAATTTATCGAGGCAGCATTCGTGTGATCTAGATCAAATAGATGTTTTTTGCATCACCGAACATTGGTTGTCTCGTAATAATCTAAACACACTACAAATTCCTAGGTTTTACCTTACAGGATCGTAATGTAGAGCGAGGGAATCAAATAAGGGCCCTGCTCACGGAGGTTCGTGTATTTACGTAAGAAATGAAATTGATTCTATCTTCTTGTCAGAACTCAATTTATACGCAGTGGAAAAAGTTTTTGAAATAAGTCTAGCATCTTACTACGCTCAAAACAATCTTACTTTGCCTCTACAGACCTTCAACAAAGCGATCTTTAGATAATTAGATTTTCTTAGAAAATCTAGGTAACTCTGAACAAAATTAGTAATTTATCTTTTAAATCCGTTGCTTCAATTTTGCAACAAGATTTCAATATTGATTTTCTGAGCGCATCCCACGAAGAAGAGCAGTTTCTCAATGTACTGCATTCTTTTAATTTAGATATTTCAGTGAACGTGCCTACACGGAATATATCTACATCCCAAAAAGCAATAGATCAAATTATAATTTACAAAACCACAATTATATTTAAAAAATAAACTACTAATCTAGGTTAATGACCATGATTCACAAATTCTTACATTTACTAAGAACATGAACACACAAATTATTCACGCATGTGGAGAGCATTCACACAAGTTAACATAAAATTATTTACTACTTGCAGAAGGAATCATGGGACACAGTTTATTACGCTGTTGACACAAAAAATATCAATTTTTCTCAAAACGTTCATTTCACTTGAACGCATGCTTTCCTCTCAAAAAGAGAAAATTAAATATTTCATGGGAAAATAAAACTTGGATCCCACAAGGTATAAGAACATCGTGTAAAAAGAAAGGTACGCTTTACTTTATTTCTAAACATCATAACGTATCACCCGGTTTCCATGTCTATTTCCGAGAATACAAAAGAATGTTAAGACAAGTAATAGTTCAGCAAAAATAATGAAAAAAATATATTTTATACGCTAGTAACAAAACTAAAGCAATATGGAATAACGTAAAAAATGCGACCACATCATCTCGTTACTTAGTAGAGAATGTTTTAAAGGTTAATGAAGAAGCCTGTAGTCCGGAAAAAGTGGCAAATCTCTTCAAACAACACTTTTTGAGAATTGCGGCTGAACTCACAAAGGGAGTAAAACCTTCAAATTAAATATAATTCCCTTCCCAAAAAAATTTCGAGACGATTTTTATTTCCGAAACTACTTCTAACGAAATCTTACTAACAGTCAGTAAACTAAAAAATAAATATTCATCTTGTTTAGATGCATTTCTGGATTGTTTATTGAAAACTTTGTGTACCTGCCTTTATACACCCGTTAACTCACATTTTCAATGCTTCATGCACAGGAATATTTCCTGGTATTTTTAAAACGGCAAAAAATAAGCCACTTTTAAAGAAGGGAGCAAAAATGAAATTCAAAATTACCGACCAATTTCTCTTTTGTCAGGTTTCTCTACAATATTAGAGAGGCTTTTCTATATGCGAATGGAAAGTTTTCTCAGGATAAACGAAGCGTTTTCAGTCTCACGACAGGAGGGTTTATAAAATCAAAATCTACGGAAAATGCCATTTTTTTCCTTAAGATGTTGCTTCATCAATGGACCAAAATGAAGCAATCATTGGAATATTTTTTAGATCTTTCGAAAGGTTTTGACGTTATTAACCATAACATCTTGCTATTAAATTACCTTCTTATGGAATTCGTGGTATGGCCCTAGATAGGATTACTTCGTACCTTAAACATGGATCTCAGAGTAGAAATACCGTACTGGCACGCAAGGACATTATTTACTTATCTTTCCAATTCTTTACCAATTGAATATGGGGTTCCGCAAGGCTCGATGTTAGTGTCATATCCTCTTTCTGTTAACGTAAACGATATGCCGTCGTCTATCAAAAACGGAAGAACTGTTCTGTGACGATGAGTGTGCTTTTCAAAATGAAGAACGATGACACGAATGTGCTTTTCAAAAATGAAACGATAAATAGTACGATTTTAGAAGTTTCAAATTTGTTTTGTAATACGTTAATAGGTAATGAAGGAAAAAGTTTCAATGCATTTTTGCCTTTCAAATCCGCAATCGCATGCTCCATTGAAATTGAGTAATATGCAATTAGGTGATGTTCAGGTAAGAAAATTTCTAGGCCTGTCAGTTCAGTGAAACCTCAAATGCAATGTACAGATAAGAAAATTACACTAAATTAAGTTCATAATGTTACGCATTTAGAATTTTATCAAATGGTTAGCCTTCGTGCAGCTCGTTGCGTGTATTTTGCAAATATACATTTCCGCCTGAAATATGGCATAAAATTGTAGGGAAACTCGTGTAGTACTCAACCTTAAGATTGCAAAAGAAAATTATTCGAATAATGAAAAAATGCCATCCGAGTTACCCTTGCAAGTCTCTCTTCATTGGGCTTGGAATCTTACCACTGCCTGGGCTATATATTTATGTATCTGTAATATTAGTCAAAAGTGACTTTCTTAACCGTGGGAACATATTTTCATGCAATACTGATATTTATAATTACAACACGTCGTAAAAATCATGTTCATCAAGCGTCAGTATCAATAGCTCACTTATCAGAAATCGGCATACATGTACGTGACTTTACAACAAAGTTAAAAGTAAAATCTTTTCTGCTGCATAACTGTTTCTATATAATTAGACTATACTCATTATCAAAAAGAAAAAGGTTCGAATCCCAGATTTTGCCCTCTTACATGAGCTCTGCGAAAGTTAAGAAGCCCATTCCTCTTAAACTATCATCCATAACAATTCATACTCTACGTCATAATTTGATGCGAACAAGTATTCAATAAAATCTGTAGCCAAAAAATTTGTCGCGGATCGGTTAGATTATACTATCGTGGTTCGAATCTCAGATTTCGCTCTCGTACCTGAGCTGTGCGAAAGTTAAGAAGCCCGTTCCTCCTAAACTATGAGCCATAACAATTCATACTCTACGTCTAAATTTGATACAAACAAGTATTCAATAAAATCTGTAACAAAAAAATGTGCCGCGGACCGTTTGGATTAGATTATCCCGGTTTGAATCCCAGATTTCGCACTCTCACAACAGCTCTGGGTAAGTTAAGAACCTCAAACCTCCTAATCCAACCGCCATAACAATTCAAAGTTTGCGCCAAAATTTGCCGTACACAAATGCCTACTATAAATTGTAATAAAAAAAATTGCCGCGGACCGATTAGTTTCAATAACGCACTTTCGAATATCAGAATGTCCTTTGAAGGAAAGCCTGGCGGATATTATGAAGACCGTACCTTCTAAACCATTAGCCCTAACAATTCATACTCTGCGCCAATATTTGATGCAATCAAGTATTGATATCTGTAATAAAAAAAATTTGCCGCCGACCGGTTAGAGTATATTACCAGAGTACGAATCCCAGATTTCGCCCTTTTACAAGATCACTGCGAAATTTAAGAAGCCCGTTCCTCCTAAACTATCAGCCATAACAAATCTTTCTCTACGCCAAAATTTGCAGTATACGAGTGCTAAATATAATCTGTAATAAGAAAAGTGCTTCGACACTTTGTTTCGATTACCTGGGTTCGAATCGTAGAATTCTTTTTCAAAATGATCTCATTTGAATATTTGTTTTTGATGAACACATTTGTTTAAGAAAAAATTATCTTCATAATTGTGCAATTGTACGAATTGTAGGATACCGAACAAATTTTGAAATTTTTCAATTTTCGAGAAAACGGTGTGTTCAACGAAAATGGGATCTGAACTAATCATACAAGCATCTGCATACAGTCAATCGTCAAGAACCCACAGAAAGACCAGGAACATTGAGTTAGTAGTACCCTATAAAAATCGCAAACCAGGAAACATGACACCATGACCAGGTTGGGTATAAATTAGCCTTGTATCGTCTTATTTCTTTGAATAAATTACAATAACTTTATTTTTATGATACTCTGTCTTCCTGCCCATCCGTCCGTTCTCCTGTGAAGGCCACTGGAGCCTAATTCAGACGTTGAAGTGTTTCCAAAATTGATGTTCTCTCCATTTCTGACGTAAGAAGAGAAGTATTTGAAATCGTGCGCCGGAAAACGGCGAATTTTCGACACAAAAACTTTTATTGCCGGCCCGTGTTACGGAGAAGTTGAATAAATCCAGCTGCTAAATATAGAAAAAAATTCCTCTAACACTTGAGTAGGCAGAATCCATGTTTTATGGGTTCTTGGTAGTGAAAACTCGATTGACAGCAAAACATTTGTCCATCCGACCGTCTGCCTTTCTGTGTCTGTCTATCCGTCAGTTCGTCTGCCCGTCCGTCTGCATCCTTCGCGCGTAAACCATTCAGCCGATTTTCTCCCAAATTGATTTACCCCAATTGTTCTAGCTGATGACGCTTTACTTTACATGAAGCCCTTTTTTGAATTCTCAAAAAGTGGCTCCAATGTCTTTATTACATTTTTTTGTTGAATAGTGCAATGGTCGTTTAAGAGGGTGGTGGAGGTCCAATTTGCGTAGTCATCCCCGATTTTTCGAAAATTGGAAACAAACACTTTAAAGTTGGACAAAGACAGTTTGTTGTAAAAATAATTCCCTCTTCTGAAAAGGTTATATAAATTTTTTTGAAAAACAACTAAGCTTTCCTATTTTGCGATTAAAATTTACAAAGAAAAAATATCTAAAAATTTTCTTTACATTTTTTCTTTAAATTTTCTCCACATATGTAATAAGGAACGGTAAGAATAGCTGTAGTGTCATTTTTGGGTATTGCTTTTTTTTTGAAATTGCAACAAAAAAAACTTCAAAATTGAAGGTAGAGATTACTCTTAAAATTATTTTTTAACTTTTGGTAGCGATAGTGCGTAATGCACTCTAAGACATGACATAAACGCCATAGTACTCTATTCCTTTGTTTATTTTAAAAATATATAAACTGAATTTTTTGATTAGCCACTCACGTCGTTAATATTTATATCAGCGCTGATTTGTTCACATTATTGCATTTACGAGTACATGTGCTTTAAATAATGTCAGATATATTTTCTCGAAAACGCAAGTTTTCTGTGAAAATGAGCTCAAAATTCTGGATTTCAGAAACGCTCAAATGCAATTTTCTCAAAAACGGCTCCAATTTTTTCTGTAAACTTTTCGAACTGATAGTGATTATTGCATTTAATATGACGGAAAGTTCATTTTGAGAATTTTTTTCCACATTTACACAATTGTTTTTAAACATCTCTCATGCGATCTCTCACGTTAACCTGAGAGAGGTGGCGCGGGGTCTTTTGGGTCCTGTGTGAATGTGCGTTATCTTTTGCCTGAAAGATATAAGTACTTTGCGACTGTGCCATGGGTTCTTGGCAGAGCGATAACAGCCGAGCCGTCGCGCAAACTGATCTGTCTGACCCCGCGCCACGACTTCCGTCGGCAGCGCGAAGGGCTTGCAGCGGTGCTATCGTCTTGTGTCGCGAGTTGAGTGGGAGAGGGAGGACCCCACAAACTCGTGCAGGAAGATAAGAGAGTATATTTTATAATAAGTTTATTGACTTACCCGCGTAGTGGAGCCTACATCCTGGGAGCGGGTGGCGTGACCACGCTGGCTTCGGCAGGTTGACTCGTCATAAGAGGGGGGAGGTGCGAAATCCTCCCCAATTTATAGCCTCGGAACGCTGGCGTCGGCAAATGACAACTGGTCACTTGCCGACGGCAGCGTGTCGCGAGGGCCGGAAAGCCATATCGCGACACTTGCTACATTGCTTGAATGTGTCTACGAGAAGTGTATTGTTTATTTATTTCACATTATGAATAATTTGGGTTACGAAAGAGAATGTTACCTCAATATCCTCATTGTGCAAGCAAACAATGTATCTGTCAGACCAGGGCGACAGTACCAGTAGAGTCTTTCAATGAGTCTTGTCCACCGAATCATGCAATACAGATCACAAATTAGTACATTACCGAAGCAGCTGATTTCAAAAATCAAACAATTCATTGTTACTAAAGAGGAATAACCCGCGAAGTAGCAATCTCTCAAAAAAGAAAAAAAATGGCATGCATGCCCTATAATATACAGACAGGAAAACAAGTTTTCTGTCCTAAATGCAGAAAAAAAGTTTGTAAAGTCGATCCGGGGGCCGAGATCGCTAAGGCAATAGTGCCGTAGCGAGATCGGACGGAAGGATCGCGGGTTCGAGTCCCGCCTCGGGCATGGTTGTATTGTGTTCGTTCTTTCACCCCCTATCATCGTCATATCGTGTCATCCTCACAGTTACCGTACTGATACAAGCAATAATGGTCACTAATGTCTTAGAAGTTGATGCGATCTTAAATAACAAAAAGTTTGTAAAGATCATTGTGATGTTTTGAGAAAACAATGTAGTTTAGTGTGAAGTGTAATAAATTGTTGACATGTTATATATTCTTTTGCAATTTTTAAATGTAATAATTAATTTATTAATATCTGTAACACTAATATAAACATCTTATATTTTGTACTCTTTCTAAATTTTTCTGATTGTTTCTAAGCCATTTTCAATAAATTGTTTATGTTGACACATTGCCGGCCAAATTACTTCGAATTTGGCGCCTTGTCTTCTTTAACATGGCGTTTGATGTTCTTTGAAGGCGTTTCAAAGGAAAAGATCATACATTTTAAACTTGGCGCCTTCGAGATAGTCTTAATTTTCTCCAAAAAACCCGCGTGAGTTTCTTCTCTGGTGTCCGAACATTCATTTCTTCGTGCAAGTTCCTTGAAGTCGATTTCAACTTGTTTTATTAGTGCGGAGCGTCACCGAAAGATCGCACCAGCTCCTGGGGAAAGATTCTCCACTCCGCGCGTAAATTCGGCAAGGGGGAAATGCTGAGAAATTCTATATCAGACAGCTGATCGCCTTTGTCACGACAAGGAGTGCGGAAGGAAGCGTTTTGCACGTTTTCAGAATTCGACCCAGAGTGTGCCAGGCACTGCATGTAATTTAAACACGCAGCTAAACGCCACGAAATTCGTAAGGAAAGCGCAGTTTTAGTCTGGACAGAGGTAACTGTGACAATTTTAATACTCTTCTTTTCTTTCGCCAAGTAACAATACTTGTAAATTGTGTGTCATTTATTTTCCAGAACATTCTTGTCTGACGAAAAGACTACTGCGATAGAAGAAGCGATGTTCTATTGTCATTCTCATCAACAATGCTATGCTCTCCCAAACTTTCATTCAGCTATTTCGCTGCCTGAACAGTTTACTTATTTTTGTGTGAGACACTGTTAGAAAATTAAAACTTACTGAATTTTTTGATACTTTTGTCGTCGAAATATTCAGAAAAACGTTACTGGGGTCAGTACATAAAATAAAAGATAATTGACAATTTTGTCCTTTAATATAAAAATATAAATACTAATATAATTTTTTAAATTATTCATTTGCATGTTTATTTATATTAGTACATTATGGTAATACTTCCTTATAAATGATTGATAATCATTAAAATAATTAATTTCACTTATTTGTTGCCAGATATACTATTATAAAGAAATAACTTAAAGGGGTCAAAAATGTCCTCGCGCCACCTCTAACGTCTCAGGCATCCCCACTTCTCCACGGTTAATATGCACATTTCCAGCAATTTGTAAACACTGATGTATTTGTGAGTGAAAGTGCTTCAAAAGATTTCTAATGAAGTTTTTAGAAAACACAAAATTTTTTTGTGAAAAAGAGCTTCAAATTTCGAATTTACAATAGATTAAACGCCATTCTCTTATAAAGGGCTTCAATTTTTTCAAAGAAAATTGCCATTTAGGACCAAATTTTACGGTTTTTTAAAAAGCTTAAAATAATATTTCCGTTCTACTATTAGGAAACCGAAAAATTAAGAAAATATCCAAAAAACGTACTTTAGGCAGCGATAGAGGCAGCTGGCAAGAGTATGTGGCATGTCCGAATAGCTAGCCGAGACCAAACGAAATAGAAAACTAATGCGGGAAAGTCTGTTCCATCCTGTAGCACCACTAGGTTTTTCTTTGACTTGCGGCAGTATCAGTGGTTTTCCACATGCCTGCTCATACTCAGTAATAATCGCAGAGTGTGCAGTTTCCTTTCAAGTCCTAATGTTTGGAAACTACGATTTATTTAACACTGTGTCATATATAACACTTATATTTTTCCATGATTTCACGAAACTCTTTTGTTTGAGAAACTAAGTAGTCTTTCTCAGATATCTCTTCTGAGGAGCTCATTTCTTTCGTGATCACAGTAATAAACTGAATCAGCTGAGCAATCAGCCCTCACGAATTTGCTCCTCACGATGCGAGTATGAACAGATTTCCCCAGCGTTCTCCAATAAATATTTACTTCTTTTCCCAACATTTACTTCCTAGTACAAGTGAAAGGTTATGCACACCAAATGAAGTAATGCATTTGCTCGATAGTAAATGCTTTTACCATTTATTTCACACTTGAAGTAAAATCTAGGGTTTTATTTACACTACCCCATATTTTTTTACCCTCCCTTGATACATACGTGGAGAAAATGTGAAGAAAGAATTTGGAGCGGTTTTTGAGAAAAAATATTTAAAAAAATTAAAAATTGCCTATATCGAGGAAAATTACTTTTTTCGAAAAATTAAACATTATTTCAAGGTGTGTCTTTAAACAGGATTTAAAAGGGATTTAAACGAACATGGCACCTGCACCACACTCTCACTTTTACGCTATCCGAGGATAACATGTAATAAAAAAAATGTGGAGTCATTTTTGAGAAAATTGTGAAAATGTTTATAAAGGTTTGGGAAAATACCTTCAAAAATTAAAATATAGTTTTGAAACTTCCTCAGCCGTTCGTTCAGGGCGATCGGGTAATATCAGTCTTGAAGAAAATCGGCTTAGACTGGTCTTGTAATGACCAGAGACTTTTTGACCAGTTGGCTTTTAGCCCCTAAATTAAGACGTTTTGCCGTCAAGCGATTGTGAAGGACCCACTAAAAAACGATTCCATCTTCACCGCGAGTTAGAGGAAGAAATTTACTACGAATATATGTAAGACTTACGTTATCAGAAACCGACGATTAGAGATTTTCTGTCGGAAATTCGCAGTTTTCCGGGGCACGATTGCAATTACCTTCGTAAGGGCGGGAAAGTTAAAATATATCAAACCATGGTTCAATGTGTTCTCTACGTTCTTGCCTTATATGTTTGTATATTACTTTCACGTGTTCGTACATATGCACGTAATTCATTATGTAGAGCTGGGGAAAATGGATATCCGTAGCTAAAGGGAAATATACAGTTTTGGAGAATTTTCTCTATAGATCTTGTTCAAACCATCCATTCGTGCACCCGTCGATGCGCGAATACCTCTCTTAGATTGTTACATTGTAGTCTCACTGCGTGTACCTAGTAAAGAGAAAGTACTGTAATGGTGCAGTGACGAATTTTCGAAAACCAAAAATTGGTAGTGGAAGGCCTTTGTAACGAATAAAAAGATAAATGTTGCTTCTACAAATTAGGTTTAGCTTCCATTACAAAAAATACCTCAGTTTGTGTTTCGGTTCATGACGAATAGTAGATCCAGATTTTTCGAAAAAAAAATTGACTGCGAAAAAATTGAGTTTACATTTTATTTCCGAAATCCAGATCGGCTGCCGCATCACTGCAGACACAGGCGCAACGTCTGCCAACGGGGATGTGCGTAGCGTCGTTTCTCCGCGTATTCACTGACACTGTCGAGTGACGCAATGCATTTTTGTTCTAAATTATAACAACGGTATTCATAAGTGAAACATAGATGTCTGAACACGAACCGAGGCTTCTAGGAACCTAGGAATATATCACCATCTTCCATTAACTATTCCTATAATATATTAAACAATAGTATTAATAATGAAAGCGTTTGTAAAGATATTATGGATGTTTTATGAAAATGCAAATGTCATAAATCTCAATTGTCTAGACATTTGATCGGAAGGAGAATTCTCCGAATGTCTTGTTAGAACGAGAAATATCAAAAGGAGGAGGACAATATGGTGCACGGCAATTGCGCCAGCCAACCACAAATGCAGTTTGATGTACCTAGAAGACACATCTGCTCATGTGTATCGCTGCTTAGAAGCTTTAAAGACACAAGCAGTCAGTCCATTTTCCTATAGCGAGGATCTTTGCCAGTTGAATTATTTTACCCAGATCCAGTTAAAGCTCTGGCTACGTTGAGAAGGTGTTCGGCTGATAAAGCAGTGATTCATTATATAGGATATAATTCTTTCTGAGTTCATATTTTTTCGAATCACCAAATAAGCTTATATAAAAAGTTCATTGGTGAACCATATGCCTACTTACGATGCAACAGGAAACGTTGCGAAAAAATTCGCCATGTAGATGATTCTTATTCGCAATATCTATTTGTGTATTTAGCCCTGATGCATTGTGCAGTTTGATAATTTCTGTTACGGAAATGGTCTCAGAAAGCCAAAGAAATGTCACTATGTCATCATGACTAAAAAATGGGTAAACTTTGAAGCTCGCTTTCCAAAGGAAGATGCGAGTACACTATTAACTATATACAGCCATTGTAATTTGTTCTGAAATGACTATACAAAAGCTCACATATTCGCCACACTCTTACTCGTTTTCAGGTTTGCGATTATTCTAAGGCACTACTAAATGTTGGTTCCTGGTCTTTCTGTGGATTCTTGACGAATGAACTGTATGCAGATACCTGCATGAATGGTTTATGTCTCATTTTCGTTAAAAACACATTTTTCGTATGTTAAAAATTTCAAAAATTTGTTCGGAGTCTTAAAATTTGTACAATAATATAATTATTAAGATGAAACGTTTTTTCTTAACGGAATGTATTCGCCAAAAACAGATATTCAAATAAGATTATGTTGAAGAAGAGAGACAATTCTGGGATTCGAACACGGATAATGGAAGTAAATTGCTCATTTGTTTGCTAATGGTTTAGGAGGAATGGTCTTTTTACCTTGCGCAGGGCCACAATAAGAGGGATCATTCTGAGATTCGAACCCAACTGATTAATAGTAACCGCTTCGCAGTACGTTTCTTATTAGAGATAATATTTAGCACTTGTTTACTGCAAATTTTGGCGTAGAGTATGAATTGTTAAGGCTGATGTTTTGGCAAGTACGGTCTTCTTAAGAGGAACACTTCTGGGATTCGAACCTGTGTATTGTGTAACTACCCTATATAACTGACCGGTTCGCGGCAAATTTTTATTACAAATTATATTTAGGACTTGTTAACGGCAATATTTTTCCGTAGAGTGTGAATTGTGAAGGCTAATGGTTTAGGCGAAACGACGTCTTTTCCTTGGACAGGGCGTTGCCAAGAGCTATATTTCTGGAATTCGAACCCGGGTAAATGAAAGTAACCGGTGCCCGGCTACTTTTGTTATTTATTATATTTAACTCTTGTTTACCACAATTTTTGGCGTAGAGTATGAATTGCTAAGACCGCCATTTTACAAAGTACTTTGTTGTTAGCTTCGGCAGGGCGTTTGTAAAAGGGAAAATTCAAGAATTCGAACCCGCATAACCGGTCTGCGACAATTCTTTTTTAACAATTATTATTAGTATTTATTTACGGGAAAATAGTCGGGTAGAGTATGCATTGTTATGATTGATGGCTTAGGAGGAAGTGGCTTCTTAATTTGCGCAAGGATTTTGTAAGAGGGCTATTCTGAATTCGAGCCTTGGTAATTAAAGCTAACCGGTCCGCAGCATCTGTTTGTATTACAGATTATATTAAATACTTGTTTACAGCAAATTTCGGTTTCGAGAATCAATGGTTCAGGCTGATGGTTTTGGAGGAACGGTGTCTTGCCTTGGACAAGGTGCTTCCGAGACGTACACATGTGGCTTTCGCAACCAAGTCATGAAAATACGTAAGCCTGGGAAAATAATTTATTATAATTACAATTGTTATATTAAGCAGTAATTTACCGCAAATTTTGAGGTAGAGAATTCTTCGTTATGCCCCATTATTTACTAGGAACAGACATCTTAATGTGGCCAGGCACTCGTTACACAAAATCGGATATTCGAACCCTGGTAATTGAAGGTAACCGGTTACCAGTACATTTGCATCTTAACTTGCGCAGGACATCCCATAGAGGGTCATTCTTGGATTCGAACCCATGTAATTTAAAATTAACCGGTTCGCGAAAAATATTTTTGTTACCGATAATATTTAGTATTTTCTTGCGACAAAAATTGATGTAGAGTATGAATTGTTATGTTAAGGACTTACCTTGGAGGGAACTTTTGGGATTCGTATCCGCGTAATTAATTTCAACCGGCCCTTGGCATTTTTTTTCTTTCAGTTTATATTAAGCACTTGTTTACGGCAAGTTTTGACGTACAGTATTAAATAATATTGCTGATAGTTTAGGACGACTGAGCTTCTTAATTTACGCAGAACTCTCTTAAGAGAGCGAAATCTGGGTTCCAAACTTCGTAATATAATTTAAACGGTCCGCGGCCAATTGTAATCTTACAGATTTTATTTAATACTTGATTGCATCAAATTTTCGATTAGAGTATAAATTTTTTTGCGGATGGTTTAGGAGGAACGGGCTTCTCATTTTCTGAGCTCTCGTAGGAGGGAGAAATCCGAGATTCAACCCGACTAATGTAATCTAATTGTAAACGTTGTCATTGCCAACAAAAGTCAACTACAAAAGCCAATTACTTTTGTTGGCAATGACAACGTTTACAATTATTTAATGAAAAATGCCAACGATAACGCACCACAACACCTATAATGTAATCTAACCAGTCAGCGGCAAATTTTCTTGTTACAGATTTTATTGAATACTTGTTTGTATCAAATTTAGACGTAGAGTATGAATTGTTATGGATGATAGTTTAGCAGGAACGGGCTTCTGAACTTTCGCACAGCTCAGGTACGAGGGCGAAATCTGGGATTCGAACCACGATAGTGTAATCTAACCGGTCCGCGGCAAATTTTTTTGCTACAGATTTTATTGAATACGTTTTTGCATCAAATTTAGACTAGAGTATGAATTGTTATGGATGATAGTTTAGGAGGAATGGGCTTCTTAACTTTCGCAGAGCTCATGTAAGAGGGCGAAATCTGGGATTCGAACCCGGGTGGTTGAGTCGAATCGGTCCGAGGCAAAAGTTTTGTTTAGAGAATATGTTTAGCACTGGTTTACGGCAAATTTTGGCGAAGAGTATGAATTGTTACGGCTGATGAATTACAGGGGACGTCTCATTTCTTCTTCGAATGCGCTTGCAAGAGGAGCGTAGCTTTAATTTTTTGGTTTTTTGTTAATATTTTTTGAAAGAATGGAGATATCAATTTGATTTTTTCACTAATCGTTTATAAATAAAAAGCGGCAAATTTGGAGTACAGTTTTGTGTATATACTTGCAATAGTAGCGGTTTTAGAGGTGTGGTCCTGCTAACTTCCATTGGAAGTTAGCATGAACACAGATTTTGTTGAGAAAATGATCCGCGGCAAATTTTTCTTTTCCATATCTTAAAAATTGCAAAAAAGCGGCAAATTATGGACTATGCAGTTTTGTGATTGGATGAAATGGTCCTGCTAACTTCCAGGACGTCCTTACAATTTCTCCTGGATATTGCTTCCATCTGATAATACATATATTCCCATCTGATATATTGTAATTGCCATTGTTTTCCTTCAAGTAGACTTGTTTCTGGGGACAAGTTATTCTCTCGAATAAAGAAGCCTTTGCCTGAAACAACCTTCATTACATGGATCGTTTTTATCCTTGGAATTGGCAATGAATCTTTCCAATTTCTGCCTCCTCATTAATTAGTAATACTTTTGTTTTGGGCATTAACTTGTTAATTAATTGGCAAAGTCTTGATGATTACACAATTGGAGATGAAGTGGCTTTACTTATAACATTACTTCTACCAAGAGATTTAGCTTGTCCACCAATACCGTGAAAGATTCCTTTTCCATGAGTAATTGCAATGTCTTATTAAATTTGTCAGAGCGGTTCCAAAAATTCAGCCATGAATCTGTATTTAAATTGAGAATGCGGTCCATCAGACCATATCACTTCATCCTCTGGAAGTGATTCTGCACTTGGTTCTACGATGTCATACAGTTTTGAAAGGAAGGCAGATGCAGTATTTTTTCTTTAAATTTAAATGTGAACATATATGTTTGGTATTTTCCATTAAATGTAGAAGCTGCAGTGAATAAGGTTACTTTCCCTGCTCCATAGAGCATTATGTACTACATTTTGATATTCAGAAGTGTAGTTCATTGCAAAATTTATCTGAAATGTGCGTGTCATTTCTTTGTCCATGTGGAACTGCTGTGATTGAATTATTTTGGTGTTAATATTGCACCATATGTTTGAAACAATTATTGATCTTTTGTAGGAATTCACCAGCACATACTACTTTCACAAAACACTGGAGTGTATTTTGGTAGAGTTTGTTTTCACTCTTTCCAATAATGGACTTAGGAAGTTCGAGTAGTAACGTTAGACGCAGTGCAACATTTATTGCATTGCCCTTTGTAGCATTGAGAGTTCAGTATATTGTTGCAAAGGGTGTTTTTCTAAAGTGTCTTGGATTAATATTTTATTTTTAGAGGGTCTAATTTGAAAAAAAGTTGACATCTTACATTTACAGTGATCAATAGGTGTATCGTGCGAGAGAACATTGCTCGGACGAAACTTGAAAATGTGGAAAATTCAACTTTGACTTTTTGAAATTGATAACAAAATACTGATAAGCCTCCTTAAGAGAAACTGTCATAGTAATTTTGTTCTTTTCTTTCCATCCCTCCATACAACAATCTCATAGTTCATACCAGGGTCGGTACATAAAAGGTCATTTTGATATAGTAAATAATTTCATCTTTGTATTTTCATCTTGGAATGAGGTCTAGAACTAAGTCAATTGTTAATGTTTCGTCAAAGTGAAACTTACTTGTTTTAAAAGTTTAACCATTATTGCTTTTCTGAAGGAGATTTAGGAAGAGAATTAATGGACGTTTTAAGTTTTGCCAAATACCTGAGAGGAGTGATAGATTGTTATTGGTGTAGATGGCCCTTGATCATTTCCATTAATGTTATGGATTAGCTTATTCCTTTGATATTTTACTTTTCTTAATCTTTTCTCCTGTGCATTTGGAGTTGGACCGGATCTCCTTTTCTTTCGTTTTCCTCTCATAATCCGCTTATTTGTCTTTACCTTATCTGCATGCTTTGCCCTGTAATTCTTTAGCTCTTTCTCTACCACTCTTTTTGTTTACTTTTCCACGATAATCTGAAATTAGGAACTATTATTTATCAGTAAGAATTATTTGAAGGTTCTTTTGAAGAATACTAAGAATTATATCAAGTCTTATCTTTTGAACCTTAGTTTCTATAAAAATGTAAACTGATAACACACAATTCGAAAATATAACATCTAAACAACAATTGGTAACTGGAAGTTGCTTTTGTCAGTCACATGATTTTGACGTGCGAGTAACCTCACAGAATAAGTCCCGTGCATCTCTTTTCAAATGTCCCGTGCATCACAAACAAAACAAGTGACAAATATAATTCGAAAATATGAGTTTATTCGTGCATTGACATAAACTATGGATGTACTTCATATTTTTATTCCAAAAATTTGAAGTATCTTTTATAATTCACAGAAAAAACATTTTAACAAATGTGAAAAATACTGATTTATCTAAGTCCCGTGCGTCACAAGAAATTTCTGGTTATTTTTGTATATAATATGTGGTTACACATGTCATTATGTCAAGTTTTGATTAACTGTTGAATATTAAAGCATTAAGAAATTATGGGAAACGGCTATCCTCAAATGTAATAAAATTACATTGCCATAAATAAGTATGGATGCCCTGTGCATCGCATCGTATTTAAGTCGCATATTTTTAGAAATGTTTTTGTAACGGTCTTTTTGCACTGAAGCGGCAATTTTCAATTCGACCTTTCCTGCACAGTAAATGGAGAATTTCGCGTGTTCCTCGTTCATGTAAAAACGCTGAATTGTTTGGGCACAGTAAGAACTTTCTTATATACTAATTTTGCCGAAAGATTACTTCGTCGAAGGCTGACTTAAATGCTGCATGGAGGATTCCGGAAAGTTCTTCTGTCAATGAAATACTCTTGTTATTTTGACAACTGTGAAATTGTATTATAAATTTGAAGCAATACATTCATTAACATTTTATTAATCATAATTTATTCGTAACTGTCACAGACAATAGTTGTCTCCTTAATACCTCCATAGTCTATAGCACGACTGCTGACAATGATCGGCAGGGCGTGTTTGGTTGAATAACATTTAACATAACAATGGCAGAAAATGATCATTTTGTTCTAAATCAAAATATTAGAAGTTGAATGCAGAATGTAACTTCTTTGAAATTGATTTGGAGTGAAGTAAATTAGTTCCTGATGTAATAGTATTATAATGGGAAACATGGAGAAGTAAATGTGAATAGAATAGTTGCTAAAATGAAAGTTATAATTTAATTACTGAAAGTAATAGCTTGGGTCAGGTGGCACAATTGTTTTTCATTGTGTCAATCGGTATAACTGAGCGAGAGAGAGAAATGAGTCGGCTGATGAACTCCAGTTCGACATTAAGGTCGACCTTTTTTTTGTGGTCTGCCCATCACTAAGCCCTAGTACTTTGTTTATATGAAAACTAAGATATTCACAAAATGTAAAGAATAAAAAAATCCTTCCTTTCCTCGGAATTTACCGGAGTGGAAGAGAATGCTAGAGGAATGAAAATTTTGTATTGCAGGGTGGGTTTTTTTTTATTGGTTTGGTGGTATGATGCTTATTTAATTTTTATTTTGTTAAGGCTGTAAAAGTTCTTGTTAGAGGTTATTTGGGGAAGATAGTTTATTTTATTACATGTTGACGAATTTTGAATTGATTTTATTGATGACTATTGTGGTAATGGGTTGCTTTTTGGTGATTGTTGCTGCGGATTTTTGGGCTATGGGTTATGGATTTGGGGATGGCATTGGGAGGGTAAAGAAATAGAGTGGATGTTTTTTGTTGTGAGGAATTGATCTGTTGGTGCGGTTTGAGTAAGTTTTTGAAGGAAGCTTTGTTTATTGCTTTTTGTATTCTAGTTTTTGCTGCTGTGTGAACTTTCGTAGTTAGTGGTATCCTGTTCTTTTGATTTCCAAGTAACATTAGTCTGGTTTTGCTTAAAATATTAGTCTAACTATTGTCTAATCATATTAGTCTCTAAAGTGTCAATCGTTTTTAATAACAATTGTCGGATAGTGTATTGCACGTTTAAGAGAATAGTGCAAGTCTCATTTTCGTGGAGAACTGTTGTGTTCGAAAACTGGAAAATTAAAATTTTTTCAGACACAAATGTTGTTTTGGAGACAGACAAGACAAATGTTGTTTTGGAGACAGACAAGACAAATGTTGTTTTGGAGACAGACAAGACAAATGTTGTTTTGGAGACAGACAAGACAAATGTTGTTTTGGAGACAGACAAGACAAATGTTGTTTTGGAGACAGACAAGACAAATGTTGTTTTGGAGACAGACAAGACAAATGTTGTTTTGGAGACACAAATTACGGAAAGGATTGCGTTAATTAACTGCTTCTTGAAGATAGATTTTGAAATAAGATCGTGTATCATTTGTTGAAATGTTGAGTATATTACGCGAAATTGTGCGCGAAATTTAGGCAATTTTTAATGTATTTAAACTTTTTTTTCTGAAAGTGTTCCATAGTTTTTGCTGAAATTTTGTTTGAAGGATGTGAAGAAAATTGGTGTAGGTCGCATGTTGGTTGAGAAGCCTAATTTTTCGACATTCAAAAGGTTTTCGGAGTCTTCCTACTACTACATCTTTAATGAAATAAATTACTTGAAAATTATGCCAGTATTTTGGATTGAACAGGGCAAAAAGGGACATTCCATGTAGATTTGAAATGGGGGAGGACAATAAAAAAGGAGGAAAGGTTGTCCAAAAGGACATATTGCAACCCTGGTGTAACCCTGTGTTATCGAAGTATTTGTATGAAATGTTAATAAACTGTTTTGAATGAAAATGTTGAAGTGAAATGAAAGTTTTGAAGGAAAGAAATTGTAGATGACATTTTCTTATGTTTATGTACTAATTGTTTTAAATTCTTTGATTTTTAATTTAAAGGGAATAGGGTCTGAATGATTTAATTGATATAGTTCTGATAGTATTGGCTGATAAACATTTGTTATAAGATGTTTGTGGGGAGTATCTTACTGGTACCTATTGCATTATTTTAGTGTGGCACAGGAGTATGTAGTGTGTCCCTTAGTGTGTTGAAGCTATAAAACCTTGAACTGTGAAGGAGGGTTAAGCATAATCCACTATGCACTAGTATTGCTGGAGGTATTTCTAGAAAAAGAAAAGTTTGAAAGTGGATCATTCCTTAGGTGATGGTATGTAACTGTTGGTGGTGCTTTGAAGCACATGAATGTTAGAAGGCTTAGAATATTGCAAGGAGATGCCTTGTTTCAATGACTGGTTGAAATAGGTTTGTGTTAGAAAATGTTTAAGAGAACTGTAAAGGTTAGAATGAGTAACAAATGGATGTCCATGTAGTGATCTAAGTTTGAGAGAAGGTTGAGCAAGATGAAAATTATTATTTGAAGCCTTTATGATAATGCTTATTGAAATATTTGAATACATACCCCAAATATATTGGGAATTGATGTGGTAAATAGAAATGTATTTAAAAAATTTGAAATCATTCGAATGTATAATTTTGAATTGCACCTTTTTTTAATTGCAACAATATCTTGTAATAGTAAATTTCAGTAATTGACAGGATACAAATTTCTGATAAAGAATTATTGTAATGTGTTGTAAGACTATGTAGATACATTGTGAAATGTAAAATGATATTAAAAAACCTTGCTAATGTGAAGAAATTGAATGTGCTTTGAAAAGTAATTTCTGAAACAAATCAGACAACCCTGTGGTTGGTAGGTGTATAAAATGTGCATTAAAGTGGTGTGGATGAAGTAGTGTTTAAATGAAGGTGTTTTTATTGTTGGATAATTGTGCAGTGAATATTTTGATTTATCCTTTCAAATTGATGAGAATTGAGATACAAGAGCTAAAGACATTTAATTTCTGTTTTGTTTACTACTGCAATGCAACTGAAATTATTGTAGTTGTGAGACATGTTCTTTGTATTTGAAGTGTTTATTTTTTAAGTACATGTAGTTCGTTTTTAAATTCATCTCTAAAATACATGTGCCAAAATCTCAAAAATAGTTTAGCAAATACAAAATGTATGGACATTGTATTTGAAATTCTTTTTGAATAACACTTTAATGTTGTTTGAAAGTAGGTAATGTGGTGAGATAGTGGGAAGAGTGAGGTAATGAAATTTGAGAGTTTTGTGAATTATGAAATTGTTTCATTATTAGCAGTGGGTATTAGTGTAGGTTGAAATTATGTATTAAAAAATTAAATAATAGTTGTTTGTGTGAATTGATTGTTAAACGATAAGTAGTTGTTAGGTATTTGGAATTGATATGCCATGAATGTTGGGAGTGTTGGAAGTGTAATAAGATTGTTAATTTGTTATAAGTGAATGTAAATGGCAGTAAGTTAAATTGATTTGGTTTTCTTTTTAATTGTTTGGGAATTTCATAATTTTTCCTATTTATAATAAAAAGAATTGAAATGTGTTGTGATTTATTCATGTTAAATGGGTTACTTTGTGGCTTTCATGCTGTACAGAAATGTTGAGTAATGCCCTGCTCTCCCTTTCCTGTGTCTTTTCCAGTAAATTTCTAAATTGTAATACTGGAGTGGCAATTTTTAACCTAAACATTAAGTTTTAAGATTTGAAGATAATTATTGATAAAATTTTTGTGAAATTGTTAATGATTTAAAAAATATCATTTTGAAATGTGGAATAGTAGATAGTATATAATTTAAAATGTAAATGTTTATCTTAATATACAGATGAATCCTTGTTTTCATCAATTTTTTTAGAATATTAGTTTGTGTATAGTTGTTGAGATATTGAACAGTAATATTTTAAATGGTGAAATTGAAAATTATTTCAGTTTTGTTTATGGGACTGAAGTTTGAGGAATTGTTTTCAGGGGGTGGGAGAAGGTAATATTCTGAGGTGTCCTTTTTTTAAATTTCCTTGTTTTCCTATGTCTCTCACCTTTGTTGCTTCATTGTTTTTAAAAATGTTTACTTAATTGTTTATTTGATTTAAGTTGAGGGTATGAAATTGGTGATTGACCCTGATAGTTTTTCTTTCTCAGATTTTTATTTCCCTTCAGTGTTGAAAAGAATTTTATTTGTATGATATTTAGTTTACAATATTTAATTTGCAGGCTTGCATTTTTGATAAGTTTGTAAGAAGCATTTCCTTCCCTTTGTGAATTGATTTCCTGTGTAATCCTGTTGTCAATCATATTTTCCTCTCAAAATAAATGTAGAATAGAATGTTCTCATGTCTTTTTCTTACCCTATCCTCTTTGTAGTGTTAGGTGTCATGAATTTCCCTTGAAGTATTGTTTCCCTTTATTTGTATTTTTAATTTTTCCCTTCCGGTTCCTATGAACCTTTCTCTACTGCTCCCATTATTTTTAGTGGTATATTGTAAATGTTTTCATTGTTACTTTCTGCCCTTTATATTGTTTTTCAATGTGAACCATAACAACCTGATTGCTATTGTCTCGTGTGTTATTTCCTTTAATATTTTCCCTGTTCTAAAAGTTTAATCTTCCTTTATTCCTTCTTGTAGACATTTTGCAAATCCCTTGCTCATTAAAATGTTGCATTCCTCTTCCTGTGCAATCCTTCATCCTTCAGAACCTATTCAGTACCTGACCAAATGCAGATAGTATTTGGCAGTAAGCTTAGTTTGTCATTTTGTCACACCTCCTACCCCTGACTTCCATCTGTCACTTTTTCTTCCTTGTGATCCTTTTCATTGTACCTTCCCTGTTCCTTATTGCTTTTCTTCCCCTCCTGATAATTTATATCCTGACATTTACTTCATTTTAATTTCCTTAACTTCCATATCCTAAATGTTTGTGTCCATTTCCATGTTGTAAAATCTTATTTTTCCTTGATAACTTACCTTGTTTCCTCTGTTTAATATTTAGAAATAAAAAAATAAAAAATGTAAATGTTAATTTTTTGTCTTGTATTGTTGCATGTGCAGATCCTGTCGGAGGAATTGGTGTGTATGAGCAGCGGAGCTGCCCCCCCCTGCCCCGGCCCGGGGCTGTGGCAGTAGGTAGTCCGTGAGAGCGTGGAGCGTCGGAGCAAAGGAGCTAAAGGAGCGACACAGGACACAGGCACAGCTCAGCACTGCACTGCCACTCCCCTGCTGCTAATAAAGCTCGCTTCCAATCACACTTGTTCTTTACTTCTCTCCCTCCCTCCCTTCCTAGTAGGATGACTTAGCTTAGGTTAACACTTAGGAGAGATTGCAAAGGAAACTTGAACTTTGGAGGGAACTCTGTACTTGGTGACTCAAGGAAACAACTCTGAAATGAGGACTGCAAAATTTGAAAGAGAAACACACTAGGAGAAGAAACTTGAAACTAAGTGAAACAACTAAGCAATAGAATGGTTTACATAAGCAATTAAGGGATCAACTGAAAACTTCCAAGAACTTAACAGAAAATGAACTCTGAAGAAAACTTTCAAGAATTTTGGAAACAAACAAACATTCAATAAAATGGTAAGTTAATTTTGCTCAATGATACCCTGATCTTTAACTTAACTTAACTTTACACACCTAGAAACTATGAAAATAAACAGGGCAAAAAAATTAAGTTATTGCATAGCAACTTTACCTAACTACCTCAACAAGATTAAACGAAATGAAAAACAAATGGAGAGAACTCAGGACAGGTTACAATTAACTAAAGGTTACAATTAAGAAAAGAATAGATTCATGTTGAAAAATTAGCAAACTTCATTTATTACATTCAAATTCAATTATTTACATATTTCATGACCAACAATGAAGCAATTAATTCACATTCCATGACTTCTCTTCAAAACACAAACTTCTGCCAGACTTCCTTCACTCATCTGTGAACATACATACAAAAAAAATTCAATTCATTGAAATACAAATGCACATTTCATTTTCAAGTGAAAGCAAATACTATATTTCATTTCAACACCATACTCAAATTATCAACTTTCCGAATTCACAATTCTACATTAATGCCACAATATATACAATTTAATCACAACATAACCACCACCAGCAGATAGGGATGTGGGGTGGCATCTACTCTTCTACATGTATATGTCAATCACCAGGTGAGAAACTCCAAGAAAATTGAACAGGGTATCCAAATTAGGAAACAAAAGCATGCATACAATTTTATTCACAAAACAAGTTCTCAAGACTATCTACAGAAAGCAGTTTTTGAACTGACAAGAGGCCCAAAAATATTTATCAAATATCACCAAAAACAAAAGTTAGGATTCTGCAAACAGAGCCTACATTGTAATAAATGGACAAGTACTGGAACAAATCAACAAATTTTCATATCTTGCAAATCTAAGTGTATTTAACCTCACACAGGTGATTTTGCAAATGTACAAATACAATACAATCTGTAAAACAAACAACTCTGAGACATCAACACAAAACAAAGCCATAAATTCACAATATAATCACTGAATGTATGGTTATGAATGGTTCCCAGACAGGAATAATGCACATACAAAATTCCTCACACCTTCTAGGACAAACAAGGGACAGACTGAGAAACAAACACTAAAGACAGTGGAGAAAATATAAAACTCTCAAAACAACCTGAAAAGATTGAACAACACAACACATAGCAAAAACTAATATCGAAATATAAACCAACAGGGAACGCACACATCACAAGACCACAAAACAAGTGGCAACAGCAGGACAACTGCAATATTAACTACCAGGAATATCACATACATAAAAGACCAGGCTGTTAAGCCTAAACACCTAGAGTTCACAATGATCACAACAAACACTTCAAAAAAAAACCTCTATAAAACATATCCAAAGGAAAATTAAACCTGTCATGAACAGGATAATACCTTCACTTTTTTCAAACTCACAACCCTTTCTCTGTAATACATCCTTCCCACTCTACGTCAATAAATTAATATAGCAAATTCCACAACAGGATTATGAAAGGTATAAAGAAACATTTCTTCTCAAACAAACACAAACACGTCCATACTAAAGTTCCCAACTCTCGAAAAACTATGAGGCAATTCTCTACAAAATCACCAGACTTCCAAAGAACCTTGCATCTGCTCAATCAAACAACAAAATGTGCAATGTTACTCAACCAGCTGCATTTTCAAAATGCATACTTCATATTGTACTAATAAATAAACATTAACATACTACCTGAAGGAAATTACCAACACAATCAAATCAATCAATCAATCATTCTTCAAATATTCTAACTCCCATCACTTCTTTGTATATAACACTACACCCAAATTTCAAGCTACAAAATAAATATTCTGCACAAAGACATTTCATATCTTACTCTTCCAAACATTGCCCTCTACATATTCAAACTACATTACTAATTCACACATACAGTCTTTCTTCACATTTTTCAAACAGCACTTCTAAAACAAACTACACATACATCAAGTTATTAAAACACATCGAGATACAAATAACAGCACACATGATAACCATCACTCAACATTCAAAGAGATCAAAAATAAAAATAAAACAAGACTGGTAACATGTAGGTAAGCATACAGAAGCACATTCAAGTATTCACAACTTACTAACACACACAATTCATCTTTCTATTTTTTAGACAATATATATACAAACAAATTATGTTTAAAAGTGGTCAAGGGTATATTCAACAAAATACATACACATTTTACAAATATTTATTTATTTCTCCTCATTTCATAACATTACATATACAATAAAGCCTAGTAAAAGTGACATAATGGATAATTAACAAATCAACAGTGCAATTACTATAGCTCATAAATGAAGGTACAGGGCACATAAAGAATGTGGAACACAGCAAAACAAAATTACTGTAGCAACACCACAGACAAACACAAAAGATATATAAGATAAATGAGAAAACACAAATGGAAATGGGTGTTGGCTCATGTTCTAAGTATGTATTGACAAGTAGTATTAGGCAAACCTTACAAACCCAATTGAAGTTATTCAATAATAATAAAAATAATTTATTTCCAAAAGAATTATATTGTCAGTGTACAAAAACCATGACTATATAAAAAACAAAAAGAATACAAATTTTGTTCAACTACTTTACATACATTATACATCCTGTTTAACCTTTCAGTAAAAAATACTGGTCTTATCACATTTAAAATTTAAATGTATTTATTACATTAATTTTTTTTCTTCTTATTCAGTACACTACAAACCCACTTTATGTACTTGTCAGAGAGGGGTGTGTTACATTGTACATTTGTTTTCTTTTCTCTATTACCATTGATTATAGCTCACCCATCATCAGTACTGTTTGCCTGTTTGGAATTTAGATTTCTTTTCCTAGGAAACTCAACAGGAAAAAAGAAATCAAAACCATCAAACAAAATTTGTCAACAAATAAAAAGAGATGTCAGTTGCCAACTGACTAATATGAAAACTATAAGTTATACTTATACTTAATTACCATTTTGAAAATTTGTAGTGACAAATCAACAAGCAAAGCAACATAATAATAATAATTTTATCTTCATTAATTACTCAAGAAACAAGTAGAACTCCTATGCCAAATGGCAGCTGACATTAACTTCAGTTAAATTGTCCAATTATAAATAATTAGAAATTAAATAATAGGACTCAAACACAACAATTAGTCCATACCATCAACCATTAACAAAACTGAATAAGAGTAACAGGAGCATTATACAACTTTTACAAATTATTATGTGATAGCCACTGTTTATAATATGAAGATTTATAATAATTAACAACATAAAAAACATAAACACGACAAAACTCAACTCAACTCAACTCAACAGGCAAAAAGAAAACAAAATCATCCAATTCTCTAAATTAAACTCAAATGGATTGTAAATAAATAAAACTAGATGGCAGTTGGCAACAGGCAAAATTGAGTAATAAGATATACTTCATTTGCATGTTCAAGACTTTTGTAGTGACAAATCAAAACAACAATAGGACACACAAACAAAGCGTAGACTATACAGTGAGCAATTAACAGGTGATATAATTACTAGTTCACAAATTACAATCAAAATATTATGTAAAACAAATAAAAAAACAAACAATGAAACTGAATGAGAGTAACAGGAACATTATACATTATTTTCAAATTATCAGCTTGTGATAACCGCTGTTTACTACATTAACATTTAGTTGTACATAATTAACAACATTAAATCTTACAATGATGAAACTCAATGAACTCAAAGAAATCACAATTATCCAATTATTATTTAAACTAAAAATTAATTCTAAAACAAAAAATAAATAGAATAACCAAATAACTGAATGAGTGTATCATTATCAGGAACATTATACATTTCTTACAAATTTCAATCTTGTGATGAGGTACTTTACAATATCAGTCAATCATGGATCATGCACACTACACCTCACATGAACAAAAGCATACAAGGATGTGTCAAGATATAAAGAAATATCATAACAAAATACTTCAACTATGTCAAAAGAAAGAAAGAAAGAAAGAAAGAAAGAAAGAAAGAAAGAAAAGACACCACCAAATCTAGCACTTACGACCCAATATACAGGAACAATACAGCAAGGAATACCACACAAGAGATGGACACTTCACAACACCAACAACAATAACCACCACACCTACTGCACAGGGGACAAAGCACACCTAAAGCTTATAATCATGTTAGTCCTGCAGAAAACACAACTGTCATACTGAGGGACATTTCTCAATTTTTTCTCTTCTTTTTATTATCTTTTGCATATGACATTGTTCATGTTTCTCTTCTTCAGATGCTTCACATCTTAGCATATTTATATGTAATAATCATAATTTTTAACAACATTCTGTAGGGTTCTTTTTCAGATAATTTCTTTTTCTTTTAAGTGTCCCTAATACACTTCAGAACAATGTACACAAAGTGCAAAAACTCAATTGTATATTCTTTTTCCATGGGCAGAATATCAAACTAACATTTATTTCACAAATTTACTATAAAATTACAGTCATTTCAATACTGTCTGCCTTTCAAAATATAAACATTAACAATTATTATTTTTTTCATGTCAAAAACAAACAGTTAAAAACTGTGTGTGGCATGCTATGAAGAAAAGTTATTTTCAAGTTACATCTATGTCCACAACATTGACCCACAAGCTCAAGTACAAAACTTGTTACAGGTCCTTTACAATTATACAATCCAATCATTGTTACAATTAATATTACTTTCCTTTTGGATGCTCGGTATAGTCTCTAACTGTATACAAACACTTGCGCAGCAGAAAACATTTTACTTGCTACTTCATCTTTTGTATCAAATTAAATCATTTCATGTCAACTGTTAAGGTATAAAATAATGTACATGTATGTGAATTTTTGGTAGTCAACTATTAATACTGTTACTTGATGAATATCATTACAAAATTTACATAGCACATCTTTCCTTTCACAAACAAATAAATCAACAAAAATACCCCCCACCACTCTCCAAAAACACATAAATCATAGTAACTGTACAGTTGCCACTTGTACTGTACATTCAGCAAGGATTTATCAAACTAATTAAACAAGAAAACTACTCATCAATGACAAACAAACAAAGGTAACAACAAAGGTAAAAAGCTGTAAATAAGGTAGCTGCAAGGTAGGTAAAGCTGTAGGTAAGGAGCTGTAAAAACAAACAACAAAATATCTACACAGATTTATTGCCATAAAGGAAGGGGCTATTTTTCTTTACCCACTTCTTCATTTATTTCTTTGTAAGAGGAAACCTATGCTATGTACATTTCAAAATAATTTTCCATGTTTACATTTTTATACACAGTATTCAAGTGACTTTTTATGTCTTTTTTCATATCTCTGTGTTTATCAAGGAAAAATAGATTCAAAACATGGTCTTTCAGGTTGGAAAGGAATTTAACAAGGCTACATGGTGAGAATAAAGTCAAATGAATGACAGAAAACACTAGGAATGCAGTCCAGCTGTAACATGTGACAAGGTTCGACATGGGGCAAGGGGCATAGAAACATCATGTTGGGAACAAGTCTAAATTAATAAGGCTACAAAGCATTCACAATAAACATAAACAACACACCTTTACAGAAAGAGGATACATAACTGAAGGCATTATCATGCTTAGAGACAAAGCAATACAAAAAAATATTTGAACAGAAATACAACAACTTGCAAACATAGGACATGTTTCACAAAATTCATAACTAAGAAATAAGGAAACAAAGTAGTAGGGTGACAATGTTTTACATTACATAATGAAATAACATGCAGCAAGTACAGAGCAAACTAAGACAAAGTAAGTGCAAAATATGTCAAAGGGTAGAAGCAAATGAATATGGGCCACAAAATCTAAGATGGCAGTACATCACGGATGATAATGACTTTTCAGCATCTCAATTCACTACAGTATCACAAAATAAACAACACAAATCAGCAAAGCATGGATAACAAAGAGGATTAAAATCTCGTGTGAAAGAAAGAGAGCGCTTTATAAACTCACAAAACAACACTCACACAATCCTTAAATAGTTACCTACTATAAGCGATATTCATCCATACTCAAAAAAGTTATAATAAAGGCCAAACATATGTCATACGAGGAGTATTTATTAAAATACAAAAAATAAACAAAAGCTATATGGAATATTGTAAAAAAAAAAAAATTACCAGCAAATAACAAAGAACAAAATATTGATCTAGTCCATGAACACAGAACAATAACAAACCCTCATGAAACAGCCAGTATATTCAACAAACACTTCTCTGAAATTGCTGGAATCCAAACACTACACCTCTACAACCATCACCTTTCTTAAAAAACTCTCTTTCTAGCATGTTCATCACACAAACATCAGGAAAGGAAATACATCAAATTATAAACAAAATGAAAAATCAACAATCCGCTGGGATAGACAACATTCCAGACTTCTTAATAAAAAAAGATTGCTCCATACATCAAGCCATTAACATATTTATACAACCAATCACTAACTCATGGCTCCTTCCCAAACATATTTAAAACTGCTGTAATTAAACCTATGCACAAAAAATGTAACAAACAAGATGTAATCAATTATAAGCCAATCTCACTCTTGTCAGGTTTTTCTAAAATATTAGAAAACCTCTTCCATGAAAGATTAAAAAACTACCTGATACACTGTAACATTATCGCTGACTCTCAACATGGATTCAGGGAAAATTGTTCAACTCAAACTGCTCTATTCACCTTTGTAAATGAAATCCTCATGGCATTACAGCAAAAACAAATTCCTGTTGGTCTCCTTCTCAGCCTGTCAAAAGCCTTTGACATGATAGATCACACAATTCTGTTGTCAAAATTACAATCATATGGAATACAAGGGATTGCTTACAATTGGATAAAATCATACCTATCAGTCCAAAAACAAATAGTACTATTACCTTACCAAAAAGACAACAAAATAAATAACCATCACTCCGAGCAAAAGAATGTGACATATAGGGTCCCGCAAGGATTCACACTAGGCTGCATTTTATTTCTTATATTTGTAAATGACCTGCCATCAATAATGCAAAACAACAAAACCGTACTTTTTGCTCATGACACTAATATAATATTCAAAGAAAGAACAAACAATGCTTTGCAAGACTAAGCCAATTTAGCCATCGACAAGCTACTTCAATGGATTCACCATAACAAACTAATCCTAAACCAAGTCAAAACAATCACAATACCCTTCCACAACCCCCACTCAACACAACAATACTCACCAAATTTAACATTACAAGGAAACAGCATCAGACAAGCACAGAAAAAAACATTTCTCACAGTCACCATACAATCCAACCTCAAGTTCAACTCTCACTTACAAGATATTAATTTAAAATTGAGCAAACTTAATTATGCTCTTAGAATAATAATAAGAAACAGCACAAACAGTGTACTTTGCAAATGTGCACTCTATTCTCAAATACAGGATAATAATATGGGACCAACCACCAGAGGCTAAACAAACATTCAAAATACAAAATAGAATCATTCAAACAAGAACAAATACAAAAAGAACAGAGTCCTGCAGACCTCATCTCAAAAAACTTAACATACTTCCACTGCCTTGTATTTTTATTTATGAAATTATCATGTTTGTAAAACAAAATCTAGTAAACAATGACACACTTTACAAATTCAACTCAAACTTACACCCCTATAACACAAGGCAAGCTTGGAACCTTCATCAACCAATGTGTAGAAGCACATTATACCAAAAGAGTACATTCTCTTCAGGTATACAGTTCTTTAACAAATTACCAATACATCTGAGAAACACGACAGGCTTGTACAAATTCAAAAAAAAAAATTAAACACTTCCTTGGTGAAAAACTTTTTTATAGCATTCAGGAATACCTCAATGACTAACATGTGCAATGTGATTTCAGGTGCTGCAGTACGACTAGGTGTAGAAATAGGAAAAAATCTGCCCATAACCTGCCTCCTCCCCATTTCAAGATATTTTCAAGGAATATACTAACACTGTTAAACCATATGTAGCTGTTACCATAATTGTTATCATGTACTGTTAGTATATTATTATTATTATTATTATTATTATTATTATTATTTATTATTATTATTATTATTATTATTATTATTATTATTATTATTATTATTGTTAAATCATTCATTTTCATAAATATATTTATATCTTTATACTTTTACATAAATATTGGTACACGTTTCAATGTTCTACAACCTATGTTAGTGCATTAACATTCATTGGCACTGACATTTACTACAGATATATCTCTCCTGTACCAAGGTGTTGTAAAACATGAATGTGCATAGCAAATGTTAAGATATTGGTAAACAACATTCACTTAGGAAAGCAAGTCATAAAGGAAGGTGAATTTGAACAAATTTCAACCTTGTGTATCAATACAATCAACATATCAACTGGATCTTTTATAGCAGAATTTTCAAATCATATAATTAACATTAATAATTGTGCAGTTTGGCAGTAGGGTTTAATATGAAATCAAAAATTAAAGGAGGAAAATGGAGTACCAATATCCAAAAAGAGGGAGACAAAGGAAAAAGAAAAGCAACAGAAGGAAACAAAGAAACTCACAAAGTAGTACAAGATACAAAGATATCAGAATCAGTTTCAGGAATTTGGTACACATTGATAGTTTTATTGATTGATTGATCGATCGACTGATTGATTTATTGCCCGATTGTTTAATTGATTGATTTTTCCGGGAGGATCTACTGTTATGGCCATTCATCACATTAAGTGTAGTGTATGTTTTTGTCGCGGGAGATGGCAGTCAATTTCCCCTTCTCCACTTCTTGATAGCGTCATCCGACGCTGACTTACACGTAGCCTTGCGGGATTTGCCCCAATCACGTTTCTACCACCACCTCCCCCATAGGGGGAGCCACGATTGCGTACGTATCATGGGTTCTGGTGGAGGAATGTAAGCTGCCACCCGGACCCTGAGCTTCACGGCGCAACTCACACCGAAAATCTGGGGTCGGTTCTCAGGGAGGAGGGGCTTGGTACCGACCCTTGGGCGGCATTTAGCGTGGAGTACGTGTTAGCTGGCATCCCCTGTGCAGCTTGGGGGCAAACTTCAAACTCACATATGCAAGTCCAGACGGGGAACACGAACCTTCCTGACAGGGTTGCCCAGGTTCCGGCAGACTCGCGTCGATAGATTCGAGGGGGACGCACTGAGGAGGAGCGTTAAGGGCCCCGACCCCTCTGGGCCTCGACCCGCGAGTCCACATTTGGACTCCTGCCTTCATCGTGGCAGTGGGCCGATTCTCCGGCTACAAAGGACGGATTTGTTCCCAGCGGACTAGACAAGTGCATTCTTTCGACTCCGGAACTACCCTGGATAGCTAGTAGCTCAGAGATGGCAGGACGACCCAACCCAGACATTGAATGGGCAGGTTGGCATAAGGGCTAACTGCATTCCGGCGGGATCCCCATACAGCCGGTCGGCGTATTTCTGCGCCGGCGGAAAATGCGGATAAAGGCGCAAAGCTTACGTGCCGACCCCAGGACTTAACGCCCCCTGGTAGCACAAGTGCAGGTGCAGTGTAGTTGACCACACAGGGTACATACATAATCAGCGGGGCACCGTCCTACCCGTGATAAGCTCGCCCCAGAATGGTCTCCCGACATACGTCTTAGTGTAGTGCTTGTAGGTGTGTGTGTGTGTGGGGGGGGTATGTGAGGGGTGACAATAGGACACGAAACGAAAGAAAAATCACGCGCGATCTGTGACTCTATTGTTAGGATACTTCTCCGGCAATCGCCTGGTGTTGATCGTAAAAACCACGGAAAACTACCAATCAGAGCAGCCGATCGCTACAATTCTCTTCCAGAGATTGAATTCTACTTAGCTATTTATCTAGTGTCGAAAATCCTGTCTTCGTCGGGACTCCAACTCTACATCCTCCCGGTTACACGCGCTCTTGTCAAATCAATTGATGCCCTGAGCCAACTACGCCCGTTCGCTGACGTCAGCAATAAGGATTAAGAACGTCCAGATTTTGTGTACACTTCACAAGAAAACACAACATATACTCCCGTGACAGAGTGATCATCATGAAAAAATTAAGGATACGAGAGACCAGGTTAGGAAGATCACTCAAATGAAATTACTCGGATTTGGAAATCATAGAGAGGTTTCTGCACATTTTACAATCCTCTTTACTTCTAATAAACTATAAACGAACAAAGTATTAATTTAGCACAACACATGTAAACTATGCCTTACGCCACTTCAATATAAACGGAACAAGTATACGCATGCTATATGTCTTACAGACGGATGAAAAGCAAAATTGGTGGAGAAAAACAAAATCGCAAGTACCCCGACTTCTTTCTGAAAATCTTCAAACAAAGAGGCAAGAGAGGAACACCTACCTACCGCATGTAAACAACAAGGTACTTTATAACACGTGTAAAAATAAAAAGGGTACCACACAATACAAACATCACTTTGCCGCGATTACATCAAATTTTCAAAATGTTCTTGATTGATAGATGGATTAGATACCCTTTTCGAGATATTCAAACATAGTACAATCCCACTTCATTTCAAAATAAGCAAATATGTTCATCTTCCTTAAAGATTACAACGGTATTAATTTCATTCTACATTCATTTATTATCATTCTGCACTAAATGTCGTGTACCCAGTCGTAGTATCTGCGTATCTGCCTTAAAATTCAAAGTTCACGGGTTCAAACCGGACTGTAGACAGTGTTTCATAAAAGTATACTAAACGCAAGTGTGCCTCTCATGCTTGTCGGGTGATTCGTAAAACAACTCACTAAATTCCCGCAAACTTAAACCCACTCACAATTCCTTTTCCAATGAGATCAAATATGCCCTCAGCTGGCGAACGAAGCAACTAACAATCAAAATGACTGCACGAATTACCTTCGGCGCCAACTACTATGGGATTTCCTAAGCCACCCAACTAGAGAAATTGACAATTTTCTATCTTCATTTCTGCTAGAGGTTGTCAAGCAATAATTATGCATGTTTATAAGTCCACCACCTCATTTTTAGAATTTTTCCATTCCTGTCCTTTGGCTCGACACCCCGAGCGGAGGCCTAGCCTCTCCGCCGTGGGATATGGGCTTCGTGTGGTTAGTACGAAGACATCCCTCCACCATACATTTTGGTCTTCATAATCTTAGTAAGGAGAGCGTGCAGTTATATTTTACCTCGGCCGGACCAGACACCGAGGGCCTCCTTTTTTTCCTTTTTCCTACTACCTTACTCATAACACTTAATAACCATTATCTACTCCCAAGAGCTGCAATTTTATATCACTCAGTAATGAGCATATTTCAGTGATTGGAACGAATCTCTATTGGCAAACCCTACAAAACAATTACTTACCCCTCGCACATGTGGCTCGACAGGCTGCTGCAGCTCTCTGCGCCCTCTCTTCCAGACACCAAAGGCGGCGGCTCGCGATGCAGCGACACGTATGCAACACAAAAGAAAGAAACTCAAATTTTCGTTCTTGTTCCTGGTGCACAATCACTAACGAAAATAAATTATCAAGTACGCCACAACAAAACTATTGACTAGAAAAAAAGTCTCTGGAACGAAAATAGAATACAGCTGCATATTTACTTATGTTCCAAGAACAAGAAAAAACTAGCAACTCTGTTTATATTCAGTTGTTTTATTCAACATTCACTTCTTCTATTTGCAATTCACGACCGTCACACATAGGATTTATTTTCGTTCCCAATACAAGGGGTACAGTTGTTTTCAACTGTCCTTTATACGAGCAAGGAAATATGAAAAATGAACTCCAATCACAGATAAGCTGGCTAACGCCGGGTTCTTCACCGAAGACGCTGGCTAAGCGGTTACGGTTGAAAGAAGAAGACGCGCAGCTTACGACAGTTCTCTACCAAACGTGTATGCTAAACCGCGAGCGAGAAACTCCACCGCGATGTAACTACCGGGGAGCTAAGTATTTCACGCCAACAAAATTTCTTCATTTGCTCAAACTTTTGGTCCTTTTTTCCTGTCCAGCGAAGCGTGTCCGTCCGCTTATGAGTTCCGACAACTTTCACATCAGCTTACCAGAGTTGGGGCTACAACATTACTCTCATAGAAAATCGGTAATATTTATCTAGCATTTCAAACGCCAGCAACTAATCACAGCAATACTAACAGTTGTAAATGAATCATATCGTTGGGCGGGCGGCGGGGTTCTGTGAGTTTCATACGAGCATTTTACACGATTTGTACTAAGCATGTTGAAAACTTCTCAAGACGTATTGAGATTCAGCGTCGTTAAAATTTCAAATATATATAGAACGCAAATAAGCACACTTCCTGTTGGTTTTACCTTCGTAAAATATTTAATTACATTTCTTCAAGCATTTGCTTGCCCCAACCGGAATTCGAACTGGGCCTTCTGCTTTACGCCCAGCTGCTCTAACTACTAAGAAGGACAAAGTTCGAATTCCGGTCGGGGCAAACAATTCTTTGAACAAATGTAATTATTAAAATTCATTGTAACTCAGTAACATGTTCACAATTTGGATTTCTTTACAACTGCGGATCATATTATCCGAGCGTAATTGCGTCCAACAAGGTGACGAAGGTGACAACTACATAAATTATTTTTTGTGCAGGTACGTGAAAAATGCTAAAATACCAGTGGTCTATAAAATTACAATTCTCCGCAACAATAAATTTTTCATTACATTCAACAATTACTAAAAATATTCAAATTACAATTTCGATGAAAATAGGCTGGAAACCTTTATTAAATACAATTAACTAAATATCATTCTTTGCCGAAATACTGACTAAATGTTAAATACACACAATGCGAAAACATTACGTATTCAAAATTTACAGGTATTATAAACTTAATAACGTTTTCACCTATTCAACGATACACGTCTTCGGGTTTTCTCTCGTAACCGTTATAGTTTTGTCAAAAGTCCGAGCACGAGTGATATTTTCTTTACCTTGATTGTCAAAAGTAGCAATTTTGGGGGTTGATATTGTAATTTCTGTAAAAAAAATTATATCACAAAAATAATATCTTGAACTATTTCTCTCGTCGTTCATATTTAGATTACGGGCGATTTTTATATGTTACTAAAAGAATTACTGCCCGTAGTCTGCCCATTCCATCAGCGCCGTTAATAAAATAACATTCTATTTCAGTTATTCTTCACTTTCAATAACATTTTATTAATTCTCAAAATCCAAATGTTTTCAAATTTAAAATTTATTTATTTAAATGCATTATATTACTTTTTATAATTAAATAATTAATAATAAAAAGTAAAATTTCTTATGTATATTATAAATTAAATTATTTTGTCATTTGCCTGTTGAGATTTATAAGTCATAAAACAACATTAATAAATCATTTCAACTAATCTGTATGTTAAAGGACACTACGTACATTTAAACAAGCCGCGTCGGCACTTCCGCGTTGCATTTCGATGAGGTTGACAGTGCCGAAACTCTACCACGTTGAATTTTTAAGGTCTTTTTTACGTGGAAACACGTACGACTTGGTTGTTCTCATGCGCAATCGCTCCTTCGCTATCGACTCCTAGCTCAGGATTACTTTCGTTCCGACTACATCGTTCGCCCGCTCGTTCTGTCCTGCTAGGCCTCGCCCCGCTACGACACACTGCAACGTCCAGCAACAATAAAGCCCACGTGGATTAGGAATTGCATTTAACTTAAGCGCCATCTTCTGATGTAGCGCCATCTAGTGGAGAGTTACAAGAAAATGAGCAGCATAAAACCTTTTCCATGAAAAAATTGTAAGATACGCCAAATTTCATTGACATTGGGCAAATGTAGTTTATCAAGCTCCGACAAACCAACATCCGATTTGGCACGACATATGTAGATTACATTTGTGAGCAAATGCAATCTACATATGAATGGGTAAAATTCAGAACGGTATAAGGGGCATTTTATAAATTCTGAGATAAAATTTTTCATTTTATGCTATATTTCAATTGCAATGTAATTTCGTGATTTCAATAAACAATTGAAATGCTGTGGTTTTAATGGTGAAACAAAGCACAGTAATATTGACTTAAACAAATTTCTCAGAATTTATAAAATGTCGGTTATACCGTTCTGGTTTTCACCCATTCATATGTACATTGTATTTGAGCAAAAGTGCTTCAAATGCTTCCAAATCAAGTTTTTTCAAAACTCTAAAGTTCTCGGTAAAAATGGAGTGAACATTATGAGTTTTCATTTACGCTTAAATGAAACATTCTCACAAAAGGGTTCAAAAAAATTCTAACGAACATTTGCATAAAGCCATGTCAATCATGTCAATCATGTCAATTCAAGTAATTTGACACGTCAATCAATGAAAATTCACATGTCAATTCCACTATTATAGGACCGAAAATTATACAAAATATATTTAAAAATTATGTTTTAGACGTCAATAGATATAAGCTGGAAAAAGTGCGGGGCAAAACCGAAAACCAAGCCCCGACTAAAGAGACAAGGAAACTACTACGACAAAGTCTGTGTCATTCTCTACCGCTAGTTACTTTCTGTAAAGGGATACTTATGCATGTAGCGTCTGATACATTTTCAAAATTTGCTCGAAAATAATTCAACATTTTTTTCTTTACATTTCGTTTAAGAATAGAGAAAGGAATATACTTAAAAATATGCCAGAAGTCCCAACATCACTATTAACCACGCATTTTCAAAAGGTAAAAAAAAAGGTTGCATTTTCTTCCGCGCTTTTCTACAACTACAACATTGAATTTGAGTTTTTTTTCATCAAATGACATCTCAAACATATTAAACTCTGTTTACACAGTGGAAACTTATTGTATTGTACCACAATTTGTACACCTACCATTATTCCCTAGTCTTCGAGACTTAATGCTGAATCGCATTAAACAATGTTTTGGGGTTTTCTATTTTCCGTATAGTGAATGTGTTCAACGTTTCTACAGCAACATTCCACATTTACCTAATATTCGGCCGTGTACCCTTGCTGGTCGAAAAGTTCAGATAAGTCCCAACTTTCCAACCAATTTTTAAACACATCGATTCTTATGATTGACGTGGTTTCTGCATAAATTCATTCAATTGTACATATGTAAATGATGTCATGCAACTTTCTTTAACGTATAAGTAATTGTAGAATAACAACACTATGAGGAGGAAAAGTTTCCCTATGCCACGCATTACCACTACATTAAAGTGTTTTTTACACTACCCACTTCGCACACATGTTGGGAGGGTTGCATCACTTACTCCAACCACATATCTCAAAATCATTCACTGTCGTAATGTGTTCAACTTATTTCCACTCATTTTACAAATTATTCATAAACAATATAAAAAAATCAACAATTTCTGTACTCCAATCTCACAGCCACAAGTGCGGTACAAACTGGCCCTTATACTGTCTGTAAACAACTTTCCTTTCTTCTCGAATTCGCACCTAAAAATCAAACGCATTTGTCAGTAAGATCAACTTACAACTAACATTAACTCCTGTAATTGTATCCAAACCAACTGTCTCCCATCAAAACATTATCGTTTTAAAATTAACAATCAAACTCATCATTTTCTCATTTGCATTTCACAAATGTATCATTTCATAAAATAAATTAACATACTATCATCTCATTATAAGTAAATTTAATTCACATGTAACATGTTTCACGTTTTGCCGTTAACATACAAAATATACATTCATGTTCGCTAGACACTGTTCATTTCTACTCTTTATTCTTTTATGATTACATTTTTTATACACCAATCCACTAACATATCTCATTTTCACATTGTATCGAGTTTTCATTCACAATATTTAACAGTTACTTTACATCATTGTACACTAACTTGTCGTTCAATATAAACAAAAATTGAAAAATCACAAATCAACGCGCAACGTCAAGCCAACAGCAGCACATAATTTCTCGTATTAATGGTAATGGATTCATAAAATTATGTCTCAATTTATTCACTAACACATAACCCATCATAAACCTCACTGAACGAACCACGTGTGGTTTTCATGTATACCTGCTCTCTCATCCAGGAACAATTGTCATTTCTCATCCAACAACAAGACAATCATGTTTTCACTGTAGCAGTATTCGCATCAGATTACATACACAGGTAAGGATAATTTCACACAACCTTTCCTCCATTACTCAATTTTCTTCCTAAAGAACACCTTCAAGAACGGCGCAGGTCTGATTTTCAGTGAAACCACTAAATTTCCGAAAATCTGTAAACTTAAAACTTCCTTCGACTCCCTCCATCAATTCTGTTATAGTCTACCCATACTCGCATATTATGGCCTATTATGTCTATCATACAACCCCGCCCTATCGTGCTGTGTCCTCTCCCGTCCCTACCGATCCCTGCCCGTCCCGTCGCGTCAAGCAATTCCCAAATCCATCCCTGCTCTATGCCTACCACTCCCGCCCTGCCTTGTCCCCTCCCGTCCACCAATTCCCAAATCCATCCCTACTAAATGCCTACCACTCCCGCCCTGCCCTGCTTTGCACGGACTCCCTTTCGCCTCTCTTCCCTGTCATATGCGCTACGATTACTGTTTTTACCAGCAGTTTTGCTACCGGCAACTGTTAAAATTAATTGTTGCATATTCCCGGCAAACTTCTAGAAACTACTTTAATATGAAATTAAGCATTGACGGCGATATGCGTTTGTCTGTGAATGTCGCTCATATTGCCAACATGACGTATCACTACATTACTTGGGGTATTACGTACCAGAAATCTTGGTTAATAATATAATATATGACCATTCTTCCTTTTCCTGAAACTACCCATAGTTTCCAACCCTATGCCAAATGTGTGAGCAATGTGTGTGTGAGTAATTGACAACATTGGTACAAGCAATGAGATGGGAATAAGAGATATCTTTAGTCGATGTAAGGGTACAAGAACGAGATTGACCCATGCAAAGTTCGGAAAGGGCAAACGTTCTCTTCACCGGTAAAGTTTCCGAACTAGGAGTACATACTGGTAGGACTTTTAGATAGTAACTGGGAAGAGGGTGGGATAAAACGGCAAAGCTAACCTACACTCAAGACAATAGCAAATTTGTACGAGAAAATTTGCGCCATTTTATAGCACCACCAGAGTTTGCTTTTCTTTCTCGCCTTTTCGAACAATTTCTGTCAAAGTAGCCTTCCTTTGTGTTTTAGGATGCGAGGTTAGCAACACTACAACGTCACCACAAACGACTGCATTTTTCAGTATCACTCTGGTGTCCTGTTCGCAGCCTACCGATGCTTCGAGTAAAGACATGGACACGAGAATAGAAGCGTCATAATTGAATGGAGGAGGAAAATGTTTATGTCGAGGAAGGGATTTGTACGCACCACTATATATTGCAAAAAAATTTCTCAACTTCAATCACACGAAAATTATATACTACAAATTGCAATGTTATGATACATTTGTACAAAAATTATTATTGAAATGTTTATTTCATTCTATTGCATTATTTGATACTGTGTATCATTAAAAATACCTATTGTACGTTCATACTTTCTTACACTTTCTCAAATACTTGACTTCACGATACCAGTTTCAAAACTGGAATTCTCTTGCTATGGGCTAATTCCTTTGCTATGGGTAGTTTAAAACAAAAAATAATTACGGCCATAGATTATACTATTAAGCGTATTACATTGCCACGTTTTAAGTATAATGATTCTATTTGTTCCGATTCTCATGCTTCGAAAATGTTCAACATTTTAATTTTTTCTTTTCTTTTTTAATTTTTGTTATAACAAAATTTACTTCATATTATATTTATACAATTCAAGCGCCCACTTGACATCGTCCTTCACTGCATTGAACACATCCCTGGTAATAAGAAAAATATTGGAATTCGTTTTTCCTCGCCATAGAGTAAAGAACAAGTGTCTCGAACAAGTGTTACGTCATATGGAAGCCAGCAACACAATACTAGCACAAAATATAATAATCATTGTGGTGAGTATATTAGATATTACAAGTTATATTAGATTATCTTAATATCTGAACTTTTATCGAATATATCGGATAGCATATACGTCCCAGCCCTTATAATTCCGATATAATTATATAAGCATATAATTCCGATTATGACGTAATCTATTTTGTGCGGGCGGATGAAGATCAGTCAATGTCAAATTTCATTGGCTTTCGGAAAATGGGGGCAAATTTTCCTTTCAATTTTCAAATTCCGAGTTAAGAATATCGTCCATACTTACAAAAAAGCCCACACAAGAGTAACCACTGAAAATTTCGAAATTTTTGAAATACTTTTTATAACCGTCTTCAATTTCGACAATTGAATTCGACCAATTGCGCGGGCCAACGCGCGGGTGTTCCGCCGCCATTCGACTCCCTCCGCGCAGTTCGCGGCAGGTCAAAAGGGCGGTCGGACGTGTTTCATTCGTTGTCTTGCTGAATACTATAAAAACATGTTTTATTTTACTTTTTCAGATATTTTTGGTGTGATCATTGTGTTTATTGTATATTTGTGTCAAGAAAGTGCTTTTACTGACTAGCAGAAAATGGATTTCTTCAATAATTCTCACCGAGACGTCTGCTCCAGGTTGGTAATTTCAAAATTTGGCCTTTCCCTTATGATATTCTGTGTCCGAATTATTAAAACATTTTCCATTCGTGAATTGCGGACTCTCAGAAATTTCTGATTCTACAATTTCTGATTGTATATCGACTGTTTTCATCAAAACAAACTTGAATTAATTCAAATTTACAAATCATCGACGTTCAGTTATTTTAATACCTTCGCGCTTTCGACTTATTTTAACAACTTTGCAATTTGCACGCATTTATAGTACGTACCATGTATGTTTCTCTCTATGCTTACGAGTGAAAAGATACTTTATTTTTGAAAAAACCTGTTAGTGATACCAATTAAAACTTTTCAGGTGGAGTGAATGCAATGGTTTCACTCCTACACCTATTCACTACTACGTTACGTTCGTAGCAGACGCCATTTTAATCACGTGATATATTTTGTTTGCTTCTCGTTTGACATAGCATATGGAAAATCTCTAAACTTTTTTACCGTTTCAATCGATTATTAAAACTGATAACATTATTTCTCGCATTATTGGTAAGTTTTGCAATTTTCGAAAATTCAGGCTCTTCAAAGAAAACCGGTCTTGTGCCTATTTCATAAACGTTCTTTGTTCAATTAGAGATAATAAATTAAAGACAAATTAGGAGCCGGTTTAGAGAAAATATTCTTTCAAATCCGTACGTGCAATGCTACAGGAAAATCAAAGAACCACTTGCAAATTGTGCAGTTCAGCTTGCCTGATTGGAATTATCCAACGTCATTTTGTCAAACTTCCGATTGCGGCAGAAACAGCTTTTTCTAAAAAAGGAACGACAAACCAGTGTAAACTTGGAGCGACTGAGTTTTAGAGAGGCAGAACATTCAACTACGCAGCCAACTACCCCACCCCAGCCGCTGCACTTTTTCATTGACCTTCAGAATATAAGACCTCGTAGAAATTGAGCCGCAACAACACTTTGCTTCGATAAAAAGTGCATGATGGTACTATAACTCTTTATTCTAATGAAGAAAACATAAATAACATACACCGCTTCTTCAGTTATCTAATTCCATGGTAAAAACATCCTAAATAACGATCGTTGCTACACAGTGTATTTCTATTAAATTCTCCTCACTCTTGAGAATTTTCTCTCGGATCGGCAGCCACAGGATCGGCAGCCACATACTCTTCCATGCCTGGAGGGTTGCTTACATTGCAGCCGCTTTTGCCTTTTGAAACAGCTGACAATCTTTCAGTTTGAACATCTGTGCGTTTGGGCGACGCGCCGGTCGCGGCGCTTCGGCGTGTCCCGTTGCTCCCCTCGAGAAGCGGTGGCCTTGGGGCCTCGCGACGGGCAGAAGGGGAGACATGGCCTTGGCTCGTCCCGCGCAGATATATTTGCTAGTGGCCATTGCTTATTTCTACAGAAAGCTAGTGAACTTGTATTCAAAATAAAATTTCCTTCTACTGGATACTTCTGAATTAAAATAATCATTTTATAGACGGACGACTTATCAACCTATTTTCATGTAAATGTATGCAATATAATACCAATTAGGAACTGTTTTTGATACACTTTAAAGGATTACAGTTTTGTTCACTTAGTGTAGTATTTTAATTTCATTAATGCTACGCAACTAAAATTAAAACAATTTTAATTGATAATTTTTTTACCCAACTTTGTATGCCCAAAAATGGTCGCACCAAGCGATTGTATTAAGTATAATTTGTTTTTATTATGCACTCTCAAAGCCCTAATAAAACATTTTAATATGGAAATACAAGCCGGAGGCGTCCCGCTTAAACATCTTTTTGAATCATACTTTCTCTCCTTTTTTCAGATCGTCGCTGTACTTCAAACGGTGGAAAACTGGTGTCGGTGTTTCATTGGAGAGTGAGGGGTGCGGTGAGTAATGACTGAGTGGGGTGCCGGACCTTTTACTTCGATTGGAACAAGTAAGCGGTTGACACATCTTAAGCATCCGAACGCTCATATCATTTTCAGTAATTACGCACCAATGCCAATGGCCTGCTTTGTTCCATCGAAGGCGGTGCCCCTCGCAGACGCACGTGCGTGGGCTGCGGGCCTACCCGCTGCGTATGTGTTGGCGGCCACCGCGCCCTCCCGACTGCCCTACGGTGTCACAGGGAAGACGCAATCACCCGAAGCACCAAAGTCGGTTCGCGGAGTTTGGGGTGGGCTTAGCTCTCCGTAGGGCAGTCACCCCACCCCACTCAGTGTGCAGAAACGCGTATCGTCGTTGTGTCTGTTACATTCTTATGCTTTTGAGTGTCTTTATTGTATGTTTTGCACCATTGCTTTGTTTCTTCGCGTTGCCCCTGTTAGGATTCTTTTTCAGGTTCTTTCTTGCAGGTATAGCACCTTAGGGTGCCGCAACAATAGCAAGGAATTGTCAATTAACTCAATCAAATTATAGTATTTAATTGAAATGAATGAAAAATGCAGTAGATTGACAGTTCCTTGTTGTATAGAATATAACGGACACAACGAGCAAAACACACACTGGGCACACATTGGGAATTATTGCGATATGGGGAGGGTAGAATATAAGTTCAAGAAAGAAGTTTTGCCTTCATTTCAGCAGAAGATCTCAGCAACTGCACGTCTAAAAGTAAGCATTTTGCCCTTTAATCATATCGTAATGAAATGCAAAATTCTAATATTTTTATTTCTTTTTAGAAACAAGGAATGTTGAAAGAAAAGCAATAAAACGTTAGAGAAAAGTGGCAAAAGAATCACAAATCACGCCGTTCCGCATATGAGAGCAATCCGCCAGCGCGTGCAGAGAAAAAGGAACGGCTAAACATGAATATGTGATATAGCACTCCCCTACTTTCATCACAATGGACATCTACAGAAGGTGAGACCCTTTATTGACGGGGACTAGAGAACGAAAACGGGAGATGGACAATGGAGTGGAATTAACCAACTAAAAGACCAAGTGCCACACTTCAAAGGTGAGATTTTATTGCTTCTTGAAGTGACATTATTTGACACTGTTTCATTAGTTTCTTGCGAATTATGTTCTAATAATTTTGGAAAATTGAATCATTCATCTTCCTCTCCACACCTAACCCACATCCAACCCCCATCATCCTACCAAAGATTATAGAAGATATTTTATACCATTTGATACAACCACCACCAAAACATACGCGTGCTCACAGGAGGGACCAGGGCGACATACCCACCTGAATTTTTTTAAGTGGCCCCGTAGCTTAAACATTTAAAAATGTTCATTGATAATGGCGAACAAATGGACACATTAGTCTACCCGGATACCGTCACCAAATTTATAAGGTTTAGTAATTACTACTACTAATATTAAATCTGAAAAAATCGACATAAACAACTTCAAAATATTCTTGTATAGTACATATATATTTTATTTATTACGGCTTTTCGGATCGTGGTTTTTGACTCACCTTCACGTATCTTATACTCTGTGTGGTATATTTTCGTATTTGCAAGTCCGTTACAGTTCTTGGCCTTCGAGGATTGAGAGCCGAGGAAGGTGCATTGCGAAGAGGGACATGACCACGAGCCCCCAGAAAGAATTAGACAGACAAAAGTTCGGCCAAGGTTTCTAACGAACTTGAAGAAACGAAAATGTACATCACAGAGTATAAGATATATTAAGATGGGTCAAAAACCACGACCCGAAACGTTGTAATATACAAAATATATAAAAATGTTATAGAAAGAATGTAACTATTACAATTTTTTGTATTTTCAATGTGATGTAAATATTTTATTTTATTGTGATATGATTATTTTATTCACATTAAAATGTTCAGAAATGAAAGATCAGACGTAAGTTATTGTGAAAAGTTCCTTTAAGCAATTAAAACGCGTATTGGGAGAAGTGCGATAAGAACAACGGTGATCGGCTCATTCGATTTCTCTCGAGACAAATTGACGGATAATTATTATTCGGTTCCCATTAAGTTAAGTTAATCTGCAAGAATTCTAATTTTTTTTACAGTTTCAATGCACCTGCGACCATGCTAGTAAACACTGTCAATTACTGTACTCCTTTTTTTTATAATTTGCATGAATCGTTTCGACTTAAATTATTCGGAAAGTTGACAATGAACTATTTTTATGTAATGAAACAAAAATTGAAACAATTTCAATTGATATTTAATCTAACTTGTATGCCCAAAAATGGTCGCACCAAGCGATTGTATTACGTATAATTTGTTTTTATTATGCACTATCAAAGCCCTAATAAAACATTTTAATATGGAAATACAAGCCGGAGGAGTCCCGCTTAAACATCTTTTTGAATCATACTTTCTCTCCTTTTTTCAGATCGTCGCTGTACTTCAAACGGTGGACAACTGGTGTCGGTGTTTCATTGGAGAGAGAGGGGTGCGGTGAGTAATGACTGAGTGGGGTGCCGGACCTTTTACTTCGATTGGAACAAGTATGCGGTTGACACATCTTAAGCATCCGAACGCCCATAACATTTTCAGTAATTACGCACCAATGCCAATGGCCTGCTTTGTTCCATCGAAGGCGGTGCCCCTCGCAGACGCACGTGCGTGGGCTGCGGGCCTACCCGCTGCGTATGTGTTGGCGGCCACCGCGCCCTCCCGACTGCCCTACGGTGTCACAGGGAAGACGCAATCACCCGAAGCACCAAAGTCGGTTCGCGGAGTTTGGGGTGGGCTTAGCTCTCCGTAGGGCAGTCACCCCACCCCACTCAGTGTGCAGAAACGCGCATCGTCGTTGTGTCTGTTACATTCTTATGTTTTTGAGTGTCTTTATTGTATGTTTTGCACCATTGCTTTGTTTCTTCGCGTTGCCCCTGTTAGGTAGGATTCTTTTTCAGGTTCTCTCTTACAGGTCTGGCACCTTAGGGTGCCGCAACAATAGCAAGGAATTGTCAATTAACTCAATCAAATTATAGTATTTAATTGAAATGAATGAAAAATGCAGTAGATTGACAGTTCCTTGTTGTAAATAATATAACGGACACGACGAGCAAAACACACTGGGCACACATTGGGAATTATTGTGATATGGGGAGGGTAGAATATAAGTTCAAGAAAGAAGTTTTGCCTTCATTTCAGCAGAAGATCTCAGCAACTGCACGTCTAAAAGTAAGCATTTTGCCCTTTAATCATATCGTAATGCAATGAAAAATTCTAATATTTTTATTTCTTTTTAGAAACAAAGAATGTTAAAAGAAAAGCAATGAAACGTTAGAGAAAAGAGGCAAAAGAACCACAAATCACGCCGCTCCGCATATCAGAGCAATCCGCCAGCGCGTGCAGAGAAAAAGGAACGGCTAAACATGAATATGTGATATAGCACTCCCCTACTTTCATCACAATGGACATCTGCAGAAGGTGAGACACTTTATTGACAGAGACTAGACAACGAAATCAGGAGATAGACAATGGGATGGAACTAACTGGATAGAAGGCCAAGCACCACAGTTCAAAGAGTTCTGAATAAGTAACAACGTAAACATCTCTATTATTGTTATCTAACATTATCTAAGAAGAAAGGTTGTTGTCGTGTATCCCATGTAAGGTCATTCGTATTTCTAATACATGAAAATAAACCTAACAATAATAAATAACAAAATATACGTAACATCAATATGGAAATAAAAATTACATCCGTTTCAAATATTCTAACAAAAATGCATTACCTACCATTGCAATGTTCTTGAGATGTACTGTTTTCAACTCCAAAAAATAAATTTATCAACTCTCTTGTTAAACATTGATATTAATTGATGTTCAAATTTTTTGCAGGAAATTCAATAAAATTCTAATATCCTTACACGTTATTACAAGGATAATAAAATAAATATACATTAAATCATAATCCATCATCTATAACTAAACATTTCAAACCATATCGGCATTTGAGCACATTTCTTCCCAGAAAACGGTAATCAAGCAATGATTATTTATAATTATTGTCTCTTTCTTTTTTCTCGGAGTGCTTAATACCCTCGTAAGCAAAGCTATCCTACATGATCATCAAAATCATTTTGTTCTAGGCAGTTCCTGTCCTCGGTGGTCCTAATGATCGGCTCAGAAGACGTGACGCATCATGTGCTTGATGCACTTCCTGACTATCACCTTTGGGTTTCAAGACGTTGATGCCTTCCTCCATATTTGGAGACCTTACAATTTCAAAAGACTTCACTGTTCAAAATATCACCATATCGCCACTTTGAAACCAAATTATCATTAATTAACACCTCATTATCAAACTCAGAATTGTGGCATATCACAAATTCTAACTGACCCATTAAAAAAGTAATTTAAGCAATTAGTGGCATAGTTATGAAAGTTACATTAGTTATAGTTTTAAAGTAATATTAGTTGTAGTATTAAAATAATATTAGCTATAGTAATTAAGGTAAAAGCAACTCACATTCTACTTGCATTATGGAGAAGACATTGTTTGGCGGAAACTTAAAGCATTCTGTTTTATCGGTTTCCTCCAAAATATATATTTAATTGAATTGCATTGTACATCTTCCCCACAACCCGTAATACTCCGCCTCCGCCTCCGCCTCCGCCCCCGCCCCCGCCCCCACCACATTTTCTATTTACAGTTCTATCATATTCATTGAACGCAGCAACTCCATAATTATAATATTTCTATTTACAGTTCTATCATATTCATTGAACACTGCAACTCTTATATATAATATTCTTATTTACAGTTCTATCATAGTCAACGAAAGCTGCAACACTAATTATTATATTTCTAATTACAGTTCAATCATATATATCGAAGGCTGGAACTCTTTAATTATAATATATCTATTAACAGTGTCATCATATTCATTGAAGACTGCAACAATTTAATTAAAGTAATGGAATTATTTAAAATATTTTGTCATTATTTTTCAGGTCCTGGTCCTTTCATGTCATTATTTGTTTTAATTACTTTGCCTAACAGCATATCTTTCTTCTACTTACAGTAATATTCATTAAAGAGTGCATATCTTAAAATTAAAATATTTCTATTTTCCGAGGTATCATGTTCATCAATAGCTGAAAACTTTAATTATATTTCTATTTACAGTTCTATTATATTCATCGACAGTGCCACTTTTTAATTATAATATTTTCATAATTGAAAAATTTTTTTGTCTTGATTTTGCAGGTTCTAGTCATCTCCTTGTTTTTATTTGTTTTATTTTTGTGACTAATAGAATACCTTTCTTCTATTTACAGTTCTATCATATACAATTGACGCTGCGACTGTTTAATTATTATATTTGTAATATTTAACAATATTTGTCATTATTTTTCAGGTTCAGGTAGTCTACATGTCATAACTAGTTTTAATTTCTTTTCACTGACAGCACATCTTTCTCCTAATTACGGTTATATTTGTTAGTGGCTGCATATCTTTAATTATATATCTCTATTTTCAGTGTATCAAGTTCACCTAAAGCGGCAACATTATAATTATATTTCTCTTTACAGTCGTATCTAATTGAACGGACGCTGCCAGTTTTTCATTATAATATTTGTATTATTTAACAATTTTTGCCATTATATTCTATAAGTAATCTTGTTAATATATGTATTAATTTCTTGTCACGAACAGCAACCCTTTCTTCTATTTACAGTTATATTCATCAGTGGCCGAATATCCTTAATTATATACTTGTATTTTCAGTGTATCACGTTCACCTAGAGCTGCAACAATATAATTATGTTTCTCTTTACAGATGTATCTAATTCAACGGACGCTGCTACTTTTTAATTTTAATATTTGTATTATTTAACAATTTTTGTCATTTTTCAGGTTCTATGAGTCATCTTGTTAATATGTGTTTTAATTTCTTGCCACTAAATGCAAATCTCTCTTCTCTTTACAGTTATACTCATCAGTGGCTGCATATCCTTAATTATATATTTCTATTTTCAGTATATCACGTTCACCTAAAGCTACAACATTATAATTATGTTTCTCTTTACAGGTGTATATATTTCAACGGACGCTGCCACATTTAATATTTTAATATTTATATTTTTTAATAATTTTTGTCATTATATTTCAGGTTCTATGAGTCATCTTGTTAATATATGTTTAAATTTCTTGTCACTAACAGCAAATTTCTCTTCTATTTACAGTTACATTCATCAGTGGCTGCAAATCCCTAAATATATATTTATATTTTCAGTGTATCACGTTCACCTAAAGCTGCAATATTAAAATTGTGTTTCTCTTTACAGGTGCATCTAATGCAATAGACGCTGCAATTGTTAATTATAATATTTGTATTATTTAACAATTTTTGTCATTATATTTCAGGTTCTACAAGTCATCTTGCTATTATGTTTTAATTGTCACTAACAGCAAATCATTCTTCAATTTACAGTTATATTCATCAGTGGCGGGATACCCCTAATTATATATTTCTATTTTCAGTATAACACAATTACCTAAAGCTGCAACATTATAAGTATGTTTCTCTTTACAGGTGTATATATTTTAACGGACGCTGCCACATTTAATATTTCTATTTTTTGAATAATTTTTGTCATTATATTTCAGGTTCTATGAGTCATCTTGTTAATATATGTTTAAATTTCTTGTCACTAACAGCAAATCTCTCTTCTATTTACAGTTATATTCATCAGTGGCTGCATATCCCTAATTATATATTTATATTTTCAGTGTATCACATTCACATAAAGCTGCAACATTAAAATTACAAGTGTATCTAATTCAACGGACGCTGCCACATTTTAATTTTAATATTTCGATTTTTTTAACAATTTTTGTCATTAAATTGCAGGTTCTATGAGTCATCTTGTTATTATATGTTTTAATTTTTTGTCACTAACAGCAAATGTGTCTTCTCTTTACAGTTATATTCATTAGAGGCTTCATATCCTTAATTATTTATTTGTATTTTCCGTGTATCACGTTCACCTAAAGCTGCAATATAATAAATGTGCTTCTCTTTACAGGTGCACCTAATGCAATGGAAGCTGCAAATGTTAATTATAATATTTGTATTATTTAACAATTTTTGTCATTATATTTCAGGGTCTATGAGTCATCTTGTTAATTTATGTTTTAATTGTCAATAACAGCAAATCTATCTTCTTTTTACAGTTATATTCATCAGTGGCTGCATATCCCTAATTATATATTTCTGTTTTCAGTATATTACATTCACCTTAAGCTGCATCATTATAATTATGTTTCTCTTTACAGGTGTATCTAATTCAATGGATGCTGCAATATTTAATTATAATATTTGTGGTATTTAACAATTTTTGTCATTAAATTTCAGGTTTTATGAGTCATCTTGTTAATATATGTTTTAATTGTCACTAACAGCAAATCTATATTCTCTTTACAGTTATATTCATCAGTGGATGCATATCCTAATTATATATTTTTATTTTCAGTGTATCACGGTCACCTAAAGCTGAAACAATATAATTATGTTTCTCTTTGCAGGTGTATTTAATAAAACTGACGCTGCCACATTTTAATTTTAATATTTGTATTATTTAACAATGTTTGTCATTATATTTCAGGTTTTATGAGTCATCTTGTCATTATATGTTTTAATTTTTTGTCACTAACAGCAAATGTGTTTTCTCTTTACAGATATATTCATCAGAGGCTGCATATCCTTAATTATATATTTCTATTTTCAATGTATAATGTTCACCTAAAGCTGCAACATTATAAATCATGTTTCTCTTTACAGGTGTATCTAATTCAACAGATGCTGCAATATTTAATTATAATAATCGTAGTATTTAACAATTTTTTTTCATTGTTTTTCAGGATCTATGGGTCGTCTTGTTATTATATGTTTTAATTTTTTTGCCACTCACAGCAAATTTCTTCTATTTACAGTTGTATTCATCGGTGGGTGCATATCCTTAATTATTTATTTTTTATTTTCAGTGTATCACGTGACACCTAAAGCTGCAACATTATAATTATGTTTCTCTTTACAGGTGTATCTAATTCAATGGACGCTGCAATATTTAATTATAATATTTTTAGTGTTTAACAATTTTTGTCATTATATTTCAGGTTCTATTAGTCATCTTCTTATTATATGTTTTAATTTTATGTCACTAACAGCAAATGTGTCTTCTCTTTACAGTTATATTTATCAGTTGCTGCATTTCCCTGATTATATATTTGTATTTTCAGTTTATCTCGTCCTCCTAAAGCTGCAATATTATAATTGTGTTTCTCTTTACAGGTGTATCTAATTCAATGGATTCTGCAATATTTAATTAAAATATTTGTAGTTTTTAATAATTTTTGTCGTTCTATTTCAGGTTTTATGAGTCGTCTTGTTAATATATGTTTTTTATTTGTCACTAACAGCAAATCTATCTTCTTTTTACAGTTATATTCATCAGTGGGTGCATATCCTTAATTATATGTTTCTATTTTCAGTGTATAACGTTCACCTAAAGCTGCAACATTATAATTATGTTTCTTTTTACAGGTGTATCTCATTCAACGGATGCTGCAATATTTAATTATAATATTTGTAGTGTTTAACAATTTTTGTCATATTTCAGGTTCTATGAGTCATCTTGTTAATATATGTTTTAATTTCTTGTCACTAACAGCAAATCTCTCTTCTAATTACAGTTATATTCATCAGTGGGTGCATATCCTTAATTATATATTTTTATTTTCAGTATATCACGTTCACCTAAAGCTGCAATATTATAATTATATTTCTCTTTACAGGTGTATATATTTCAACGGACACTGGCACAATTTAATTTTAATATTTCAATTTTTTTAACATTTTTTTTATTATATTTCAGGTTCTATGAGTCATGTATTTATATATATTTTAATTTCTTGTCACTAACAGCAAATCTCTTATCTAATTACAGTTATATTCATCAGTGGGTGCATATCCTTAATTATATATTTCTATTTTCAGTATATCACGTTCACCTAAAGCTGCAACATTATAATTATGTTCCTCTTTACAGGTGTATATATTTCAACGGACGCTGCCACATTTTAATTTTAATATTTTTATTGTTTAATAATTTTTGTCAATATATTTCAGGTTCAATGAGTCATCTTGTTAATATATGTTTGAATTTCTTGTCACTAACAGCAAATTTCTCTTCTATTTACAGTTACATTCATCAGTGGCTGCAAATCCCTAAATATATATTTATATTTTCAGTGTATCACGTTCACCTAAAGCTGAAATATTATAATTGTGTTTCTCTTTACAGGTGCATCTAATGCAGTTGACGCTGCAATTGTTAATTACAATATTTGTAATAATTAACAATTTTTGTCATTATATTTCAGGGTCTATGAGTCATCTTGTTAATTTATGTTTTAATTGTCAATAACAGCAAATCTATCTTCTCTTTACAGTTATATTCATCAGTGGCTGCATATCCCTAATTATATATATATATTTTCTGTATATCATTTTCACCTAAAGCTGCAACATTATAATTATGTTTCTCTTTACAGGTGTATTTAATTCAATGGACGCTGCCACAATTTAATTTTAATATACCGACTTTTTAACAATTTTTGTCATTATATTTCAGTTTCTATGAGTCATCTTGTTAATATATATGTTTTAATTTCTTGTCACTAAGAGCAAATCTCTCTTCTCATTACAGTTATATTCCTCAGTGGGTGCATATCCTTAATTATATATTTCTATTTTCAGTATATCATGTTCACCTAAAGCTGCAACATTATAATTATGTTTCTCTTTACAGGTGTATATATTTCAACGTACACTGCCACATTTTAATTTCAATATATCTATTGTTTAATAATTTTTGTCAATATATTTCAGGTTCTACGAGTCATCATATTAATATATGTTTAAATTTCTTGTCACTAACAGCAAATCTCTCTTCTACTTACGGTTATATTTATCAGTGGGTGCATATCCATAATTATTTATTTTAATTTTCAGTGCATCAAGTTCACCTAAAGCTGCAATATTATAATTGTGTTTCTCTTTACAGGTGCATCTAATGCAATAGGCGCTGCAATTGTTAATTATAATATTTGTATTATTTAACAATTTTTGTCATTATATTTCAGGTTCTATGAGTCATCTTGCTATTATATGTTTTAATTGTCACTAACAGCAAATCTATCTTCTCGTTACAGTTATATTCATCAGTGGCTGGATATCCCTAATTATATTTCTATTTTCAGTATATCACATTCACCAAAGCTGCAACATTATAATTATGTTTCTCTTTACAGGTGTATCTAATTCAACGGACGCTGCCACAATTAATTTTTAATATTTCAATTTTTTTAACATTTTTTATCATTAAATTTCAGGTTCTATGAGTCATCTTGTTATTATATGTTTTAATTTTTTGTCACCAACAGCAAATGTGTCTTCTCTTTACAGTTATATTCAACAGAGGCTGCATATCCTTAATTATTTATTTGTATTTTCAGAGTTTCACGTCCACCTAAAGCTGCAATATTAAAATTGTGTTTCTCTTTACAGGTGTATGTAATTCAATGGACGCTGCAATATTTAATTACAATATTTGTAGTGTTTAACAATGTTTGTCATTATATTTCAGGTTCTTTGTGTCATCTTGTTAATATATGTTTTAATTGTCACTAACAGCAAATTTATCTTCTCTTTACAGTTATATTGATCAGTGGGTGCATATCCTTACTTATATATTTTTATTTTCAGTGTATAACGTTCACCTAAAGCTGCAACATTATAATTATGTTTCTCTTTACAGGTGTATCTAGTTCAGCGGACGCTGCCACAATTTAATTTTAATATTTCGATTTTTCAACAATTTTTGTCATTATATTTCAGGTTCTATGAGTCATCTTGTTAATATATGTTTTAATTTCTTGTCACTAACAGCAAATCTCTCTCCTATTTACAGTTATATTCATTAGTGGCTGCATATCCCTAATTATATATTTATATTTTCAGTGTATCACAATTACCTAAAGCTGCAACATTATAATTATGTTTCTCTTTGCAGGCGTATCTAATTCAACAGACGCTGCCACAATTTAATTTTAATATTTTGTCATTATATTTCAGGTTCTATGAGTCATCTGGTTATTATATGTTTTAATTTTTTGTCACTAACAGCAAATGTGTCTTCTCGTTACAGTTATATTTATTAGTGGGTGCATATCCTTACTTATATATTACTATTTTCAGTGTATAACGTTCACTTAAAGCTGCAACATTATAATTAATGTTTCTCTTTACAGGTGTATTTAATTCAACGGATGCTGCAATATTGAATTATAATATTTGTAGTATTTAACAATTTTTGTCATTATATTTCAGGTTTTATGAGTCATTTTGTAATATATGTTTTAATTTCTTGCCACTAACAGCAAATCTCTTCTATTTACAGATATATTCATCGGTGGGATCATATCCTTAATTATTTATTTCTATTTTGAGTGTATCACGTGACACCTGAAGCTGCAACATTATTATTATCTTTCTCTTTACAGGAGTATCTAATTCAACTGATGCTGCAATATTTAATTATAATATTTGTAGTGTTTAAAATTTTTGTCATTATATTTCAGGTTCTATGAGTCATCTTGTTATTGTATATTTTAATTTTTTGTCACTAGCAGAAATGTGTCTCCTCTTTACAGTTATATTCATCAGTTGGTGGATATCCTAAATTATATATTTCTATTTTCAGTGTATAACGTTCACCTAAACCTGCAATATTATAATTATGTTTCTCTTTACAGGTGTATCAAATTCAACGAATGCTGCAATATTTAATTATAATATATCTAGTATTTAACAACTTTTGTCATTATATTTCAGGTTCTATGAGTTATCTTGTTAAAAAATGTTTTATTTTTTTGTCACTAACAGCAAATGTGTCTTCTCTTTACAGTTATATTCATCAGTGTGAGCATATCCTAATTATATATTTCTATTTTTAGTGTATCACGATCACCTAAAGCTGCAACAATATAATTATGTTTCTCTTTACAGGTGTATTTAATAAAACTGATGCTGCCACATTTTAATTTTAATATTCGTATTATTTAATAATGTTTGTAATTATATTTCATGTTTACGAGTCATCTTGTTATTATATGTTTTAATTTTTTGTCACTAACAGCAAATATGTCTTCTCTTTACAGTTATATTCATCAGTGGGAGCATATCCTTAATTATAGATTTCTATTTTCAGTGTATAACGTTCACATAAAGCTGCTACATTATGTTTCTATTTACAGGTGTATCTCATTCAACGGATGCTGCAATATTTAATGATAATATTTGTAGTATTTAACAATTTTTGACACTATATTTCAGGTTCTATGAGTAATCTTGTTAATATATGTTTTAATTTCTTGCCACTGACAGCAAATCTCTTCTATTTACAGTTATATTCATCGGTGGGTGCATATGCTTAATTATTTATTTCTATTTTCAGTGTATCACGTGACACCTAAATCGGCAACATTATAATTATGTTTCTCTTTACAGATGTATCTAATTCAATGGACGCTGCAATATTTAATTTTAATAATTGTAGTGTTTAACAATTTTTGTCATTCTATTTCAGGTTCTATGAGTCATCTTGTTATTATATGTTTTAATTGTCACTAACAACAAATCTATCTTCTTTTTACAGTTATATTCATCAGTGGCTGCATATCCTTAATTATATATTTCTATTTTCAGTGTATCACGTTCACCTAAAGCTGCAACAATATAATTATGTTTCTCTTTACAAATGTATTTAATTCAACTGACGCTGCCACATTTTAATTTTAATATTTGTATTATTTAACAATGTTTGTCATTATATTTCAGGTTCTATGAGTCATCTTGTTAATATGTGTTTTAATTTTCTGTCACTAACAGCAAATGTGTTTTCTCTTTACAGATATATTCATCAGAGTCTGCATATCTTTAATTATATATTTCTATTTTCAGTGTATAACGTTCAACTAAAGCTGCATCATTATAATTATGTTTCTCTTTACAGGTGTATCTAATTCAACGGATGCTGCAATATTTAATTATAATATTTGTGGTATTTAACAATTTTTGTCATTAAATTTCAGGTTTTATGAGTCATTTTGTAATATATGTTTTAATTTCTTGCCACTAACAGCAAATCTCTTCTATTTACAGATATATTCATCGGTGGGATCATATCCTTAATTATTTATTTCTATTTTGAGTGTATCACGTGACACCTAAAGCTGCAACATTATAATTATCTTTCTCTTTACAGGAGTATCTAATTCAACTGATGCTGCAATATTTAATTATAATATTTGTAGTGTTTAACAATTTTTGTCATTATATTTCAGGTTCTATGAGTCATCTTGTTATTGTATATTTTAATTTTTTGTCACTAGCAGCAAATGTGTCTCCTCTTTACAGTTATATTCATCAGTTGGTGGATATCCTAAATTATATATTTCTATTTTCAGTGTATAACGTTCACCTAAACCTGCAATATTATAATTATGTTTCTCTTTACAGGTGTATCTAATTCAACGAATGCTGCAATATTTAATTATAATATATCTAGTATTTAACAACTTTTGTCATTATATTTCAGGTTCTATGAGTTATCTTGTTAAAAAATGTTTTAATTTTTTGTCACTAACAGCAAATGTGTCTTCTCTTTACAGTTATATTCATCAGTGTGAGCATATCCTAATTATATATTTCTATTTTTAGTGTATCACAGTCAACTAAAGCTGCAACAATATAATTATGTTTCTCTTTACAGGTGTATTTAATAAAACTGACGCTGCCACATTTTAATTTTAATATTCGTATTATTTAACAATGTTTGTAATTATATTTCATGTTTACGAGTCATCTTGTTATTATATGTTTTAATTTTTTGTCAAAAACAGCAAATATGTCTTCTCTTTACAGTTATATTTATCAGTGGGAGCATATCGTTAATTATATTTTTCTATTTTCAGTGTATAACGTTCACATAAAGCTGCTACATTATGTTTCTATTTACAGGTGTATCTCATTCAACGGATGCTGCAATATTTAATGATAATATTTGTAGTATTTAACGATTTTTGACACTATATTTCAGGTTCTATGAGTCATCTTGTTAATATATGTTTTAATTTCTTGCCACTGACAGCAAATCTCTTCTATTTACAGTTATATTCATCGGTGGGTGCATATGCTTAATTATTTATTTCTATTTTCAGTGTATCACGTGACACCTAAATCTGCAACATTATAATTATGTTTCTCTTTACAGATGTATCTAATTCAATGGACGCTGCAATATTTAATTTTAATAATTGTAGTGTTTAACAATTTTTGTCATTCTATTTCAGGTTCTATGAGTCATCTTGTTATTATATGTTTTAATTGTCACTAACCAGAAATCTATCTCTTTTTTACAGTTATATTCATCAGTGGCTGCATATCCTTAATTATATATTTCTATTTTCAGTGTATCACGTTCACCTAAAGCTGCAACAATATAATTATGTTTCTCTTTACAAATGTATTTAATTCAACTGACGCTGCCACATTTTAATTTTAATATTTGTATTATTTAACAATGTTTGTCATTATATTTCAGGTTCTATGAGTCATCTTGTTAATATGTGTTTTAATTTTCTGTCACTAACAGCAAATGTGTTTTCTCTTTACAGATATATTCATCAGAGTCTGCATATCTTTAATTATATATTTCTATTTTCAGTGTATAACGTTCAACTAAAGCTGCATCATTATAATTATGTTTCTCTTTACAGGTGTATCTAATTCAACGGATGCTGCAATATTTAATTATAATATTTGTGGTATTTAACAATTTTTGTCATTAAATTTCAGGTTTTATGAGTCATCTTGTTAATATATGTTTTAATTGTCACTAACAGCAAATCTATATTCTCTTTACAGTTATATTCATCAGTGGATGCATATCCTAATTATATATTTTTATTTTCAGTGTATCACGGTCACCTAAAGCTGAAACAATATAATTATGTTTCTCTTTGCAGGTGTATTTAATAAAACTGACGCTGCCACATTTTAATTTTAATATTTGTATTATTTAACAATGTTTGTCATTATATTTCAGGTTTTATGAGTCATCTTGTCATTATATGTTTTAATTTTTTGTCACTAACAGCAAATGTGTTTTCTCTTTACAGATATATTCATCAGAGGCTGCATATCCTTAATTATATATTTCTATTTTCAGTGTATAACGTTCACCTAAAGCTGCAACATTATAATCATGTTTCTCTTTACAGGTGTATCTAATTCAACAGATGCTGCAATATTTAATTATAATAATCGTAGTATTTAACAATTTTTTTCATTGTATTTCAGGTTCTATGGGTCGTCTTGTTATTATATGTTTTAATTTTTTTGCCACTCACAGCAAATCTCTTCTATTTACAGTTATATTGATCGGTGGGTGCATTCCTTAATTATTTATTTTTTATTTTCAGTGTATCACGTGACACCTAAATATGCAACATTATAATTATGTTTCTCTTTACAGGTGTATCTAATTCAATGGACGCTGCAATATTTAATTATAATATTTTTAGTGTTTAACAATTTTTGTCATTATATTTCAGGTTCTATTAGTCATCTTGTTATTATATGTTTTAATTTTGTGTCACTAACAGCAAATGTGTCTTCTCTTTACAGTTATATTTATCAGTTGCTGCATTTCCCTGATTATATATTTGTATTTTCAGTTTATCTCGTCCTCCTAAAGCTGCAATATTATAATTGTGTTTCTCTTTACAGGTGTATCTAATTCAATGGATTCTGCAATATTTAATTAAAATATTTGTAGTTTTTAATAATTTTTGTCGTTCTATTTCAGGTTTTATGAGTCGTCTTGTTAATATATGTTTTTTATTTGTCACTAACAGCAAATCTATCTTCTTTTTACAGTTATATTCATCAGTGGGTGCATATCCTTAATTATATGTTTCTATTTTCAGTGTATAACGTTCACCTAAAGCTGCAACATTATAATTATGTTTCTTTTTACAGGTGTATCTCATTCAACGGATGCTGCAATATTTAATTATAATATTTGTAGTGTTTAACAATTTTTGTCATATTTCAGGTTCTATGAGTCATCTTGTTAATATATGTTTTAATTTCTTGTCACTAACAGCAAATCTCTCTTCTAATTACAGTTATATTCATCAGTGGGTGCATATCCTTAATTATATATTTTTATTTTCAGTATATCACGTTCACCTAAAGCTGCAATATTATAATTATATTTCTCTTTACAGGTGTATATATTTCAACGGACACTGGCACAATTTAATTTTAATATTTCAATTTTTTTAACATTTTTTTTATTATATTTCAGGTTCTATGAGTCATGTATTTATATATATTTTAATTTCTTGTCACTAACAGCAAATCTCTTATCTAATTACAGTTATATTCATCAGTGGGTGCATATCCTTAATTATATATTTCTATTTTCAGTATATCACGTTCACCTAAAGCTGCAACATTATAATTATGTTCCTCTTTACAGGTGTATATATTTCAACGGACGCTGCCACATTTTAATTTTAATATTTTTATTGTTTAATAATTTTTGTCAATATATTTCAGGTTCAATGAGTCATCTTGTTAATATATGTTTGAATTTCTTGTCACTAACAGCAAATTTCTCTTCTATTTACAGTTACATTCATCAGTGGCTGCAAATCCCTAAATATATATTTATATTTTCAGTGTATCACGTTCACCTAAAGCTGAAATATTATAATTGTGTTTCTCTTTACAGGTGCATCTAATGCAGTTGACGCTGCAATTGTTAATTACAATATTTGTAATAATTAACAATTTTTGTCATTATATTTCAGGGTCTATGAGTCATCTTGTTAATTTATGTTTTAATTGTCAATAACAGCAAATCTATCTTCTCTTTACAGTTATATTCATCAGTGGCTGCATATCCCTAATTATATATATATATTTTCTGTATATCATTTTCACCTAAAGCTGCAACATTATAATTATGTTTCTCTTTACAGGTGTATTTAATTCAATGGACGCTGCCACAATTTAATTTTAATATACCGACTTTTTAACAATTTTTGTCATTATATTTCAGTTTCTATGAGTCATCTTGTTAATATATATGTTTTAATTTCTTGTCACTAAGAGCAAATCTCTCTTCTCATTACAGTTATATTCCTCAGTGGGTGCATATCCTTAATTATATATTTCTATTTTCAGTATATCATGTTCACCTAAAGCTGCAACATTATAATTATGTTTCTCTTTACAGGTGTATATATTTCAACGTACACTGCCACATTTTAATTTCAATATATCTATTGTTTAATAATTTTTGTCAATATATTTCAGGTTCTACGAGTCATCATATTAATATATGTTTAAATTTCTTGTCACTAACAGCAAATCTCTCTTCTACTTACGGTTATATTTATCAGTGGGTGCATATCCATAATTATTTATTTTAATTTTCAGTGCATCAAGTTCACCTAAAGCTGCAATATTATAATTGTGTTTCTCTTTACAGGTGCATCTAATGCAATAGGCGCTGCAATTGTTAATTATAATATTTGTATTATTTAACAATTTTTGTCATTATATTTCAGGTTCTATGAGTCATCTTGCTATTATATGTTTTAATTGTCACTAACAGCAAATCTATCTTCTCGTTACAGTTATATTCATCAGTGGCTGGATATCCCTAATTATATTTCTATTTTCAGTATATCACATTCACCAAAGCTGCAACATTATAATTATGTTTCTCTTTACAGGTGTATCTAATTCAACGGACGCTGCCACAATTAATTTTTAATATTTCAATTTTTTTAACATTTTTTATCATTAAATTTCAGGTTCTATGAGTCATCTTGTTATTATATGTTTTAATTTTTTGTCACCAACAGCAAATGTGTCTTCTCTTTACAGTTATATTCAACAGAGGCTGCATATCCTTAATTATTTATTTGTATTTTCAGAGTTTCACGTCCACCTAAAGCTGCAATATTAAAATTGTGTTTCTCTTTACAGGTGTATGTAATTCAATGGACGCTGCAATATTTAATTACAATATTTGTAGTGTTTAACAATGTTTGTCATTATATTTCAGGTTCTTTGTGTCATCTTGTTAATATATGTTTTAATTGTCACTAACAGCAAATTTATCTTCTCTTTACAGTTATATTGATCAGTGGGTGCATATCCTTACTTATATATTTTTATTTTCAGTGTATAACGTTCACCTAAAGCTGCAACATTATAATTATGTTTCTCTTTACAGGTGTATCTAGTTCAGCGGACGCTGCCACAATTTAATTTTAATATTTCGATTTTTCAACAATTTTTGTCATTATATTTCAGGTTCTATGAGTCATCTTGTTAATATATGTTTTAATTTCTTGTCACTAACAGCAAATCTCTCTCCTATTTACAGTTATATTCATTAGTGGCTGCATATCCCTAATTATATATTTATATTTTCAGTGTATCACAATTACCTAAAGCTGCAACATTATAATTATGTTTCTCTTTGCAGGCGTATCTAATTCAACAGACGCTGCCACAATTTAATTTTAATATTTTGTCATTATATTTCAGGTTCTATGAGTCATCTGGTTATTATATGTTTTAATTTTTTGTCACTAACAGCAAATGTGTCTTCTCGTTACAGTTATATTTATTAGTGGGTGCATATCCTTACTTATATATTACTATTTTCAGTGTATAACGTTCACTTAAAGCTGCAACATTATAATTAATGTTTCTCTTTACAGGTGTATTTAATTCAACGGATGCTGCAATATTGAATTATAATATTTGTAGTATTTAACAATTTTTGTCATTATATTTCAGGTTTTATGAGTCATTTTGTAATATATGTTTTAATTTCTTGCCACTAACAGCAAATCTCTTCTATTTACAGATATATTCATCGGTGGGATCATATCCTTAATTATTTATTTCTATTTTGAGTGTATCACGTGACACCTGAAGCTGCAACATTATTATTATCTTTCTCTTTACAGGAGTATCTAATTCAACTGATGCTGCAATATTTAATTATAATATTTGTAGTGTTTAACAATTTTTGTCATTATATTTCAGGTTCTATGAGTCATCTTGTTATTGTATATTTTAATTTTTTGTCACTAGCAGAAATGTGTCTCCTCTTTACAGTTATATTCATCAGTTGGTGGATATCCTAAATTATATATTTCTATTTTCAGTGTATAACGTTCACCTAAACCTGCAATATTATAATTATGTTTCTCTTTACAGGTGTATCAAATTCAACGAATGCTGCAATATTTAATTATAATATATCTAGTATTTAACAACTTTTGTCATTATATTTCAGGTTCTATGAGTTATCTTGTTAAAAAATGTTTTATTTTTTTGTCACTAACAGCAAATGTGTCTTCTCTTTACAGTTATATTCATCAGTGTGAGCATATCCTAATTATATATTTCTATTTTTAGTGTATCACGATCACCTAAAGCTGCAACAATATAATTATGTTTCTCTTTACAGGTGTATTTAATAAAACTGATGCTGCCACATTTTAATTTTAATATTCGTATTATTTAATAATGTTTGTAATTATATTTCATGTTTACGAGTCATCTTGTTATTATATGTTTTAATTTTTTGTCACTAACAGCAAATATGTCTTCTCTTTACAGTTATATTCATCAGTGGGAGCATATCCTTAATTATAGATTTCTATTTTCAGTGTATAACGTTCACATAAAGCTGCTACATTATGTTTCTATTTACAGGTGTATCTCATTCAACGGATGCTGCAATATTTAATGATAATATTTGTAGTATTTAACAATTTTTGACACTATATTTCAGGTTCTATGAGTAATCTTGTTAATATATGTTTTAATTTCTTGCCACTGACAGCAAATCTCTTCTATTTACAGTTATATTCATCGGTGGGTGCATATGCTTAATTATTTATTTCTATTTTCAGTGTATCACGTGACACCTAAATCGGCAACATTATAATTATGTTTCTCTTTACAGATGTATCTAATTCAATGGACGCTGCAATATTTAATTTTAATAATTGTAGTGTTTAACAATTTTTGTCATTCTATTTCAGGTTCTATGAGTCATCTTGTTATTATATGTTTTAATTGTCACTAACAACAAATCTATCTTCTTTTTACAGTTATATTCATCAGTGGCTGCATATCCTTAATTATATATTTCTATTTTCAGTGTATCACGTTCACCTAAAGCTGCAACAATATAATTATGTTTCTCTTTACAAATGTATTTAATTCAACTGACGCTGCCACATTTTAATTTTAATATTTGTATTATTTAACAATGTTTGTCATTATATTTCAGGTTCTATGAGTCATCTTGTTAATATGTGTTTTAATTTTCTGTCACTAACAGCAAATGTGTTTTCTCTTTACAGATATATTCATCAGAGTCTGCATATCTTTAATTATATATTTCTATTTTCAGTGTATAACGTTCAACTAAAGCTGCATCATTATAATTATGTTTCTCTTTACAGGTGTATCTAATTCAACGGATGCTGCAATATTTAATTATAATATTTGTGGTATTTAACAATTTTTGTCATTAAATTTCAGGTTTTATGAGTCATTTTGTAATATATGTTTTAATTTCTTGCCACTAACAGCAAATCTCTTCTATTTACAGATATATTCATCGGTGGGATCATATCCTTAATTATTTATTTCTATTTTGAGTGTATCACGTGACACCTAAAGCTGCAACATTATAATTATCTTTCTCTTTACAGGAGTATCTAATTCAACTGATGCTGCAATATTTAATTATAATATTTGTAGTGTTTAACAATTTTTGTCATTATATTTCAGGTTCTATGAGTCATCTTGTTATTGTATATTTTAATTTTTTGTCACTAGCAGCAAATGTGTCTCCTCTTTACAGTTATATTCATCAGTTGGTGGATATCCTAAATTATATATTTCTATTTTCAGTGTATAACGTTCACCTAAACCTGCAATATTATAATTATGTTTCTCTTTACAGGTGTATCTAATTCAACGAATGCTGCAATATTTAATTATAATATATCTAGTATTTAACAACTTTTGTCATTATATTTCAGGTTCTATGAGTTATCTTGTTAAAAAATGTTTTAATTTTTTGTCACTAACAACAAATGTGTCTTCTCTTTACAGTTATATTCATCAGTGTGAGCATATCCTAATTATATATTTCTATTTTTAGTGTATCACAGTCAACTAAAGCTGCAACAATATAATTATGTTTCTCTTTACAGGTGTATTTAATAAAACTGACGCTGCCACATTTTAATTTTAATATTCGTATTATTTAACAATGTTTGTAATTATATTTCATGTTTACGAGTCATCTTGTTATTATATGTTTTAATTTTTTGTCACTAACAGCAAATATGTCTTCTCTTTACAGTTATATTCATCAGTGGGAGCATATCGTTAATTATATTTTTCTATTTTCAGTGTATAACGTTCACATAAAGCTGCTACATTATGTTTCTATTTACAGGTGTATCTCATTCAACGGATGCTGCAATATTTAATGATAATATTTGTAGTATTTAACGATTTTTGACACTATATTTCAGGTTCTATGAGTCATCTTGTTAATATATGTTTTAATTTCTTGCCACTGACAGCAAATCTCTTCTATTTACAGTTATATTCATCGGTGGGTGCATATGCTTAATTATTTATTTCTATTTTCAGTGTATCACGTGACACCTAAATCTGCAACATTATAATTATGTTTCTCTTTACAGATGTATCTAATTCAATGGACGCTGCAATATTTAATTTTAATAATTGTAGTGTTTAACAATTTTTGTCATTCTATTTCAGGTTCTATGAGTCATCTTGTTATTATATGTTTTAATTGTCACTAACCAGAAATCTATCTCTTTTTTACAGTTATATTCATCAGTGGCTGCATATCCTTAATTATATATTTCTATTTTCAGTGTATCACGTTCACCTAAAGCTGCAACAATATAATTATGTTTCTCTTTACAAATGTATTTAATTCAACTGACGCTGCCACATTTTAATTTTAATATTTGTATTATTTAACAATGTTTGTCATTATATTTCAGGTTCTATGAGTCATCTTGTTAATATGTGTTTTAATTTTCTGTCACTAACAGCAAATGTGTTTTCTCTTTACAGATATATTCATCAGAGTCTGCATATCTTTAATTATATATTTCTATTTTCAGTGTATAACGTTCAACTAAAGCTGCATCATTATAATTATGTTTCTCTTTACAGGTGTATCTAATTCAACGGATGCTGCAATATTTAATTATAATATTTGTGGTATTTAACAATTTTTGTCATTAAATTTCAGGTTTTATGAGTCATCTTGTTAATATATGTTTTAATTGTCACTAACAGCAAATCTATATTCTCTTTACAGTTATATTCATCAGTGGATGCATATCCTAATTATATATTTTTATTTTCAGTGTATCACGGTCACCTAAAGCTGAAACAATATAATTATGTTTCTCTTTGCAGGTGTATTTAATAAAACTGACGCTGCCACATTTTAATTTTAATATTTGTATTATTTAACAATGTTTGTCATTATATTTCAGGTTTTATGAGTCATCTTGTCATTATATGTTTTAATTTTTTGTCACTAACAGCAAATGTGTTTTCTCTTTACAGATATATTCATCAGAGGCTGCATATCCTTAATTATATATTTCTATTTTCAGTGTATAACGTTCACCTAAAGCTGCAACATTATAATCATGTTTCTCTTTACAGGTGTATCTAATTCAACAGATGCTGCAATATTTAATTATAATAATCGTAGTATTTAACAATTTTTTTCATTGTATTTCAGGTTCTATGGGTCGTCTTGTTATTATATGTTTTAATTTTTTTGCCACTCACAGCAAATCTCTTCTATTTACAGTTATATTGATCGGTGGGTGCATTCCTTAATTATTTATTTTTTATTTTCAGTGTATCACGTGACACCTAAATATGCAACATTATAATTATGTTTCTCTTTACAGGTGTATCTAATTCAATGGACGCTGCAATATTTAATTATAATATTTTTAGTGTTTAACAATTTTTGTCATTATATTTCAGGTTCTATTAGTCATCTTGTTATTATATGTTTTAATTTTGTGTCACTAACAGCAAATGTGTCTTCTCTTTACAGTTATATTTATCAGTAGCTGCATTTCCCTGATTATATATTTGTATTTTCATTGTATCTCGTCCTCCTAAAGCTGAAATATTATAATTGTGTTTCTCTTTACAGGTGTATCTAATTCAATGGATTCTGCAATATTTAATTATAATATTTGTAGTTTTTAATAATTTTTGTCATTCTATTTCAGGTTTTATGAGTCGTCTTGTTAATATATGTTTTTTATTTGTCACTAACAGCAAATCTATCTTCTTTTGACAGTTATATTCATCAGTGGGTGCATATCCTTAATTATATATTTCTATTTTCAGTGTATAACGTTCACCTAAAGCTGCAACATTATAATTATGTTTCTTTTTACAGGTGTATCTCATGCAACGGATGCTGCAATATTTAATTATAATATGTGTAGTGTTTAACAATTTTTGTCATTATATTTCAGGTTCTATGAGTCATATTGTTATTATATGTTTTAATTTTTTGTCACTAACAGCAAATGTGTTTTATCTTTACAGTTATATTCATCAGTGGCTGCATATCCTAATTATATATTTCTATTTTCAGTGTATCACGTTCACCTAAAGCTGCAACTATATAATTATGTTTTTTTTTACAGATGTATTTAATTCAACTGACGCTGCCACTTTTTAATTTTAATATTTGTATTATTTAACAATGTTTGCCATTATATTTCAGGTTTTATGAGTCATCTTGTCATTATATGTTTTAATTTTTTGTCACTAACAGGAAATGTGCCTTCTCGTTACAGATATATTCATCAGAGGCTGCATATCCTTAATTATATATTAGTATTTTCTGTGTGTTACGTTCACCTAAAGCTCCAATATTATAATCGTGTTTCTCCTCACAGGTGTATCTAATTCAATGGACGCTGCAATATTTAATTATAATATTGTTAGTGTTTAACAATTTTTGTCATTATATTTCAGGTTCTATGAGTCATCTTGTTAATGTATGTTTTAATTTCTTGCCACTTTCAGCAAATCTCTCCTATTTACAGTTATATTCATCGGTGGGTGCATATGCTTAATTATTTATTTCTATTTTCAGTGTATCACGTGACACCTAAATCTGCAACATTATAATTATGTTTCTCTTTACAGGTGTATCTAATTCAATATACGCTGCAATATTTAATTTTAATATTTGTATTATTTAACAATTTTTTGTTATTATATTTCAGGTTCTACGAGTCATCTTGTTGTTATATTTTTTAATTTGTCACTTACTGCAAATCTTTCTTCTATTTATAGTTTTTTTTGAATGGCTGCAGAATTTTGTTTAAAATATTTCTATTTTCAGTGTTATCAAATTCCTTTAAGTCTGGTACTCTTCAATTGTAATATTTGTATAATGTAACAATTGTTTGTTTTATTTTGCTAGTTCTAATAATCTGCTTTGTCCTTTTTTTATTGTTTGTGACTAACATACTTTTCTTCTATTTACAGTTAAATCATATTCATCTATGGCTGCAACTCTTTAATTATTGTGTTTTATATACTATAACTATTTTTTTAAGGTCTTTGCCGATTTTAATAATTTCCCTTATTATTTGTTGTTTTTTCAATTTACAGTTGAATCATATTCATCTATGGCTGCATCTCTTTAATTATGTGTTTTGTATAATCTTTCAATTTTTGTAATTATTTTGAAGGTTGTATTAATCTCTTTTGTTGTTTTGTTTTTTTCGTTTCTTGTCACTAACATTATTCCTTTTTCTCTTTACAGGTTAATTATTATTATCTATGGCTGCAACTCTTTAATTATGGTGTTTGGTATAATTTAACAATTTTTGTAAGTTCTTTGCAAGTTTTAATAATCTCCCTTAATATTTGTTTTTATTTCTTTTGACTAACATACCTCTATTTTATTTACATTATTATCATATTGTAACTGCAACTCATTAATTATGATGTTCTGTATAATTCAACAATATTTGCATTGATTTTGCTGGTTCTAATAATCTCCCCTGTCCTTTTTTTTTGATTTTTTGTGACTAACATACCTACCTTCTATTTACAGTTTAATCATATTCACCTATGGCTGCAACTCTTTAATTATGATGTTTTGTATAATTTAACATTTTTTGTGTTGCTTTTGCAGGTTCTAATAATTTCCCTTGTCCTGTTTTTGATATTTGTGACTAACATACCTTTCTTTTCTTTACAGTTTAATCATAATCATTTATGGCTGTATCTCTTTAATTATGTGTTTTGTATAATTTTCAATTTTTGTAATGATTTCGAAGGTTGTAATAATGTCTCTTGTCGTTATTTGTTTTCGTGTGACTAACATTATTCCTTCTTCTCTTTACAGGTTAATCATTATCATTTATGTCTGCAACTCTTTAATTATTGTTTTTTGTATAATTTAACAACTTTTATTAGTTCTTTGCAGGTTTTAATAATCTCCCTTATTATTTGTTTTTATTTCTTGTGACTCACATACCTTTCTCCTATTTACAGTGGAATCGTGTTCATCTATGGCCGTTACTCTTCAATTGTGATGTTTTTTATAATTTAACAATTTTTGTAATGATTTTGCATGTTCTAATAATCTTCCTTATTGTTATTTGTCTTTAATGACGTGTGATTATCTTTATGTCTTCTATTTACAGTTTCATCGTATTCATCTACAGCTGGAACTCTTTAACTATGATGTTTTGTATAATTTAACAATTTTTATAATGATTCTGCAGTTTCTAATGATCTCCTGAGTCATTACTTGCTTTTATTTTATGTGACTAACATACCTTTCTTCAATTTACAGTTTAATTATATTCATCTATGGCCGATACTCTTTAATTGTATTGTTTTCTATAATTTAACAATTTTTGTATTAATTTTGCAGGTTTTAATAATCTCTCTTGTCCATTTTTTTTGGGTTGTTTGTGACTAACATACCTTTCTTCTATGTACAGTTTAATCATGTTCATCTATGGCTGCTTTTCTTTAATTATGGTATTTTGTATAATTTTACAATTTTTGTAATTATTTTGCAGGTTCTAATTCTGACTCTTGTCATTATTTGTTTTTGTTTCTTGTGACGTACATTATTCCTTCTTCTATTTACAGTTTAATCATATTCATCTACGTCTGCAATACTTAAATATATTTTGTATAATTTAAAAATGTTTATTATGATTTTTCAGGTTCTAAAAGTCTCTCTTGTCAATATTCCTTTTTGTTTATAGTGACTAGCATTATACCTTTCTTCTATTTACAGTTTTATCATATTATCAATGTTTGCAACTATTTAATTATATTTCTGAAACTTACATTTTTATTGTTCTTATATATCTTTTTCTCAGTGTAACTGTATTCAATATACATGTGGTGAAACTTTGTGTGTTAAATGAAAGAGTACTTTTTTTCATTTCAGTTGTTTTAGTCGAAGTCATCTTCAGAGCCATAGGCCTACTGGGGAAGGAGGGCTCTATAAATATACTCCTAACGAGTGCTTTGCCGAACCGCCAGGTCACTTGGAAGACGGCATGCTGGAATTATAACTTTTTTTAAAAATAGACTTGCACATCAATACGATCTCACCTTTAACGTAGTACATTTTGATTCGATTTTAGCCAAAGAATTGTAAAAACTATGTATGTGTGTACAAAACTATGTGATTTTTGGTGGAGTAGTACCGTTGCACACGTTTTCTTGAGCTGCACAAGCTCTTTCCTACTTCTCTATAAATAAAAATGGATATTGGTACGTAACTGTAAACGTACGTAACTGTAAAACATTTTACTCGGCATGGTCTCCACATGAACGAGATAGGAAAACAAAAACTAGGAGCCATGCACCTACTGGTAACCCCTGCCCCTGCTACCTCACATCCATCTCTCACCCATTCTTCTGCCTCTCCATCCACCCTCTTACACACTCTGCATCTTTCACCACCATCCAGTCCTCTCTTACCCCAACCAGTTCCTTCTCCTACTCCCACACCTCTCCTGCTCTCTCCACATCCCTCACCTGCCCCCAGTCCTCTTTTACCTACGCCAGTTCCTACTCCTACACCGCTCCTGCCCACTCCACTTTTTCCAACTACCTCCTCACCTTTCTTCTCTTCAGCCCCTTCACCTACTTCCACACTTCCTACTCCCTGTCCCATCCTTACATATAACTTCCGCTGCAACCGAAAACCCATAACCTGTAGCATTAAACATCGGCAGGAAAGCAAACAATACACAAAAATAAAAACTATTTGCACATTCTTCACCAAAATGTACAGTCTCTGAAAAATAAACTCACTGATATAGAAATATTACTTGAGGAGAAACTCAACCACATTTCAGTATTGTGCTTCACAGAACACTGGCTAACTAAAGAACAATTAGATAACACATATATACCAGGTTTCTCTCTGGCCAGTAGCTCATGTCGAAATATTAACAATGCACATCATGCATATGGTGGGACATGCATTTTTATTAAAAATACAGTTAGTTTTGTACCCTACACAAATCACACTCATCCTGTAAAAGAGAAAGACTTTGAAATATCCATCACTGAGTTAACAACAATAAAAAAATGGGTATTATGCACATATTACAGCCCTGCTGGAAATTTGAAAACCTTTTTAAAATGTCTGGAAGTTATTCTAACAAAACTTCAAAAACACAGACAGTATAAAACTATTCTTTGTGGTGACTTCAATATAAATTGCCTCACACAATCCAGTAATGAAAATCTATTTAAAGACCTACTAAAATCATACAATTTACAAACAACCATAAATACACCAACAAGAATATCCAAAAATAGTAGCACTGCTATAGATCAAATAATAATAGATGCAAATAACCATTGTTTTTCTGTTGCTACATTTAATACAGGTTTCAGTGACCACATTGCCCAGATCCTAACATTTCCAACAGAAACAAAAACCGTGGAACAGACAACTTGCAAAGAAATCTGTAACTATTCCCAAGGAAACATAATAAAATTTCAAAACTTGCTCAGATTTGAAAACTGGAATAGTATATAAGGCAACTGGCATAGTATATAAGGAAGTATATAAGGCAACCGATACAAATGATAAGTTTAACTCATTCATAAATATATACTTAAGACATTTCAATGCCATTTTCCCTCAAAAACTGAAAAAGATCCAAAATAAGAAAACTAAATCATGGATTACCACAGGCATCAAAGTGCCATGTGAAAGAAAACGCAACATGTATAAAATACTATCAAATAACAAATGTAACTCAAACTTCATTTCATATTACAAAACATATAATTCGATCCTAAAAAAAAGTAATCAAACAAGCAAAAATTATAACAAATGATAAGTACATTGCAATTGCACGTAATAAAACAAAAGCCATGTGGGACATTATTAAAAAGACTACAGCACCAACTAATAATAACAAAAAAAAAAACATAAGAGCTCCACTACAAAAACGAAACTGTACAAGACCCACAAGAAATAGCTGATATATTCAATGAACACTTTTCACAAATTAGTAATAAGTTAATCTCTCAACACTCTCTAAACAATGAAACACACCAAACAAACACTAATATTACACAAATTGTAAATTCCATATTTTTATATGAAACAACCCCCTCTGAAATTTTTAAAATCATTGGACAAATAGAGAATAAATTCTCAGCGAGCATGGACAACATTCCAGATTTTCTTATTAAACACAGTGCTCCATGTATAGTGCAACCACTCTCTCACATCTGCAATTACTCTCTAAAATCAGGCATATTTCCAGATATATTCAAAACAGCAAAAATTAAACCATTGTTTAAAAAGGGCAATAGTTATGACCCAATAAACTACAGGCCTATTTCCCTGTTATCAGAATTTTCAAAAATTCTGGAAAGACTTTTCAATGATAGACTCAAACAGTTTCTCAATGCAAATAATGTCCTTACAAATGCACAACATGGCTTCAGGAGTAATAGATCCACAGACACAGCCATCTTCTCCTTTTTAAATGACATACTTGTTGCACTAAATCAGAAGGAAATTCCCATTGGCCTTTTCTTAGATTTGTCAAAAGCCTTTGACATCATTGACCATCATATACTTTTAAGAAAACTAGAAATGCTAGGGATTCGAGGCATTGCAGGCCAATGGATCAAATCATATTTATCAAATCGTAGACAAATAGTTGCCCTCCAACACACTAAAGAAAACAAAATCTCCTCATACTACTCCTGTCCTCAAATAATAAATTGTTGAGTCCCGCAAGGATCCATCCTTGGGCCAATACTATTCCTTATATACATAAATGACATTCCTTTGGCTTTAAGGAACAACAAAATAATTTTGTTTGCAGATGACACAAACATCATCATCAAAGCAAAAACACAACAATCATTAGAAAAAGAAACTCACAAAACTTTGCAAGCACTAGTAAAATGGTTTTAAGACAACAAACTCATCATAAACACCAGCAAGACAGTCTCTCTAAATTTCATGAATCCTCGATCTAAAGAAAAACTCTCACAGCATTTGCTCATAAACAATAACCCTGTAACAATATCTCATGAAACTACCTTCCTCGGACTAACAATTCAAGAAAACCTAAAATGGAACACTCACATCTCAAATCTTAACAAGAAGCTCAGCAAATCTTGCTATGCCCTATACACCCTCAGGTCAAGCTCCAACATTGAGACACTTCGAACAATGTATTTTGCAAATGTGCACTCACACCTAAAATATGGAATAATATTCTGGGGAAATGCCCCTGAAAGCACTCGCACATTTATTATCCAAAAAAGAATACTGCGAACAATGACCAGCACTCATAAGCTGGAGTCTTGCAAACCCTTGTTTAATAAACTAAGGATTCTTCCTCTACCATGTACATATTTGAAATAGTGGTCTTCACAAAGAAAATTCTCATGGAAAACAAAGACACTTTTACTTTAAATTCTGATGTACATAACTACAACACCCGTCAAAAGGATAACCTACACGTTCCCCACTCTGAAACTACACTTTATCAAAAAAGTACCCTAATAGAGGGCATTACACTTTACAACAAACTAGGCAATGATATCAAAGACATAAACACAATTCATACATTTAAAAGTAAATTGAAAGCTTTCCTGCTTAACAACATGTTCTACAGTGTAAAGGAATTTTCAAATTACAACATTTCCCTTAAAAAATATAAATAAATAAGAATTTCTTATTCCATTACTTTCCGTTTCATGTGAACTGTTTCAAGCTGAAGCAAAGAAAAAAGAACTGCATATCACATCCTGTGAAATAGAAGGAGAATAGAAGAAGAAAAAAACTGGTCAAAACTTGCCTCCTCACCATTTCAAGTTATAAATATAGAATGTACTACTATTGTTAAGTTTGATGTAGTTGCAAACATAATTGATATGTATTATTAATGTAATTATTATTATTGATGTAATTATTATTATTAATGTAATTATTATTATTATTATTATTAATGTTAATTATTATTATTAATGTTAATTATTAGCAGATAATTTATCTACTGTATAATATCTTAATCTAACTGTAACAAGTATTGTATTTCGAGGCCAATGACACCATCTCGATCAGGTTTTGTTCAGTTTCCCTGGTCCTTTTAGGAAAAGCTGAGATGGCCCCTTGTTTGCTCCTGAACAGTAATATAACTTCGCTCTCTCCACCCAAGGCATCATATTGATTCGTCATACACGATTGTAATTGTATATGTGACTCAATAATAATAATAATAATAATAATAATAATAATAATAATAATAATAATAATAATAATAATAATTATTATTATTATTATTATTATTATTATTATTATTATTATTATGAGATCGATGAACTAGGACACCGCGTGACCGTTATCTATGAAAGTGAACCACACATATGTGTTGTTTTTACACAAAAAGTTCATGTACTGTTCATTTTGTTGTAACTCCACTGGATGGTGCTGCAGCACAAGGTGGCGCTTCATTTTAATTCAATTGTCATTCTAACGGACCTGACTTCATTGTTGCCGGGCTTTGCCGTGAGTGGCAGGGCGAGGCCAAGGAGGACCGGACGGCGCGCGCGCGAACGAACGAACGAGAGAGCAGGACATTGCCGGGTTCCGCCAGTATTATCCATAAATAGTTCAAAGATGAAAAACATTTAAAAAAAAGGCACGTTAAGAACATTCGAAAACTAAACTTTTGCGCTCCCGAATTACAATAACTTATTTGCATCTGTGAAACAACTGGAGATTCGATTTTTTGTATTACTAAGAAAATGGTAACCCCTAACCCCGGTTCTACTCCTACCACTACTAGCAAAGATAAAAGAAGAGCTCAACAAAACGTGGACAGAGTCAACTTTATTTTATGTCCAGAAGCAAAACAAGCGGTCATCTCACCATTCACTCAATTGATCAGGGAAACTCAATAAGAAAACTAATCGAGATGGGAGACATTGACCAGAAAGTTGAAGCGCGTTACTTGTAACAGATTCCAGCTTTTTAAAGTTATACAAGACAAATGTAAACTAATGCATTATTCAGTACGCTAGAAAAGTCTCTCTACACCGAGCCAAATTACGACCAACTTAATGGCATTTTATGTTTATTAATTCATAATTAGTGATCAACTACTAGGGTCGTTATTCTCGTAAGTGTAGTGCATTGCCTCGGAAGTTGGCGGTGGTCTTCCTCCGCTACACGGCGAGATCCTCCGACGACCTACTATCGGCTAGCGGGTTTTCCCCAACCAGATATCTCCCACCAGCGGGACAGTGCCCCAGCCGGGACAAGGCTCTAAGCCCTCCGATTGGTCTCCCGGCATGTGTGTGTGGTGTGTGTAGTGTGTGTGTGTGGTGTGTGTGTGTGTGGTGTGTGTGTGTGTGGTGTGTGTGTGTGTGTGGTGTGTGTGTGTGTGTGTGGTGTGTGTGTGTGTGGTGTGTGTGTGTGGTGTGTGTGTGTGTGTGGTGTGTGTGTGGTGTGTGTGTGTGGTGTGTGTGTGGTGTGTGTGTGTGTGGTGTGTGTGTGTGGTGTGTGTGGTGTGTGTGGTGTGTGTGTGTGGTGTGTGTGTGTGGTGTGTGTGTGTGGTGTGTGTGTGTGGTGTGTGTGTGTGGTGTGTGTGTGTGGTGTGTGTGTGTGTGTGGTGTGTGTGTGGTGTGTGTGTGGTGTATGTGTGTGTGGTGTATGTGTGTGTGGTGTGTGTGTGTGTGGTGTATGTGTGTGTGGTGTGTGTGTGGTGTATGTGTGTGTGGTGTATGTGTGTGTGGTGTATGTGTGTGTGTGTGTGGTGTGTGTGTGTGGTGTATGTGCGTGTGGTGTATGTGTGTGTGGTGTATGTGTGTGTGGTGTGTGTGTGTGGTGTATGTGTGGTGTGTGTGTGGTGTGTGTGTGTGGTGTGTGGTGTGTGTGTGTGTGGTGTGTGTGTGGTGTGTGTGTGTGTGGTGTGTGGTGTGTGTGTGTGGTGTGTGTGTGGTGTGTGTGTGGTGTGTGTGTGTGGTGTGTGTGTGTGGTGTGTGTGTGTGGTGTGTGTGTGTGGTGTGTGTGTGGTGTGTGTGTGTGGTGTGTGTGTGTGGTGTGTGTGTGTGGTGTGTGTGTGTGGTGTGTGTGTGTGGTGTGTGTGTGTGGTGTGTGTGTGTGGTGTGTGTGTGTGTGGTGTGTGTGTGGTGTGTGTGTGGTGTGTGTGTGGTGTGTGTGTGTGGTGTGTGTGGTGTGGTGTGTGTGGTGTGGTGTGTGTGGTGTGGTGTGGTGTGTGTGGTGTGGTGTGTGTGGTGTGGTGTGTGTGGTGTGGTGTGTGTGGTGTGTGTGGTGTGTGTGGTGTGTGTGGTGTGGTGTGTGTGGTGTGGTGTGTGTGGTGTGGTGTGTGTGGTGTGGTGTGGTGTGTGTGTGTGTGTGTGTGTGTGTAACGGGCGAGGATAGGACAAGGAAGAGGTAGGAAAGATTGTGCGCGGTCCTTTGCCCGGGTACTGCTCCGGCATTCGCCTGGTGTTGATCGGAGAAACAACGGAAAACTACCGATCAGAGCAGCCGGCCGCTAAAATTCTCCTCCATTCAGCGACTGAATTCGACCTAGCTGAGAATCTAGTGTCGAAAATCCTGCCACCATCGGGACTCGAACTTAGGACCTCCCGATCAAAGGGACTGCAGTGACATTAGTTGATGCTCTGAGGCAACTGTCCCGGCGCATTTTATGTTGGTAGCAAGCAGATCACCGGGAAACAAGTGAATGGGACAATACTTCTAGAATCTATTATGATTGCGGTTAGTACACAATTGATGTTTCCGAGACGCAGCTGGTGCTGCCAACGTAATTTGTTGCAAGCACTCTCACTAGCAAGGTGCCACTGCGGAGTGACTTTCATGGCGCACTTTACATAATTGTGAGAATAAATATTTTCATTTTCGATGGTAAGTATAGCCTCTAATTGCGTACAAATTAGGAACAGTTATGCAACAGAAAATATTTTATATTTTGGAAATAGTCCCATTTCGATTATAGACAGTTTATTACCATGTAATACATAAAACATTCTTACAACTAACGTTTCAACAAATATTAACATGACATGACACTAAACTGTCTATAATAAATATTTGTTGAAACGTTAGTTGTAAGAAGATTGTCTTTTAGGAATGTTTTATGTATTACACGACAATACACTGTCTACAATCAAAATGGGACTATTTCCAAAATATGAATGGCAACAGACAGTATACACAAATATTACAAGAAAACATTTTATATTTTGAGTTCAAATTTGTATACAGATTTTAACCGTTTAATGTTTTCTTGCGATATGTTGTAAAGTAATGTTCTTAGATGTTCTTCTGTTCATCATTTAACTAACCGTGTGCCTTCCCCCCCCCCAAAGAGAAGTAAACGTCAAGTCACACAGTTCTCCCGAGTGTCGCGCCTCCCTTGGAATATGCTGGTCAGTCAACTTCGGAAAGAGCTCATCACAGCGCCCTGGTGCAGATAATTGTTTTCCACCCCTAGATGATAACCAGGTAGTAGTGTATTATTGACAATTAAGAAACATTTTTAACCTTCCGAAAAGAAAAAGAAAAAAAAAAGAAAGAGAAAGAGAAAAAAAGAAAAAAGAAATGTGTTTTGCGATTGAGTTGTTTTTAGTCAAATTGTATGTTTTTGACACTGTCTTCAGACGCGTCTGCACCCCCTCTGAGAACAGCGCTTATTACAATTCGGGATGAGGCGGTGTTCTATCCTCCGCAGGAATGTGAAATCTGCCCATCTCTTCGCGTCTCCCTCCAATAATAGCTTTCAAGGGGCCCCGCTCCAGCCTGGACTAAGCTCCCGACTGACCTCTAAACACGTGTGATAGTGTATGTAAATGTCAGTGAGTGAGAGCGAGATAGCGTGAGAGAGCGAGACGGCAGGGTACCGTGGGCAGTCCAATACCCATTTGCTAGTGTATCGTTGTAGCATCCCTAAAGTCGTCTGTCCGTCAGACCGTCAGTCCTTCCGACCGTCGCTCCGTCCGTCCGTCCGAATGTCGGTCGGTCGGTTAGTCCGTCTGTAGGTCGGTCCGTCCTTCCGTCGACCGTCATTTCGTAGTCCGTCCGACACCTATTGCAGAGAGGGTAGTGAGCTGTACGCTAGGTGGCCTTGACTGAATCCGGCATGTCAACTGTCACGAAACGATTCAGTGTAAACTTATAAAAGTTACCGTACGTTGTAGAAAGAATGCTGTATGAAACTCGATGTAAAGGTTATGTGTTGAGTCTGTTCGCACGTTTCTCGATCGTATCGTAATAACACACGAGTGTATTAATACCCATTACATCGTGTTTCACCCATCATTACATCATCGTTTCACTATGTACTATTGGAAATTATTCAGGGCACACAATCTCGCATGAGTGCTCGCTCGGCACAATGTGCAACACAGCAGCGCCACCCACAAGCATCGGGTTCCTTGCACCAAGACACCGACCAGCGCCAGCATGAGGAAGGAAATATTCATGAGTAGGGCCCAAATGTTTCTGACAAGCCATTGTATTACCTTCTCGCTATCGCTTACGCAGTAGAAAGTTATGTAATGAGGCGCAAAACACGACGAATTTTCGGTAGAAGAACTCTTAGTACAAGGCCCTGGTAACGAAAAAGTGGATGAATACAATTGCTCAAAACTCTTCTAACACGTGGTATAGCCAGAATCCATATTTTGTGGGCTATTGATACCGAGAAATCGAATGACGGCAAATTGTCTGTCCGTCCGTGAACAACGCTATCGGCTAAACCGTTCACCCGATTTTCTCCAAAATTGATATTTCGCAATCGACTTGATGTCGCTGATGTCGAAGCTCTTTGAATTTGAAACAGATACTTTAATTTTAAATATGTTTGTTATTCAAAGAGCGGAAAGATGTTGACTATATCCAAAATGCAAATCAACATTTTTTAAAGTCATATTTATGGTGCTATTTTCATGTTTAGGTCATAAATGCTTGCACATTTCTAACGTTTTTAGATCATTAACATCCGGGCCCTATTCATAGGTCACCGCTCTTGGTGTCTGCAGTCGCATGGCAAAGCAATCAACATAACAGATAAGCTCAGTAGCGCTTTCATGGCGTGTGAAAACGGTCAAGGATATGTTGTAGTTCTCTTAACCCTCGTACCATATCTGCTTGTTTATATCAAGTACTATACTGGGGGTCTTTTTGGACTCCAAGCTTTTCTGACAATTGTAAGTGGTAAACATGAATGCGTACGGCAACATATTGGATGTAAATAATTTATATTATATAAAATTACATTTTCTAAGTTATTTTCAATTACATAATAAATTTAATTTATTCACATTAAATATTTCTTAAAAAGAAAACCTCCATCGTACGTAGCTACATTCAGAAATATTTATAAGAGATCGTGAAAGTTATTTTGAGATAAATCAAATGTGAGACAGAAATTGACAGTATCAGTCATTTATTTTTAAAAACTCATGACAATATGTTTGAAGTGACAATGAGAAAATTAAAGACTATACCTTAGGTCGATGCCATGCTATACACTAACCGGTGCCATGTAACGAAAAATATTCATAATTCTCTAACATTTTGAAAATCTGTAAAAATGGTTTGGTATCTGTTTAGTAAGTGCACGAAGGCATGCTATTTATAAGTCTGAAATTATCCTGCAAATATTTAGGTAAATATTAAAAAAAAAATCATTGAGTTCCAAAAAGACCCCAGGTATGGTACGAGGATTTAGTTGGCACAACCATAATCGGTCACCACAAAAACAGTGTGTAAACCACCATTTAGAAATATTTTAATTCCGTAAAATAGATTAATTGTTATTAAAATTTTGATGTAGCTGTGATGTATAAACTTGTTTAAAATTCAGCTAGTAAAGCCACTAACGGTTAATACCAAAACATAAATGCTGCCATTTACAAATATTTTCTTGATAGTATGATGTCGTAGGTTACAGAAATCATAGACAAGACTGAATATAAAGTCCAAAATGATACTGCGTAAACAAATAAATGAAGAAATGGTATACCGAAAAAAATACGACCGACAGGGAAGGACAACCCTAAAGAGATAAGAGCAGAATACCTGCTCACGTGGCAAAGGAATGGAAGATGTCCATATGGGTGGGCTGCCATTTCTGGGAACCCAAAGAACCTATTTCTCAATTCACACACTGTTATTCCGAGACCACGTGAGACAGAACATTAAAACTAATATTTCAGAGATATTAAATTCGATTGCTTTATGTAACGTGGAATCAAACGAAAACGCCCCGAAATTTCACATGCTGGCCCTTTCAAGGTCTCCCTAAAATCTCTTCGTTGTTCCCTTGACCGCAGTTTAGCGTTGTTCCCTAAACAGCGTTGACTACAGTTTGGGAAACGATTTACTGATAGTAAACGAGTTTTTGGAATGAAAAAAGTCTTCAATTTAATATTAAATTAAACTAATTTGGTGCTGCTAACCATTATAATGAGTTATTAATACCGGGCTTTGATTTCCTCCTGTAATGTTTGACGGGTTACACCTAGTTATTAATGTAAAGCTAACTTTTAAGAAATAATGTAAGAATTTCACCATTTGAAATCAACGCCAGATATACTTCAGTAAATTTGTTTATAAATACACAAGGGTACATATTAATTATTTTCGTATGTAATTCTTTTTCTTTACATCAGTAAATAAATCTCCGAAGGAACGTGCGTTTTCTTATATGCCTTGTGTCCCACCAAGCATTGGACACCCCATAATTTCTAAAAGGTTCGCGATATCGAAATGCAGTTTTAGCTCAACATTGGGGAATCATGGGGCAAGTAACATGCGCCGAGATAGTTATGAGGAGAGGGATACCACAGCGTATACAGGGGTCACAGATAGAGGGGACCCTCGTCTACTCTCTGAAGGAGGCAGTCAGCTTATAGAGGAGCAATTACAGCAATCCTTAATCTTGCCTACAAGATCATAGAAATAAACGTCAATATTAACAGTCAGAATGAAAGATTTTTCCATTGATTCATGAGAATCTAATTTTCTTCCTCTGATTGAAATTTCACTGAAACTGATGCTACGAAATTGTTTGTTATAAGGAAGATACTAACAAAGGTTATTTTAAAACATAAGAATCCAGCTCGACGTTTCAGGGCTGCAAGAAAGGCCAACATTTTAAAACAGTTCAAATACAATGAACATTTCAAATATAATAATGAGTGATTGAAGTTTGTAACGGAATCTTCAGATAATTCATCTTATTTTAGACATGAAAAAATTTTGTTATTATTTACCGTTACTCAATTTCTCATTGTAAGTTTACAATCATAAATCGTCTATAAATATAGAAAAACAAAATACAAGTGCATGTTTGTACTTATTTGGCATTTTAGGGTCGGATTAATCGGACTAGCGGTGATCCCAAGCCTGGGATCTGTTCTTAATTATTATCCACGTCTGGGAGTAGGGGAGACATGACGCATTTCCACTTCCGCTCCCAGTGGCGTGACGTTCTGATCGGCAAGGTCCGCAATGTTTGCGGACCCAGGTAAAAGGGGGCCTACATCTAGGCTGCAGGTTTTGCCATTGTAAGAAATATTAAGTACACGATACTCTCGCTGATACTTTGCAATAGTAGATACAATCAAATATTAAAATTAGTATCTTTCAGAAGAACAATTTTTCCGATTTGGTAGCTTATGTAATATGTAGCCCTGTTTCTAAATCAGTAAAGGTAAGCAATTCGTTTGGGTTTTATAACAGAGTTATTTTCATAAAATTAAGTAATAAAAGCAGATTTTTCCTCTCTTGGTTATTAATCACACATGGATGAATTCGAATTTGTTAAAGTATATTTATATTATTAAAGGTACTATTGTGTTTGAAGTACACTTTTATAAAGGGGGCCCGGATAAAAGTTTTGCGGGCGGGCACTTCGTTATACTACTGCACCATATCTACTAGTTAATTTTGCTTGCCTGCACTTTCTCTTTCGTCACATATCGTCTTAAAAAACTGAGACGATTACAGAAAAGTATGTTCCTTTATGATCTGCGTCCCCTACCGACAGCGATGCACATTGTGTACGATGGCCGGCGAACTACCTGCAAAGTTTTGTGGCGCTATGAATCGATGTTTTGAAACTTCCGCCAGTAGAAGAAAAGTTCAATTCTAACGAATCAATGAAAAAAAACTTCATTCCAATTGATAATATTAATGTTTATTCTGTGACCGTCGTGACGAACCACGGATAACTGTAGTTACTCCTCTATCCTTCATTGCCACCCCTCTCAACCTCCCCTCTCCCCGAAACATTCTCAGCGTCGCGAAGGACACCCTCTCCGAAGGCGACAGCTGTGAGGGCTGCTACAGGAAATATTGATTTAATTTCAAATCATACGTTAGAAAGTATAATTGTATACTCAAATTACTATCAAAACATTAACATGTGGAATTAATATTATTTTTATGATCTATTCATTGCTGATGAGAAAAAAATACATACTAGCTACATTTAAAAAATCAAAAATGAATTATTTTCTCGAAAACAAACTATTTCAATCAATATCTCCATGACGTATTACTTGCCTCATAGCTTTACATTGTGCGAAAACTGCATTTCTATATCGTGAAAATAGTTTAGAACCGTGAGTTTAGAAGTTCTGAGCGTGGCCCTGAGTTGGTGGGACACCTGCACGATTACAACATTAAACAATTAAATAAGACATTATTTAATTATAAAATGTGATTTTTATTTCCAAAAATCTCGAAAAACGCTTAAAATGTACTTTTTGCCAACTTTTCCCCTTCCCCACTCTCTCACACTCCCACTCTCTCACACTCCCACTCTCTCACACTCCCACTCTCTCACACTCCCACTCTCTCACACTCCCACTCTCTCACACTCCCACTCTCTCACACTCCCACTCTCTCACACTCCCACTCTCTCACACTCCCACTCTCTCACACTCCCACTCTCTCACACTCCCACTCTCTCACACTCCCACTCTCTCACACTCCCACTCTCTCACACTCCCACTCTCTCACACTCCCACTCTCTCACACTCCCACTCTCTCACACTCCCACTCTCTCACACTCCCACTCTCTCACACTCCCACTCTCTCACACTCCCACTCTCTCACACTCCCACTCTCTCCCTCTCACATCCCTCCCTCCCTCTCACACTGTCCACCGCTTCAGCTAGGGCGTGTTCACCTCCTTCTGGGTTTGGAGGGGAAATGAGAGCGGGGTCAGGGGAAGTGCCCGTGCTTGCAGGAGCGCCGGGCGCTGGCAAACGGCTCGTGCGGACGCGGGCTGGGCTCTAGGCTGTCCGGAAGACGCCACGTCCAAGGCTGTGACCGATCACAATCACAGACTTTGACGTTGCGTCATCCCAACAGCCGAGAGCACTCTAATATTTAAATTAAAAAATAAAACCCAAAATAGCGACGTGTGATATTTATGTAAAAGTGATATAGACAAGGAGAAAAACGATCTTTCAACCCATCTCAATTACATTTTCCGAAAGGTCACCTATTCTTAACATTAGATTTAGATAGTGTGTAGGGGTCAAGATTTAAAAATTATAGCGTTACATGGACTTTCCCCAATACTAAGGATTAACTAACAAAAAATCTCTCAAAAAATAGAAAATCAAATAAAACATTGCATTTTTTACATTAATCGTGTGTATTGATTTTTCACACGGGATTATTTTGCGTGGGGCCAACCAGAATAGTTCTAAGGTTCGCTCATAGAATCGGTCCAAAATAGGAAATGAGAATCAGGAAATCTCAACGTAACGCCTCCCAGCCTACACTGAAAAAAATCGAATGGTGGAGATTTGCATAACTAATATTACGCAAAATTCATCTCCACGTAATCATTCAACAAGCGATAGCTTTCCGTCTCCAATTTCATAATGTGCGCGACATCATTCCATTGCTCACATTTGACATATAAAGTTCAAACCCAACCTTCGTGTTTATGATGAAAATTCCCTAGGCTAAACAGAGACTGCTTACAGAACTGAGGTGAAGATCAAATGCAAATGTTTTCCGTAATCCGATGAAAATACGTTTACAATCACTGGGGCGCGAACATTTAGTATTCAACTGTTGCTAACTTCGCTTCGGTAGTACTTCTTTCATTGTGCAAATATGTACGTATAGTAAAAGGATGGGGAAAGGATGCTGGAGCTCAAGAAAATGTTAACAGATTAATTTTTAATTAGCTGTCCGGGTGACGCCGCGTCCATGGCCCTGAGGAAGGTCGCAGAATGGCGACCGAAACGTCGGCACCTTCGCCATGGACGCGGCGTCACCCGGACAACCAATTAAATACCGACTCCGGCCGCGGAAGCCTACGCGCTCAGTTAACACAGTAATACTTCTCCGTCATATACAAATTTTACTTGTTTTACATGAAAATATAATTTAAAAATAATCAAATCAAAGAACACGTTTACGAAGAAAAATGCTACATGATGAACTAATAAAGGAATGTTCCGGAGGCATTTCAAAACAATCCCTGTATATTTCTGAACTGTAGACATCTGTAGAAATAAGGAGAAACTATCTCCATCCTTTTTTTTTGCCCCTACCCTTGGGCTCTCTCCAATTTTCTTTTCGAGGCCAATATTTGTGTTCATGTGACCTGGATTTCAACTCCGTGTTACCGTTTTAGAAGCTATTCAACATGCAAACATTTCCGTCGTGCAATTTGGGATTAATTTTCGAAAAATCCAACCTCCGCGCTTTTCAGTTATCTCCACGAAATTCCCGGGCGTACGGGATCGAATCATACATCAATGGAAAACGTAATTCTACTGGAAGCCAATGAATGAATTAAACGCCGCACTATCTTTCCATGTTTGACTACGTGGCGTAATTCCTTTGGGAAGAGCTATCCTTCATTAAAGCAATCGACGACATTTTGTAATTATTCTTAAAGAAAATGTCGCAAAGGAATGAATTAGCAACAAAATTGGAAAATCACGACTTGGAGAAAAGAATTTCAACCTTAAAAAATCATTAATTGCGCATTATGCAATATGGCATCGAAACCCGGAAACTCCATTATACTGCACTTAAATGCTCAATAGATCTAATTCCTCATTAAAACATCATATGTCAAAACATTGTAGGGAAAACAAAATTATCAAACTATATTCCAATAACGAACGCCAACGAAAGAAAATTATATAAATATTCCTCTTTACACAAACTATATATAAAAATACATCGGCGATCGAAATATTACAATAATCTTTAAATTAAAACAAAATATTAGTTTTATATAAGCCAAGTGGAAGTACGATAGTATATTTAACGCTTGAAATTTCTGAGATACCACTCTTTCCATCTGACAGTTTCCTCAGAATGATTTATTTTAAAGGTAGGCAAATAAAATTATTCATGAAACAGTGAAAGCGAAATGAAAACTTACTGTTGTCATTTTGCCATTGAAGTCGCTAGGAAGAAATCTGATCCTCTGCACGTGCACCAGCAGAAAAAAAATCATTCTCCAATCTCCACACCAGCACAATCACTATGAATATCACTATCACTATCACTTCAGTTCACATCGGTAGACGACAGACTGATACTCAAAAGCTCCAGTCACGTCCGAGGAGAGCTCGGTTTTCAGTCGAACAGTGACGTTTCAATTGCGTCGTACAATTCAACGATATATCGAACGAAATCCAAAGATCTTTCTCGGAATGGTTTTGGAATGGGTATTATGCAGGATTTGAAAAATCGCATTAAACGTAAAATGAATTTTCATAGAAACGATGCTGAATGTTTTTTTAAGAAAGGAGATAATATCTTTATACTTTTTTTTCAAAATCATTACCCTTCCTCTTCAATGAATCTTTCCCACTTCGGTACAGCCCCACACAATTCCCACGCAAAGTAGGGCTTATAGTTACGTAGAACATCCCAAAACCAAATAAACAAAGGCAAAAACATTTTTTGCAACACAAAGTCAAATCTATACATTCTTTCTAAACTCTTCCCAACTCTCACAAAACTATAAAAAACTGCTCCCAAATCTAGAAGAAAAATCTTTCAATACAAAAGTTTACTGCACAAACAATCAAACAAATATTCAACAGCAATAAATAACATTTTGCACTTAATTCTTCAAAAATCACTCCCCACACTAATGTTCTTTATCACATGCAATTTTTCTTCATATTTATAAAACAAACTAAAAAATACTGCTGCCAGAAAGGTGTCATATTTAGTGTAATAATGAACAACCAACTTATGTTTGTATGATAAGAAATAACAAGAAATATTTTACAATAGGTTCAATTTTAGACAGAATAACAATCTGGCACTAAATTTAACTCTTCTACCAAACACCACAACATTCACCATGACAACTGTAAAATATCAAATGTGAAAAATCAATAGGTACTTTTCAAGAGACAATTAATTGATCAAAACATACCAATAACACCACAGTTTCTGCATCATCATAATCTATACTTTACAGGTTGAATTTACACCTTTCAAAAGTGGAAACACATTCTTATCACCTTGAAAGCAATCACCAAATGACAAATTCTCATTGCTACATATATTCATTATTGAAGTTAATATGTATATGAGTTAGAACAGACATCTCACAGCTTAAACATCTAAGCATGTATTGCACCTCTAAGCATAGTATGTCACACAGTTTTTAAATGTTTTAAATATATTAAATAAAAAAATGAAAATAACAAGAAACCCACTTTTTCACATTCAATACTTTACATTTGACTTGACATTATGACTACTCTTCTCCCTAAGTACAAAAAAATCTCCACAACAGTGACATTCACATAACAAACCAGCTCTGAAAACATCTTTTGACAAGACACCAATTAAAATATTTCACCTGAAGAGACTCCCAACGAAATTCTTTACAAAACATCATCTCCACCTTCATCAAGTAGGCAAGCAGAAAGTCGGAACCATTCACACAACTTCTTCACCTCTTTTCCATCTTCACATCCACCCACTTCACCCATAGCCTACCTATCCCACCACCTCCACCACCACCATCACCACCTGTACACCCACACCCATACCGATTCCCACCTACACAAACACCATTTTACAATCCTATCCCATTAGTGACACCTGTCACGTTCACACCTCCTCCAGCTTCCTCCCGTAATCCTAATTCTAATCCTCAATCCCTAGTATAAGCTCAAAAGTTCCAGTTTAGGCAATTTCAATTTTAATTCATGAAAGAGGAGGCATTATGAAAATGAAGCAAAGGGCAATGGAAGTGAAAAAAAAAACAAAACAAAGAAAGATAGTAGAGGAAGTGGGGGTAATGAGGGTCCCTTTTTGTTCTTTCAATATAAACCAGTATAAATTATTCCTATGAGCAAGTGTGTGCTTTTATATATATCACAAATTAGTTATTAATATTGTGTTTTCCCCCCAATCACAATTTTTCACCACACCTCACATGCGGGTAATGGGAGTCACTGAAGAAATATAAAGCAAAACGAACACATTTGAACTTCAAACAGTTTTTATTTTGTTTACAATAATTTTAGGCATCTAAAGTAATGTGACTCCCAAGGTTGTCCAAGATCAGCAGCACTGGGTCCTAGGCAGTTGGTCAAGTAGGACTTTAAAAGTGTTTGAGCCATTCGATGAATTCTTAATCTGTCCAGCCATTCTTGCTACATGTGTAAATAGCGCCAGGGGGCCATTTAAACTCATTCAGATCAATAAATTATTTTGTTTGAGACAATGGCAGTCACTCTGAGATAATGAGAATCACTGCCCACTATTACTCCACAAGCACATTTTTATCATACTTATTCATAAACTTTTAGAGAATGTTTCACATTACTCGCAATTGCTATCAAATGATTTGCTGAAGTACTTCCCTTCCAATAAATGTTAATTATTTCAGCAATCTCCAAGTTCACGTAAGTTCACCTTATTTTCTGAGAGCACTTTCTAACATCAAACACTTCCCGCAAACACGATAATCATCGATAATCATCGATGTAAGCTTTCTTTGGCTACGGCAAACAACTGGCTATAGTTATCACGACTAATGATAGGGAGAAACATATGTTTCTGCTTTTCAATATGGTTTGATTACAATCGATAATTTATCGCTGACTCCCAATCCCCCTTGACCACCATTAACCCCGATTCCCCTATATGGATTAATGAGAGTAGGGGGATTTGGAATAAACACTTGCTATAGATTAGGAGATTTTCATATGTCATTATAAGTCATTAAGTTTTGCGTTGTTTTGCGTGTTTGTTAAACACGATGCTTCATTTATTTATTCTATAATTTTATCATACCCAGTGTCAGATAAAAGACGTATTTCAATTTGAATTTGGGGTAAATAGCTCAGGGCCCCGGCCATGGTCTATGTTGAACTTACGCCGCTGGCATTATTTATGATTTTGAAGAACTTGTTTTCTTTTGATATTAGGTTTGTTGATTCAAAACGTACATTTGATGAGATCTTTGGGTAAAGGTGGCCGTTATGGATGAAAGTCACTTAGTGTCTCGCGGAAGCCAGTGTGTCTGCAGCTGGCCAGCCAGCAGTTGGCGAGCGTTGTTGAGAATAGTATGAGTGTGGAAAAGCGCTGATTATTACCATATACAGAGTAGACCATCTAAGTTAGCCACAAATAAATTGAAAACGGTTTGAGGTATCGAGATACTATTTACGCCATATTGTTGCAAATGATGGGGCAAAATACATCATTCGTTTCCTTGTTAGTACCATATATATTTTTAGAGATATTGACACAACTTGTTTTTTAAATGGAAGTATATATTTTTTCTTCGTCATTTTAAAGTTCTTTAAAAATGAAATGCAATGATATAAATATTGTTAATATGACAGCCGTCCTTGCTGATATCGTATACGTGAAACGACGCACCTTGTCGGAGAACGAATGTTATGAATTCATTATGAATACCTTCATTAATGTTTTATTCCGTATTGGATTATTCCAACTAGCAACTTTGCAACAGAATTGTTACAGTGTGATGAAATAAAAGGAAATAAATGTACTGTGATTTCTCCTCAGTGTACACGTGTTTTATCTTTTTCTTTGGAATACGATAGGTTCCACAAATTAAAATTTATGAAAGGTATTTAGATACACATCTCTGCTGAAATCAATGTGATTTCCAACACCCCTCCTTCCTTGCGCCTGTAAAACTTGTGGAAGACCAAAAACGAGGTCATTTGCATTATCAGTAAGAGAATAGGAAGTCCGTTATCTGCGACATTTCTCGTTTTCCGACAAGATGCATCGACTCACGAACACGATGTCAGCAAGGTCAGTTGTCCTGTCGCGCTACAGCATGGCGTTTACCAAGTTCTAATTGCACTGTTTTTGCAAAAAATACTTTTCAAATATTAACAATATTTATATTATCGAATTTCGTTTTTAAAGAACTTTAGAAGAAAACAATAGAAAGAAAACAATATATACTTCCATTAAAAGTCCGAGCTGGCATAGAGTCCAGGGGCTTCAATGTAAACACGTCTTCAGGTTCTGAAGGCAAACTTCGTGCCGGAAGCTTGACTGAACCAAGCTAAAACGAGAGCTAGTCTTTGTGATACCTCGTATGTAAAGGAATGAAAACTCCTGTCAAGAGCAAAGATTTGTTACGTTTGTTTATGAAACGTGGCAGAACCAACTGGTGTAAAGTCCAGAAGCTCCAAATGTTAAGCACGTGCTCGTTCTTGTATGATACGAAGGCTAACAATTTACGTATGGTAGTCTGGCATCGGTCCAGCAGTTTAGGTATATGGAGCGATATATCCCATGAGCAAGGTTGTTTTGGTATGATTGTAAGTTTTGCTACTTATTTACGAAAACAGTATAATTGACTACACATATGTTTCAAGGTAAAGTTATGTTGAACTGATATGGTTGATTTGTTTATATGCAAGAGCATTTGAAGCTCAATCTATAAAACGTGCAGTGTAGCATGTAATTATTTATTTTGCTTAAAGAGTTTGTCTCTAAATAGACGCTCTGTCATACTGTTATGTAACTTTGTGCAGCTTTATTCTTATGCTTGTTTTCAGTTTCCTAAAATGGATCTTTGACTGTTCGAAAGGCGCTGCACATTGAAGTAATTCTGTGTAATTACATTATGTATGAACATTTGTATGTTATTCTAAATTTATTTACTAAGAATTTGTCTAACTTCATTGCGTTTGTATGTATTGTTAATATGAATGAGCTTTGCTCTATATGAATTAATTGTGCAATGATAGTTACAAACTTTAGGATATTCGTTGGATCACTTATAAGGGGCAGATTTGGTAGCGTCCAAATGAAGTGCCTTACCTGTGTTACTTCTTTCGTAGTCCCACGATGTCTAGGAGTTTGTTATGTTAGCTCCGCTGTGGTCCATTTTGCAACACGAGTCCTTCATTGTATGTTATTTTTTTATTAGCGTGCTTGAGCAAGGAATTATTAATCCTTCTTTAATGAAGTGACAGGATGATGATGTGGGGTGAAAGACGATCACAAATACATCCATGCCCGAGGCGGGATTCGAAACCGCGATCCTTCGATCAGAGACCGCCACGACACTACTGCCTTAGCAATCTCGGCCACCCGGATTGGCTGTATGTTATTAATTTGAATTAAAATTTCCAGCCTTTCGATAATAGTAAAAGAGGTTAAGTATGGAATTTTATGTTAACGTGTATGTATTAACGTTTGGGCAGTTATAGGGGCTTCATATAAAGAACCTCCAAAATTTAAAGTCAGTTCAAATTCACAGGACCGCGAGTTCAGCCAGATGTATAGGAGAATATTAATTTTTGGGAAACACCTTTGTAGTGTGGTATGCACGTGTGTTGTTCAGAACGGACGGACTGACATTTTGGAAAACAAAAACACTATATATATATATATATATATATATATATATATATTTTCTCTCTTATCTGTATGATCCAATGTACTTCAACATAATGTCAGTCATTGTTTCATTCATTCATTTTATATATTTTACTTTCATATTTTGCCAATAAAATTACTTTAAACATTATGGAGAATATTTTGCCTCCAGACAGCAAATATAACTGCTTCAATTAACTCTTTACAAGCTTTAAATAAATAATAGGAACACAAGTTCCAGATTTTAATATAACAAGTAGCTTCTATGATTTTACATTAAAAGAAGCAGGTCTTTAAGGCAAGTTTTTGCAGGTTTTTAAAGTTGAAAATATGTTCGACAATGGAACAATTAGATATTTTATTGCTTACTACACCAGACAGAAGATATTGAATATTTAGTGTTTCAGGGGTGGTGTCACTCTTATACCGATACGTTCCGTTGGATAATTCGAATTTGAAGTAAATTTAATTGAACGAAACACACACAATTTTTAATGTAATGCAATTATAATTTGATCACAGACCTGGTAATATTTTAATTTTAATATAATTTTAGGTTATTGGATTGGTCTTACTGAGATGTTTTAGGGGTAAATGGAAGACAATTGCATATATGATACTGATTTCTGAGGAACATGCTTATTGTGTATTCACAACAGAAAATTACATGCAATTACAATATTTTACAATATTTCTTTACGTATCTGTATAAAAATACATATAGGATCATATTAGAATTATATATTAAAATTATATTGTTTATATTTCATATTTTATACCTCATTATACATTTATTTAATATAGAAATATGATATGTATTATTTATCCTATATGCCCATCAAGTTTGCTATAATGAACTTCAAGATGCACAATGCCACAAGCAAGCTTGATGGACTTCTCTGACTGGACGGATTTCCCCTCTGGGTTGGATGGTCTCAGAAAAATCTCTACAGTACATAATATCTTTAATTGCAGCTAATATTCATACGAATACATTTTTGGCCATTACATCAGCACCATGATACAGATTTATTTGAATACCCTTAATTGCAAAATGCATTAATCGATGTCTGATTGTTCTCAGAACAATATTTATACTACACTTATGCTCGTAATTCTAAGTTTCATTTCCATCGTAGTCACTACTATAGTAGAGACTTCAGATCTGAGTTCAGAGTATCCATACAACAGTGAGTCGAGTAAAATTATAGCGAAGTGACCCTAGAGCGGGGATTGGAGTATTGCACACGAATTTTATTAGGGTATTAGAGCAGAGCATGCGTTCAAGAACGTATGTTGGCGTTACTTTTTCCGTCCAACCCAGAGCGTGAGGTGCAAAGCGGGCTGCTGTAGGCCGAAGAGCAAATCCCGTGTTATGGCACTAGCTTCGCGTGATCCTTGTCCCGGGTTCCAGGGAGTGGTCCAGGCAATGGTTTGGGGGACTAGTCGAGAAAGTTTTCTTAGAAATGTTTATTGAAGGCTTATTATTTTGCAAGAGACATTGCATGTCACTTGCAATGTAACTGGGAAATTTTAAATCATTACTCAATAAACGAAAACGAAAATGCTATTTGAAGACTGATTCAGAGATAAATAACTGGTAACCACTGATATTTCGAACGTTTCCTCACCTACTTTCACATGCCTGTAAAAGTTGCAAGCGTAGGTATTACGTAAAGGAGTAACTGTAAATTAAATACTAGGAGGAGTGTATTTCCTTACACTGCACTTAATTTACAAACATCAAATACCCACATATCCCACTTACCATAAAATGCACTATGCAACGTGGCTTTCGAAATCTTACTTGATCATTTAATAGTTCCAAATAATTTATTTAAATTCAGTAGTAATATCTTTAACAACTACAAATTAAATTTCGAATATACATTGTCTGTAGTCCATTATTTAATTGAGTGGGACCACATCTTGATTTTGAGCTATTCATTGCTTTGTTTTCTTATATATGTATTATTTCGGAGGTACAATATCTGCTTCCATACCTTAATGTCTCTGTTAAAGGGTAGGCAGGGGATACTGAAGTATAAGGGAGCCACGGGACAAGTTGCAGGCTGAAAGACCCGCTGTTTGGCATTGGTAACAATTTCTCATTAAATTGTCTAGTCACGGTAAGTGTAGAACTAAAAAACCCTGCCTATTACACAGCTGCTTTCATCAACATAAAAATTCGACTAATTTTTGGAGATATCAAAAATGCCATCTAAATGCATCGCAAATATAATAGCATATTTCAAAATCCTACCGTTGAACAGCAACTACCTTTGGAGTTCCCTTAATTTCCCATTCATTTTAAATGTGCCCTGCATGATCAGCGTAATTTCATTGTTTAATTTGGGGTGGTTTATAAAGCATACACATCAAAATAGTTTTTCAATGCTTAATGTGCTGCTTATGAAATGGTTTGCAATTATGAATTTTTGCCGCGACTAAATAGAAAGACGTGACTTGGTTACTCAACAGATGCAAACCATTTTTTAAAAATTTGTGTTTTCGGATAACAGTAAACATCTATTATTTCAAGATGCCATTCGAAATTAATATTGGTTATCTTCAAGAGCACGTAATTGCAATATAAACAATTAAAATTATTGAAGAGCTTTACTAAAATTGTTGCAGGGCGCAACATCAATTTTGAACCTTTCACAAACTTTGCGCCGTATAATTTCACTCGTTAAATCCTCCACAAAACAAACACAATTCCTGTTCTTGATTGCTCATGGCACACACTTCATTTCTCGGTTGGTATATGGTCTCTCTTAAAATTAAGCACACACAACTCAATGCTGTTTAGATTACCGGCATGTTTCCATAAACAGTTCAACTACAAGGTAACAAACAGTTGGAATCGTCTATCTTCACATTCCTGGTTGTCAACGTAAAAGGTTCTCTAAATAAAAATTAAGAGAACTTAACATTTCATTTGATTGGTGGATTCAATGACAGATCAATTCACACACACCAATAAATCAATTACCACATTAGCAATTAAGGAAACTTTTTCACCAGAAAAAGAAATTCAATCACAAACCCCCATCAGTTATCAATCCAAACTTCAACTTGGACATGGCAAGAAAAGCAGTGATTAATCTATGATGAGTCATTAATATAATGTACACAGAGTTCATAATCTTGAACATGATTTTCAACATCCTACTGCTTCTAGCCAACTATTCACTTCTAAGAATTCACTTCACATGTGCAAAGTAGACGCTACGAGTCATAATGAGACGAATGATATCTGCTTTATACAAAATTGTCATTATGTAAACCACAAACGAAATCCACCGTGAAGCAGTCGCACATCCACTGCTGAGATCCAGCGTCCTTTTGCGATACGGGCATCCGAATTCACTGTTAGTGCTGGGCAACGCTATGCGACTCTAAATTGTTCAGTTCGTAAGATTGCACCTTTATTTTTACGCCATATTTCACTTCGATCTCGTTTGCAGCAACTAGGTTAACTTTGCCACACTACCATTTTAGGCTTGCTTCCACAATATTTTGAAGCATAAGAGGTAACCTATATTTTCATTCAGACAGGATAAGAATTTTGAAAGCTTTCACTGTCTAATATTTCAAGTCCTCAAATGAAAATGTATTAAAGCACGCTAACTTCTAGAAATTCGAAACATGAGCAAATACATGAAAATGGTATTAATGTTGAGAATTTTGAAGTTTTATTTATATACATTTCCTCAACAATATTCAAATATTCTTTTAGAATAAATAATGCTATATTTTTCTCCTAATCTCTCTATATAACGACTAGTCAACACAAAATCTCAACCAATACTTTTGGAACACATAGCGAATGCCAATAGATGTCCAAAGCAGGAAACAAACTTCCGGCGCAATTCGAAACGAAACATTGCGCTAATTTTGCGAGAGGCTTCCGGGGCTGAGCGAGGGGCGGGGCGGGGCGGGGCGGGGCGGGGCGGGACGCGTCATAGGCCGGCGATGAGCGGGTCTCGCAGCTCCAGGTTCTCCTGGAAGAGCGAGTTGTTGTTGGGCTCGAGGTCGTCGTCGGCGGCGGGCTCTCCGCCGCTGCTGCCGCTGCTGCTCGTGCTGGCGCCGCTGCTCACGCTGCCGCCCCCGCCGCCCCCGCCGCCGCCCCCGCCGCCGCTGCTGCTGCAGCTGGCGCCGCTGCTGTTGCTGCTGCCGTCGTTGGAGCCGCACTCCACGTCCATGAATCTGCGCAGCATCACGTTCTTTAAGTCAATCGGGTCTGGATTGAGTGATTGTTAGTAATTACTACTAATATAATTAGTCCCGTAAGTTTAGTGTATGTTTTTGTTCGGGAGGTGACAGTGGTCTTTCCCCGGTAGATGGCGAGATCCGGCACCGAATTACCATAGGCCAACGGAGTTTTCCCCCACCACTGCCCCAGCTGGGACAAGCTTTAAGCCCACGACCGGTCTCCCGGCATGTGTGCTTGTGTAGTGCGTGTTGGTGTAAGTGTGCGTGTGTGTAAGAGGTCAGGATAGGACAAGGAAGAGGTAGGAAAGATCTTGCGCAGTCCCTGGCCCGTTTGAGAGGGTTACAGCTCCGGCATTCGCCTGGCGTCGATCGGAGAAACCCCGGAAAACTACCGATCAGATCAGTCGGCCTCTCGAATTATTTACCAGACAGCGACTGAATTCGATCTAGCTGACAAGCTAATGTCGAAAATCCTGCCACCGTCGGGACTCGAACCTAGAGACCTCCCAGTCAGAGTGACTGCAGTGACATCGGTTAGTGTCCTAAGCCATCTCTCCAGATCCCTGTCTGGATATGTTGGAGAGGGCATTACTTGGCTGACGGGGAGACGTCGCGACTTAGGCACAGATGCCTCAGATATGTTTCGCCCTGAGGAAGGTCGCAGCGTGACGTTGGCATCTGTGCTTAGGACGCCGCATCTCCCGGACAGCCAAGTCGAAACTGATTCCGGCCGCGGGAGTCTACGCTTTAATTAGGGAGGGTGGGTTGGAGTATTGGATAAATGCATATTAATACCCGCGCATTTGTGATTATGCCGTGAGACACACCGTTGTGTTGGAAATCCTCAAAACTTAAGTTTTACGAATAAGATATTCATCGTTGCAAAAATTACAAAATAAAACGATAAATTTGGTTTATATCTGACAATATAATCACTATGGCGTTTGGATTCAAAATCAGCTCATTCAATTTGCGAATATTTTACAAGAGAATGATAGATCCCACGACTACTTATGTTTTGATATGAACACGAACGGGATATGTTCTAGTCACATTGCATGTGGGAATAAGCTGTATTTGAATTATGTCCCTCAGTGAAGTTACGACTAAAATGTCTTAACTTAGAAAAAATGCGAGAAAGAGGATTTTGGTAAAAGTAGAATGAACGAAATTTGATAGCAAACACTTCATATGACGGCAATTCACAGTAATACCAGTAGGACTAATTATGCTATGATGGGAAATCATTTTTCCCCATATTTTACAGTCATTAAAAGCGCATACATCCTAGTATTTAAAGATGTAAGATTTGAACTAAATATTATGATACAGAACTAGTAGGCAAGGCAAATCTACAGACGTAACAAAGTTTGTATGTAATTTCGAGCATTAAAAAAATAATAAGTTTACGATACTAAAACTTCATCGTACAAAAAGTTAATCCAAACTGCACCAGTTGATTATTGCACCAAGAACCTTCCATAAAGGTGCAACTTGGCGCTGCAAGTAGCTATGGGTTGCACTTACGTGTAAGGCTTCTCTTCTCCCCTCATTTCGCAGATGACGTTGGTGAGTGCCATGATGTAGTTTTTGGCCAGTGTGAGAGTCTCGATCTTGCTGAGCTTGCGTTCCATCTTCACGTGTGGAATCACCTCTCTCAGTTGCTGCACCCACAGAAAGACATACATGAAAGCGGTGTCACTGGACGCATTTAAAAATATAAACTAATTGCATAAACTACTAATGTTAAGCTTTATTGCATGAGTATATGTTCTGAAAACGAGCTACTTTAGGAGCGAGTTTTCAAATTTGTACGAATGTAATAAAGCAACGCTATAAACGAGTTGCATACTATATTTTTTTGTATAACAGCATTATACATTTATAAGAGAATCAAACTTAATTTTGCGAAACAACTTCCCTGTGACGACTCTGGTATTTGACATCGTGCGAGTAAACGGTGGTCGGCTATTCTGTTGAGCTCTACCTCCCCCCGATTCTCTCGCTACGATTGGCTGAATGTGATGACGCAATCATTTGTAACATAAAATCTAATACGTCATCATTTGTGGCGTAATATGCCCTATTATGAACGATTTCTTGCAACAGAAAAGGTTCTTTTATAGTGCTGAAATACAAAAAATCTTATTTAACAATTTTACCATCAATTCCGACTACCACTGCGAAATACAAAAAACTATTTACTAATTTGTAAAAATACTGCGTAACAGCTTCGTTCCTAGGCAAAGTGATCTCGGCGGGCATTAGATAAACAAAATTTTAGAACTCTAGGTCATACAATACAGTCAAGATAGCAGACTGATATCATACAATGGTGGGACTAGAAAACCCAACACTTCGGACACAGGTCAAACAGCCACGTCGCTAAAACAGTGTCGGTTACTCGGACAAGCAAAATATTTGTTACATGGACAAAACAATCATTTTCACTTCTCCGCCAGTGGTTATTCATCTTATTCATCTATAGATGTCTGTATAGTCCGAAAGTAGTTAATTCCGAATTAGTTAATGTTCAAATTAACTAAAACCGACCTATAGCTCGACAACTTAGAAACAAATTCCTGGACTGCGCATGCGTGAAAAGTGGTGGAGGAAAAGGTTAACTCTCTTAGAGGTTCAAATTCCTCGCTTTAAGGAGCCACCGCCGCCGCCTCGGCCTGGGCGGACTCAGAAAAGACAGCCTGGCTTTGACGAATGTCCCAAACCCTAGAGTGGGGAAGACTGAGACCGAAGTTGCAAGAGCGAACCAACTATCATTGCAGGCGGTCATTAAGTTCAACTGAGCTCCCCTTCGAAAGCAGTGGCGGATGGCTTTGCCTCGCCTCCCGCGGCAAGCGACGCCATGATGTTTTTTTGTAAGTTTTCGAGCTATAGCTATTTAGCAAGTATCGAAAATTCTGCCCACCTTCGGGATTCGAACCCGAAGACCTCCCGGTTAGAATCGTTGCAGAATCAACAGTTGTTAGGCTAGTCGCAAAATGAGACGCAGGTTCGTGACGTGACGTTCTGTGACTCATGGTGAGTTTCTGATAATCACTGCTTTATCACTGCACGGACGAGCACGAGCTCGGGTGCAATAAGTAGTGTTTATTACTAGTGGACGGATTTTAATGAAATGTCATTTTTTCTTTTCAATTTAGAACAATGCCATTTAGAATTTCATTTTATGTTAGGACGAAAAGAAATGACCCATTTTTATTTGTCATTTTTGTGCATTTTTCATCGATGTCGACTAATAAGTCTTTTTTACCTTTTGACGTTATTTTTACTGCATTTTCGCTGATTTTCTCGAATTTTAATGTAATTTTAATGGTACTTGCTTCAAACAATATTTACGATGTGCAACAAATGTTCAACACAGAATTCCTGAGTAGCCTATTCGATGTTCGATTCCTGAGTAGCCGTTGTGAGTACTATGTAATCTAAAGTTCCTGTGACGCTTATCGGCGCCATTATCAGTTCGGTCGACTCCAGAATAAATAAAAGCAAAGATTTTCTTTTAAAGAACAGTTTAAACTCAAAGTTTGCAAGCTGAGTTCAATTGAACAAAAGGAAGAATACTCGATTACATCAGTAACATCCAAGAGCTTGAGTTGTTCATCTTAAACGGGTTTAATCAAATATTTTATGTCATTTTTTTTTGTTTTTGAGGCATTCTAAGAACATTTTATTGATCATTTTTGGAAACGTTTTAGGTCATCAAAACACGTTCACTAGTTACCAGAAACTCATCACGAGTCATCCCGGGACCTTGCAACTCTCCAACAAAACAGGCGACAAAGCTCGAGGTTGCTACTCTAGGAGGCGCTAGTGTCGCCGGGTACAGCTGCAGGTTAGGCTCGCCAATTCCCGGTCATAAAAATTGACAAATTTGTGAGAAATAGGAAAAGTGTTTTAAATGTTCAACTATTCATAATATATACATATGAGAAACCTTTGAAGAAAGCGCGAACATCCACGATATCTTTTGTAACATTATTGGACTGTTTGCCTCTCGCAAACCCACGCACCAGCCACGCACGATTTAAGTATCGTTGGCAGCAGTTCGTGTGGTTAGTTCCTGTAAGAAGGCGCTGCAGCAGAGCGCGGCACCGTAATGGCTTCCACCACGTTATATGGGAGTCGAAAGGCCCTGAGCCACCCTGCGGCACGTCACGTCTCACTTCGCGCGTAGCCCGAGCGAGGTGTTTCGCGTGCGCTCACCTCGAAGGCGTCGTTGAGCGAGTGCATGCGCATGCGCTCTCGCTCGTTGCTCTCGAGACGGCGCAGGTTGCGCTCGCGCGCAGAGATGCCCGAGCGCCTCCGCCGCCCCGCGCCGCCGCCCCCACCGCCGCCGCCCCCGCCGCCGCCGCCGCCGCCCGCGCCGCGCCGCCGCGCCAGACGGGCTTGCTTGTTACGCGGCGCCGGGTCGTCGCTGCCCGAGCTGTCCGACAGTTCTGCACGACAGACAAACAGACGCCCGCGCGCGTTAGCATGGGACGGGTGCGTAGAAGGTCAGGGATGGAGGTCAGAGGAGGGTCACTCCGAAAGAGTTTCGAAATCTCAAACTTTTACGTTTTCTATAACTGAATTGTTTGTTTCAAAAACCCGTTAATTTCCTCATTTCGAGAAAACTTAGAAAACATCTCCCAATTTTTCTGATATCACAACTTTTTAATTTATTAAAGCAGTTAATAAATGAATATTTTTCATAAAAATGTGCACCTAACAATGTGTCTGTCCTCCCGAAATAATAATCCATCGCTAGTGCGGGTTTTAGATTTTGGCGTTTGACGGGTTTTTGAAATAAACGATTCAATTCCTTTCCTCCCTAATCAGAATTGTGATTTATTATTTATATTACATACAGTGTCTCAGAATAAATCTTAACTGACAAACATATAAGGTATAGAAGATAATCATGTTTTGCCAATAAACACTGGCTGGAAATCTGATATAAGTTCCACATGTCAAATTTTCTTTTGATTGGTGAGGCAGGCGTCTTGCAGTGAAGTTTGTGAGGAAAATAAAAATCTCTTTGTATCAGAACGTGTAACTACCAAATATCAGTGAGCGTTACCTACAATCAAGAAAAAATGTCATAAATAATTTCGTTACATAAGTTTTCCTACCACATGTTCATTGACAAAATCGTGTCATTTTGGGCACTCTACATATCCTTGAAGTTTTAGTAATTTATTTTGAAACACCTGAAAATGAAAAATTCAGATATTCTACTAATGATTACACTGACTATGGTTGCGTCTCTCTTATTACCAGTGTGACCCAGTTTACGTTCTCATGCGCAAAATGTTGTGTTTACGTGCTTCTGACAGAGCATTGCTTCCGGCAAAACTTTGGAAGTGGGCTGTGTGTACGTTATGTTATGCTGCTCTCTTGTGTTTCGCGCCCGGAAATAATGTCGAATCAATAGAGTTGTGGCGCCAGTGATAGACCTGACGGTTGTAGCGCTTTGCACGTAATGTACTACATTTAAAATTTTGAAGCATGATTTTACATTTGGATTAAGTTATTATAATATCTATAATTTTTGCTTATTTAGTGTATACACACATTTTTTCTAGTATTCTACTTTTTAATTAACATTTAACTAATTAGTCTAATTGGTTTTTGCGTAGGTTTATATTACCAGCCGCACATTTTTTTAACTCATGCAGATGTCGGCTGGAGGCCTTTAGAATCATCGCCTCGTTAGTTCTATTACTCGCCTACTCCATCATTTCTCGGTTCACACGTACTTGTAAATTAATATTTTTTTCTTTTGTCGTTGCAAATCACATTTCAACGATCACATTGTAGATGTAAGATGGTAATTGAATAAGACATCATAAATAGAAATTTATTTACGTCACTAAAGATCATTTGCAATGTAAAAAATAATTTAACATATAACATTCACAAGGTTGCTCATTAAAATAATTAGTGTTTGTTTATTGGGATTTGTGTGAAATCGTTATTCCAGAACGCGAGGTAGGCCGAGCCAAAATAAATTTCATTGACGGTTAGTAAATGGGGTACGAAAAGAAGAATGTTAAAAACAAAGAGAAAGAAACTAGAGAAAGGGGTAAAATAAACAGATGGAATGATAAAGAAACGAAGATGAAAACGAGCATGAAGTGAAGGATGGAGAAAATTGGTAGGGAATGCAAGGGTGCCGGCCAGAAAGAAAAGAGAACAACCAGAACAAAATAAGGGAAAGAAAGAAGAAGGGTATGAAACAAAGATGAGAAAGAAGGAAGACTGTGGGGTGAGCGAGAAAGAAAAGATAAGAAGCATATTAAGATGAAGAAAGAAGAAGAGCATGAAGTAAAGATGAAAGAAGAAAGAAAAAAAAGATTGGGAGAAGGTGAGGGAAAAGGAAAGTAGAAGAACGAGATAAAATAAGAGGAAGAAAGAAGGAGGAAGAAAGAAGGAACATGAAGTAGAGAAGAAAGTAAAGCAGGAAGTGAGTCAAAAGAAAGAAGAAGAAAAATTGAGAGGAGGCGAGACGAAAGAAAAGATGATGAAAAGAATAAATAGGAATACTAAAGAAGAACAGGGGGCTTGAAGTAAATGTGAGGGAGAATACAGAATGAGAAGGAAGACGAATAGGTGGACTAGAAAGGAAAGAGAAGAAGCATGTTATAATAAAAGAAAAAGAGAAGAAGAGTAGTATGCAGTAAAGACGAGTGAGCAGACGGGAGTAGAATGCAGGGTGGGGAGGGAATAAGTGAAATGAAAATATTTAGATGAAGAATGACGAATTAAGAGGAAGAAAGAAGAAGAGGCGCAGACGGGAGCAAAAGGGAGCGAGGAGAAAGGAAGCACAGAAGCCCATTAAGAGAAAGGAAGAAGACGAGCGAGCAGATGGGTGTAGAAGGAAGCGAGGGGTGGGGCATAAGAGAAAAGAAAGCACAGAAGCCTATTAATGGAAAGGAAGACGACGAGCGAGCAGGGTGGGAGTAGAAGGAAGCGAAGGGTGGGGCCCAAGAGAAACCAAAGCGCCGAAGGGCCACCAAGAGGGGGCGGGGGCGCAGAGACCTCCTCGCATGGACGCCTGGCCGTTGCCGCGCTTGCCTGCGCCCAGGCCGGGGCCCGCGGCCCCAGTGCCCGCGCTGGCGGCGCCGCTGCCGCTGCCGCTGCCGCCCTCGCCCTCCGCGTCGTCCACCTCCAGGTCCTCGTCGTCGTCCGGCCACGGGAAGGGCTCGCCCTCCGAGCACGACAGCCGCTCAGACTTCATTCTCTGCAACACCAAGCGCACACTCCGGTCACCACTTTTAGAGCAAAAAACACATAAGGCACATTTGGGCTGAACCCACTTTAATTATCTCTGATTTGTTGGATTCATTTACGGCCCGAATGGCAGAATATCTATTACAATATCCTAAAAATTCACTACATGACTGTAGAATAAAACCAAATATTCATGTCAAACGCAGCACATTCGGCACAATTTTTTGAATATATATCGTTAAATAACTCCTATACGAAGCGTTCTAGAACATTAAAAACTAAAATGCTGAGGATAATGGCCTAAAAGTGGTTTCTCACATCTTAATCTACAGGATGAGATTTTTTGATCATTACATTACATTTTTCTGGGGGGAGAAAGAGGAAGACAAAGAGAGATATAGAGAGATAAAGGGCAGAACAACGTCTGCCAGTTTCCGCTACTATTTCAATAAAGAAAAAAATATATGAATTTTAATTAATTCTTTTTAATGTATGCAATATTTATGTCGTTTTGTAAATTTTTTACTCACCCGACGAAGGATACACACACGTGACCGAAACATTTGAATTTTAAAAATTCATGACTTAATTAACATTTCTGGCTTCTAAGTATGCGTATTCTATTAAATGTAAGCGAATCATCCCAAACCAACCTAACATTGTTTCTTTACTGAACATAATGAACAGCAAAGTATAAACCCATCAGAGTTGAGTTATTTCAAACAATTCAAATAATTTTCTTCACAAAGTGTTTATTACACAATTATTATTTATTTTACATAACATAACTACGTTAAGGTTCTCAAATGACGGATAATAAAAGCGAAGAGAAAGAGAATGTAGGAAATAGTAGTGACGGTGTAGCATAAAAGGTGGTGGACTGTTCCGTTTAGCTCTATCTTCCCCCGATTCTCTCGCTACGAGTGGCTGTACAAGTATGTGTGTTGTATGTACTTGTATGTGTTGACGCAATCATTCGTAACATAAAATCTAATACGTCATAATTTGTGCCGTAAAATGCCCGATTATGAATAATTTCTTGCATCAGAAAAGGTTCTTTTATAATGCTGGAATACAAAAAATTAATAAAACAGTGGTAGAGGTATGAAAGAATTTTTTTTTTCAACACCACCCTGCAGAAGAACGCCTGACTGGTCGAGGCAGCGCCTATCTCGAATGCTGCAGCCTCATATACATAGGAGCTGTGCGGGCGGCCTACTTCACGTGAGTGCAGGATGCAACACGCCGTTTTTTTCATACATGGTGGACACAAAAATCTTGCCGGTCCGGATGGCCATGATCGCTAAGCAGTAGTGCCGTGTCGATCTCGGACCGAAGTATCGCGGGTTCGAGACCCGCCTCGGGCATGGTTGTATTGTGTTGGTCCTTTCACACCCCTATCATCATCATATCGTGTCATTCTCATAGTTACCATACCGTTACACGCAATAGTGGTCGCTAATGACCTGGTAGTTGATGCGACCTTAAATAACAAAAAAAATATTGAAAACAGATTGATACTGAATGTTCATTAAATGCTCTATGATTGAATGCGATAATCATAGCTTAATTTTGCCTCTTCAATTTTATGTTCCGTTCCAATATCATTATTTCCAATTAAACCCCACATTTATTGACGAATTCGTACTATAGAAATTGTAATTTAAGGTTTAATACACCTCCGAAACAGAAGTTTCATAATGAAAAAAAAAAAAGATTCTGAACAGGTATTCATTCAGGTATCTCCTTCCAGAGGTCCACCGCGCCAATCGGGACAAGCTCTAAGCTCCCGAGTATTCTCCCATGCGTAATGCTTGTAGGTATAAGTAAGATACACCTAGGTGTACTCGTAAGTTGATAATAGGACAAGGAAGAGGAAGGAAAGATCGCGCGTGGTCCGTGTTCCGTGTGTCAGTGTTTGCTCCGGCATTCGCCTGGTGTTGATGGGAGCGTGTGACTGCAAATGGTGACCGTGCGGGTCGGGTCGGGTCGGGTCGGGTCGGGTCGGGTCGGGTCGGGTCGTGTCGTGTCGTGTCGTGTCGTGTCGTGTCAGGTAGGGTCGGGTCCGGTCGGGTCGGGTCGGGTTGCGTCGGGTTGGTTTGTGTCGGGTTGGTTTGTGTCGGGTTGGGCTGGGACGGGTTGGGTCGGGTTGTGTCGGATTGGGTCCAGATGAGTAGGGTTGTATCGGGTTGGGTCGGGTTGTTTCAGGTTGGGTCGGGTTGGGTCCTGTTGTGTCGGTATGGATCGGGTTGGGTCTGGTTGGGACGGGCTGGTCCGGAATAGGTCCGGTCGGATCGGTTTGAGTCGGGTCGGGTGGGGTTGGGTTGTGTCGTGTAGGATCGGCTCGGGTCGGGTTAGGCCGGGTTGGGCCAGGTCGGGTTAGGCCGAGTTGGGTCGGGTCGGGTCGAGTCGGGTCGGGTCGAGTCGGGTCGGGTCGGGTCGGGTCGGGTCGGGTCGGGTCGGGTCGGTCGAGTCGGTCGAGTCGCGCGGACCGTGACGGTGCAGCGCGGAGGGGGGCGGGGCGCACCGAGGGCGACGGCCGCGAGGGGTGCGCCAAGGCCGGCCGCGCAAGGCCGCGCCGGTCGCCGAACCGAGCACGCGAGGAGGGCGCCGATGAGGTCACTTCCTTTTATTCCATCACTCACGGCGCTCGGGCACTGCCTGGGGAATTTCCGAAGCGCCAGCTGAATTTACGGCAAATGAAATTTAATATTTTTTGGTTTAAAAATGTCTTACTCGGTGTTGATAATACAATTAATTAGAACTCCATTTTCTAGATAAACGTGGTTTACATATTTTCCTATCGAAGTTTACATTGTGTGGGTGTTCAAAACCCCATTTGATTGATGAGATAATAAAGCTGATACGCACTTGAGAGTCCTTTGTAGGAGGATGTTTCGTTTCTATTTGGTTCATTAGATTTATAAGGACTTTGACGTAAAGAATATTTCTACTATTTTATTATTGATGTGGCATATTAGTGTAACGGCCAAAATCTTTTGCATCGAGTTATTTGGGAAAAGGACAATTTGGAAGTTGTACATTTCATAATGACGACATAAAATTTCGACAGTTTCCAGCAGGCTGGAAGTATTTTCTCTACTCTCTTCTACTAAATTTTCCAAACTTACACTTTCACATTTTTAGATTTATCTCTCGGACTATATTTACTAGAGTACATACGGATAGTCTGATGTTAATTTTTGTCTGGTTTATTCCACAAGTGAGGAATAATATGAATAGTGATGCTACGGAATGGCACAGACTTTTCCGTATTCACTTTCTATTTCCTTTGGTCTCGGCTATCTATTCCAACTTGCCACATACTATTGCCAGCTGCCCTCTCGACATAAAGGACATATTTTTGAAAAAATCTTAATTCTTCGACTTCTTAATAGTAGAACTGAAATATTATTTTAAGAATATTAAACATAAGTAAAACTTAGTCTTGAATGGCATTTTTCTTTAAAAAATTTGGAGCCTGAAAAATTCTAAATTTGATCCTCTTTTCAAACAAATCTATTGTGTTTTCGAAAAACATTATTTGACATGTGACTGAATTCAAGTACTTTCAGGAACAAATGCAACAGTGTTTACAAATTGCTGGAATTGCATAGTAACGGCGTGAGAAATCTTTCAAAAAATTAAATTGGAGTAATTTTTGAAAAAAACAAACAAATGAGTTCATCTAAATTCATTCTATGTCATCTTAAACAGTGCATTTAACATTATTTGTTAAAAAAGTTGGAAGAAACAATTTGTAGCCGTTTTTGAGAATATGGCATTTGAGCGTTTCTGAAAATGAGCAATGTTGAGCTCATTTTCACGGTAAATAGTTGACTTTCCGAGAAGCTTCATGTCACATTCTTTGAAGCAGATATACTCATCAATACAATAATGTGAACAAATTGACATAGGTATAAATATTAACATGAGAGACAAGTAAAAAATTACATTTTTTTCAAATTTTGAAAAAACAAAAGAATAGAGCAATATGGAGTTGATGTCACTTCATAGAGTGCATTTAGCACAATCCCTACCAAAAGCTTAAAGAAAAAAGGGGAGCCGTTTTGAAAAAATCTTGTTTTTGTATTTTTTTAAAATTGCACAAACTGCACGCCATATTGTGCGAAAACTACTGAACTTTTCATGAAAATGTACTTGATCTTAATGTGAGAACAAATTATAGACAACAAATTTGGACCGACGTTTTGAAAAAAACGTGTTTTCGGTATCAGGGGACCCAAAACGTGTATTTCCGTTGAAATCAACGGAAGACCCAGTCATTGAGACTGTCATGTTCTAGACAATATTTCGAACTATTGAGACAACCCGCAGTATTCGTCAGTGTGATAGTAAACAGCAACGACACAGCGAAATAATACTTGCTGAATGGGAGAGAATCATCCACGAAATTAATACGAAGAAGTCCACGAATAGGGAGAAATAAAAGCTAGTTCAACTTTTGTTATTTTTTATTTTACATTTTTTTATAGTACAACAGGAAACTCGAACAATGGGAATTAACACATTTGTTCTTAATAATTATAGGAACTTCCTAGTTTACGACACACTCATTCCTTACTCTTATTGTGATACACTTCATTATTTTCATTCATTATTTAATTTATACACAATTTATTTTTGAAGGTATTACGTTTGATTATGACTTAGAAAACATTAAACGTATGTAAATCTTGCCGTGAATAATGTTTATGATAAATAAGTAAAATGAATTACACATGATTTTTGTAATCGACGAGATCTGACTTGTATTGCAATAAACGACGGACTCAGTCGAGGGCTTTGACTTGACTCGGCGCTGGCCACCGAGACACCTTCCTCTTGAAAACGCGAAATTGCCTCGCCAGACCGACCTTCGCAGAGTTGCCGGGCACCTTTTGAATCGCAAATCCAGTACTACCTCTCCTGTGAACGACACCCATCCCAATTCAAACGGTTACCAACTGAAATTTTACACGCCTTCCGAGGCAGCATTTCAATTAGGTTCAAAGTTTTTGCTTTTTAATCTTGACACACAGAGTCGTATCGGAAAGAAGAGAAACGCATTCGTTATCAAGGCTTCTAGGTCTACCAACGGTCGTGAACATTTCTTTTCTTTAATTCTTCAGTGATATTTTTTCTGTGCGACAATGAAATCTAGTATTACAACCAATGATTCTAATATTCAAAATAATGATTTTTGGAAGGTTTTACTTATAATTGTTGTGGCATTATTTTTAGGATTACTAACTCATTTAAAAAAGTACTGGATGGAAGGCGATGATGCACTGAAACATTCGAACACTGCCGGGAATACTATTAGGTATGTTACATCAATAGACAGATATTGCAGTGAAAATCAACGGCCATATTCCATTGCAGGATTCACATTTTATAATTAATTTGTGATGCAGCTATGCAGAACAAGATGGTATTTTAATCACATATTTGAAAGGTTGCGGACAAAAACAAAATAAATTAAGAATAAAATCATAGCTTAAAGAACTAGAGCTGAAACGGAGAGAAAGTGATAAAAAGCGTACAGAGAATAAAAGAGATGAAACAAATTGGCCGCCTGCAGAAGTGACAGGAGACAAATCGAACTCATCACAAGACTACGCTCGCAACAGAAGAAGGCGGCTATCCGAAAGAACGACGTGAGGTGACAATGGCCAGTGCTCGGAAGCAAGAGCTTTTTTTGAAGGTGTTGTGTCAAGCAATTTGAATGTCGCCGATACGCGCGCCTAAGCAAAGAAGCGAAAGGCGACCCAAGCGAGGGCGACGACGGCACGCGACATGACGCAGCACCGTTCGCTGGCGAACGCGAGGTTTTCTTCCGCCGTGCGCGGCGCTGATCGATTTGGCGGAGGCCAATGACCGCTGACCGAGCCAATGGCGGACACCAGATCGCCGGCCTCCGAAGAAAAAGACCCACTACCTAGCGTCGGCTGGTGACTAGTAGTCAGTGACCGGTAGCTGGTGACCAGTAGCCGGTGACTGCTAACGGATGTCTGATGATTGGGGACTGCTGAGCGACGCATGGTGTCGTGGATCATCAGCGTCGGCTGGTGACTAGTAGTCAGTGACCGGTAGTTGGTCACTAGTAGCCGGTGACTGCTAACGGATGTCTGATGATTGGGGACTGCTGAGCGACGCATGGTGTCGTGGATCACCAGCGTCGGCTGGTGACTAGTAGTCGGTGACCGGTAGCTGGTGACTAGTAGCCGGTGACTGCTAACGGATGTCTGATGATTGGGGACTGCTGAGCGGCGCATGGTGTCGTGGATCACCAGCGTCGGCTGGTGACTAGAAGTCGGTGACCGGTAGTTGGTGACCGGTAGCCGGTGACTGCTAACGGATGTCTGATGATTGGGGACTGCTGAGCGACGCATGGTGTCGTGGATCACCAGCGTCGGCTGGTGACTAGTAGTCGGTGACCGGTAGCTGGTGACTAGTAGCCGGTGACTGCTAACGGATGTCTGATGATTGGGGACTGCTGAGCGGCGCATGGTGTCGTGGATCACCAGCGTCGGCTGGTGACTAGAAGTCGGTGACCGGTAGTTGGTGACCGGTAGCCGGTGAATGCTAACGGATGTCTGATGATTGGGGACTGCTGAGCGGCGCATGGTGTCGTGGATCGGTTGATGGCGGATATTTTCCCCTGTTGAATGGCGAGATCCGATGCCGACTTACCTGTCGGTTTGCAAGTTTTCCCCCAAGCTGGTATCTCCCATTAGCACGTCAACCATTTCCAGCTCTTAGCTCCCGGCCGGTTTTGGATCTTGGTGCTTGGATCGGTAGCAGCTGACTGAGGGCCTAGTAGTTTTCTGAATGGTCGTTACTGTACGATAGCTGCATCGTTAGTTACCAATGAGTGTAGAAGTAAAATGTTGCAAGGAATAGACATTTCCTTAAATTTGAAAAAAAGATGTATTCAGTTCCAGCTGATTGCGGCAGCTGGGGAATTGCCCCAACGAGCTTCTAGAGGTTAGCAGTCAGTCTAGGTTCTAGTTGCAGTCAGTCTGGGCTAGGCACCGAAGGGGCGAGGAAACAAATGTCTGCTGACGACTCTCTCGTAGATCTGGCTTTGTTGGGCTCCTGTTTTTTAAAGAAAAGTGTTGATGGAAAAAATGGAGAAACTGTCTTCTTCATACCGCTGAACGTACGGTGGTTGTGATTGCGTTGATCATGAATACTAGAGGCAGACAATACTTGTAAATTATTTTTTTTGTGAGTTCACAAAGGTCGTAAAATCGCATTTCCATTTTATCAACAAACTTCGCGCATTCAGTTCATTGTATAGTTCATTCACGTGTTGAATGTTATTGTGTTCACGTTCCTCCCGTGCAGAGTCATTCTACGCTTGCACACTTAGCATTCAGCGCTTCAATCGGACGTTAAAAGAACTTTTATTCCCCGACGTTTATGGGCCATTTTAACAAAGGCAGCAGTCTCTCCCGCTCGGAGTATTGTGAAGGTGCTGCCGTTGAGGGAAGGCGGCGGGCGTCGAAGCAGAGGCCGCGGCGGAGCGGAGAGAGTCCCAGGCGGAGGCGGCGACGGTGACAGTGGGGTGGTGGTGACGGAGACGGAGGAGGTGGCGCAGACGGAGGCGGTGGTGAAGGCGGGGGCGGAGGCGATGGTGCAGGCGGGGGCGCGGGCGATGGCGGAGGCAATGGTGGTGGCGGAGGAGGAGGCGGTTGGCTGGCTGTGGGGGTGGATGTGGCGGAGGCGGTGGCGGTGGCGGTGGCGGAGGCGGAGGCGCTGGAGGTGGCGGAGGCAATGGTGGTGGCGTAGGTGGCGGCTGTGGCGATGGTGGTGGTGGCGCAGACGGAGGCGGCGGTGGAGACGCGGGCGGAGGCGTTGGTGCAGGCGGAGGCGGGGGCGCTGGCGGAGGCAATGGTGGTGGCGGAGGTGGCGGCTGTGGCGGGGGGGGAGGCGGTGGCGCCGGCGGCGGTGGTGATGGCAGTGGTGGAGGCGGTGGTGTTGGTGGTGGTGGTGGTGGTGGTGGTGGTGGTGGTGGTGGTGGTGGTGGCGGTGGCGGTGGCGGAGGCGGAGAAGGAGGAAAAGGAGGAGGAGGCGGAGGAGGAGGGCGAGGGAGGTGCGCGGCAGGTGGCGGCTTCGCCGCTCGCCGCTCATCCGCCGCTGCGCCTCCGAATTCCAGCGGCCGTCGCGCCCAGGAATGCCTCAGGCACCTGCCAAGCGGCTTCGCGCCGCGCTGCCAGAGCCCCGCCCCGCACACGCCCCTTCCCCACACTCCGCCTGCACGCCTGTCTTTCCCACATCCACTCACCCACCGGGAGAGATGGTTCAGGGCATCAACTGATGTCGCAGCAGTCCCCATGTCTGGGAGGTCCTAGGATTCCACCCCCGACGGTAGCAGGATTTTCAACAGTAGCTAGAAGCTTGTCCTCCCCTCTTAAAATGTATGTAAATGTAATAGTAAATGTACAGCGTACTATGTACAGCGTAAATGTACAGCTTGTCCTCCCCTCTTAAAATGTTTCTACTCTAAATGTATGTAAATTCAGTGGTTAGGCGGAAGAGCAGGCCCTATGGCCTGAGCCTCGCCATTAATAAAGACATTATTATTATTATTATTATTATTACTATTATTATTATTATTATTATTATTATTATTATTATTATTATTATTATTATTATTATTATTATTATTATTAAGCTTAGGTTAATTTCAGCCGCTGTCTGGAGGAGAATCTCGCCCCCGGCTACTTTTATCGGTAGTTTTGCGTGTTTTAACCGATCAACACCAGTCGAATGCCGGAGTACAATCGGGCGCGCGATCTTTTTTTCCTCTTCCTTGTTCTATCCTCTGCCCTTATGCACACACGAACATGCACTCCTCTACCACACATGCCGGGAGCCCGGACAGGAGCTTAGAACTTGCCCACTGATGGGGGATATCTGGTTGGGGAAAACCTTGCCAACCGACGGCAGGTCGTCTCGGGATCTCACCATTCAGTGGGGGGCGACCACTGCAACCTACCGAGAAGAAAACACGCACTACACTTACGGAACTCATGCACGTAGTAGTTGACGTGTCCGGAATCACTAACAACCAACCAACCCATGTCTCCCACCACGTTCCGCCCCGTCCAGCACACGCCCCTTCCCCACACTCCTCCATCACGCCCATGTCTTTCCCACACCCAGCCCATCTATGTCTCCCACCCCACTCTGCTTCACCCTTCTTCAATCTTCGATCATGGACCCCCATGGGACACCCCTACCTTTCATTCACCCACTCCATGGCTCCCATCCCCCTCTCCGCCCTGCCCTGCTTAGCCCCCAACCCCGCTTCCCTTCACTCCTCCAGCATACCCATATGCCTCCCACACCCGCGTGTCTCCGCCCCCACAAACGCCCCTTCCCCACACTCCCCCATCTCGCCCATGCATTTCCCACTCTTCCACCCCACTCTGCTTCTAGCTGCTTCAATCATTGATTCAGGACCCTTCAAGGGTCGCCCCTCTGTTTCTCTCCCCACACTCCTCCATCTCGCCCATGTATTTCCCACTCTCCCACCCCACTCTGCTTCTAGCTGCTTCAATCATTGATTCAGGATCCTTCAAGGGACGCCCCTCTGTTTCTGTTTCTCTCCCCACACTCCTCCATCTCGCCCATGTATTTCCCACTCTCCCACCCCACTCTGCTTCTAGCTGCTTCAATCATTGATTCAGGACCCTTCAAGGGACGCCCCTCTGTTTCTGTTTCTCTCCCCACATTCCTCCATCTCGCCCATGTATTTCCCACTCTCGCACCCCACTCTGCTTCTAGCTGCTTCAATCATTGATTCAGGACCCTTCAAGGGACGCCCCTCTGATTCTCTCCCCACACTCCTCCATCTCGCCCATGTATTTCCCACTCTCGCACCCCACTCTGCTTCTAGCTGCTTCAATCATTGATTCAGGACCCTTCAAGGGTCGCCCCTCTGTTTCTCTCCCCACACTCCTCCATCTCGCCCATATATTTCCCACTCTCCCACCCCACTCTGCTTCTAGCTGCTTCAATCATTGATTCAGGACCCTTCAAGGGTCGCCCCTCTGTTTCTCTCCCCACACTCCTCCATCTCGCCCATATATTTCCCACTCTCCCACCCCACTCTGCTTCTAGCTGCTTCAATCATTGATTCAGGACCCTTCAAGGGTCGCCCCTCTGTTTCTCTCCCCACACTCCTCCATCTCGCCCATTTTTTTTCCACTCTCCCACCCCACTCTGCTTCTAGCTGCTTCAATCATTGATTCAGGACCCTTCAAGGGTCGCCCCTCTGTTTCTCTCCCCACACTCCTCCATCTCGCCCATATATTTCCCACTCTCCCACCCCACTCTGCTTCTAGCTGCTTCAATCATTGATTCAGGACCCTTCAAGGGTCGCCCCTCTGTTTCTCTCCCCACACTCCTCCATCTTGCCCATATATTTCCCACTCTCCCACCCCACTCTGCTTCTAGCTGCTTCAATCATTGATTCAGGACCCTTCAAGGGTCGCCCCTCTGTTTCTCTCCCCACACTCCTCCATCTCGCCCATGTATTTCCCACTCTCCCACCCCACTCTGCTTCTAGCTGCTTCAATCATTGATTCAGGACCCTTCAAGGGTCGCCCCTCTGTTTCTCTCCCCACACTCCTCCATCTCGCCCATGTATTTCCCACTCTCCCACCCCACTCTGCTTCTAGCTGCTTCAATCATTGATTCAGAACCCTTCAAGGGACGCCCCTCTGTTTCTCTCCCCACACTCCTCCATCTCGCCCATGTATTTCCCACTCTCCCACCCCACTCTGCTTCTAGCTGCTTCAATCATTGATTCAGAACCCTTCAAGGGACGCCCCTCTGTTTCTCTCCCCACACTCCTCCATCTCGCCCATGTATTTCCCACTCTCCCACCCCACTCTGCTTCTAGCTGCTTCAATCATTGATTCAGGACCCTTCAAGGGACGCCCCTCTGTTTCTCTCACGCACCTCATTGCTCCTCTCCACGCCTTATCTCCACGCCTCTCTCTTTACTACACGCGCCCCACCGTTCCTGTTCTTCTCCCTCTTTCCGCCCCTCTCTATCCTCGCCCTCACCCCTTCACTCCCCTCCACGAGTACTCCCCTTCACTCCCACCCAAGCCCCACTCCCGCCCCAGGGCAGCCTTCCGCTCGACCCTCGCACGGATATTTCTTGCTCTAGTGGGTTTTGGTTTGTTCTTTAATAACTTGGACTTACATAAATAACCTGCGATAAGGAAACGATCTGCTCTTTTGTTCTGTATATCTATCTTCTTGTTGTTCAAGTGTGAAATCCTTTCACCCGTGGCATCATCCAGCGGGGGCGATGGTGTAACGGTTAGCGTACCGGACTGTTATACCCAAGCTCGCGGGTTGAAACCCGATCGAAGCCGTGGATTTTTAAGGGCGAGAAAATCTTTCGTACGCCTTCCTTCGGAGGGGAAGTAAAGCCGGCTGGCCCATGTTAGTAGATTTACTTGCATGTAAAAGATCCTCAAGCCTAAATGACGCCTCTGAGCTAAATTCAAATCGCCTGTTTCTCGCCCAAGAAATACCTCCTTTCTCTGCTAGTTGATGAAAGGAGCCTAGCGAAATTTGCGTGGTCAGACGGAAGAGCGGGCCTGATGGCCCGAGTCTCGCCACGTAAAACAAGGCAAATTCAATTCAATTCAATCTTCCTGGTCCGTTCATTATTCACTGTCTTCTTATAAAACATCATTCAATTGTCCTCCAAAAACTGTGTTGATGACACTTCTATCTTTACCTCTCACCTTCATTATCGCTTCCCAAATCTACTGTAGAGGAATTTGATTTTAGTTCCAATCCTTGTCTGTGCCAACTTTGAAAAAAAGTCTTTCCTCCATTTTCCAGATTTACCCCAATTTTAATAACTCCTCTATTTGCTAGTAACGATATTTTATTTATCAGACCTAATCAAAATTTGTTTTTTATACCGTCTTAACATCATTATTCCGGTGACAGGCATTATGTTCTAGACTTATTATTCCAGCAATTACTTCTATTCGCAAATATGACTTTTCTAATTACACATGGGTGCTACACATGAGTACTATAGAAACCATTTAATTTTGTCTAATCTTTCGTTACTAAATCGGCACTTGCAGGCACATGTGAATTATGGAATACAAAATGATTATGTAAAAAATGATAATCCACGATCATTTGAAATGAGAACAACGTTCCCACCTTAGCGACGTTGAGTAGCCAGATCGGCAGTTCTTTCTCATTCTTTTTTAATTTACTTCATTATTCACTTCGTGATTTAAGCTCTGTATTCTTGTCATTTCCTATTTGCTTATTGGAGTTATAATTTACTGGTGGGGTATTTATGCAGTATTGCTCTATACTTTATGTTCTCATGTATGTTCCACTCACCAGTTAGATACACTGTATCTATTTCTCTTCCTTTCTCTGCTTTCTTGTTCAACGTGTCACGTTGGCAGAGAAGTGTGGACGACGGGCGTGGCTGACTGAGGCGACGCAAACCGAGACAATGGCGGCTAACGGCTTGGGCGTCGGCCCCACGTGGATGTAAGGGGACATTGCTAAGTCGCCATCAGCGCTTCATTGTAGAACATGGAGAGCGCACTTTGAATGCGTGAATGTGCATCATGGAGAATAAACGGGGGTGTAAATTAGCCACGTAACAGTCCAAACTGACAATGCAGAGCAATCAGAAAGGGAGATACAGGTCATTGCGTTTGTGAAATGTTTTTTTTAACTGAGGATAAGCTATATTGGCTCTGTGCAACCACTTACATGTAGTTTAAACACCAGAAGTCGAAGATGATAATGTTACCATAGGTATTCGTGAACATAAAATATTTATATATAAATACAATTTTTCTTTACAGGGATTAATGAGAAATGACCATGGGAATTCAAGGAAATAATCACAGTAAAATTGAAATAAATATTGTAGTAAATTTGGTTGGTTAGTCAAAATGGTTTATTGCCATTTACCCATATGAACTTTTCGTAAACCAGAGGTACACGTAATACTTTTCAATACTGACTTAATGATAAGGAAATCGTTAAAGAGCAATGACAAGAACTTGTATGATAGCTCTTTTAAACTTGTAGTGTCTAGCAATTATAGAGTATACAGAGTGTCTAGAGTTCTTGGGTACATAGAAATAAAAACAACTTCAGTATCAATACAAGATACTCAATTAAAATTATTGCAAATATTTGATTATTTTTCATTAATACTCTTATTTTCTAATAGATTTTCCTTGTTACTACTAAAACCAATTTTAAATATATCATTTTTTTAATTCGCAACCAACACAATACCATCCTTGAACCGCTTGAACAGTTCTGGCTTTGAAAAAGTCAGCAACGACACGACTTCTGCCTAGTAGAGTAGTAGCAAACAAGAATGTATGTGTAAGGGAAGGGGATGGGGCAAGGATGGGAAACGTAGCACACGGTTCGTGGCTAGTGTGTTAAAATACATTGATCAGAGAAACCATGGAAAACTACAGATCAGCGCAGCTGGCCTCTAGAATTGTCCTCCAAGTAGCGGCTGAGTTTGACCGAGTACTCTAGAGTCGAAAATCCGTCACCTACTTTAGTTGTTCAAGAACTGCTCGATTCTCTTTGTGGCATTCAGAATCAAACCAAATTTTTGCTCTTCTTTTATATTGTGGATTTATTCGTGATTCTTTGATTATTCATTCTATGAGCGTGGCGTCATTGTTGGCGTTTCCCTGCGCAATTGCTGTCTTGATGGTTGTGGTATTTGACACTGTTCTCACTGATGCCTCCGTTTCGGTTTGAGTGTTTTTGATTCTGTGCTGGAAGGCGCTATGCGCAGGAGCGCGTTCACTGGCAGATGCTTTCTGATGAGGATCGTAGTCGCAGTTTTGCATGAGAGGGGTGTATTGTTGGGACTATCGATTATTACGCCAATCGCGCAATAAGTGCAACGTAACTTACATTCAACTAAATAACGCGCTATAGCGTACCTTTTTAACGTTATTATAACATCCATCTCCGTCGATAAACGAATCCTAGAACCACCGGTCAAATACACCTCAGCGACCAACAAGCGTTGCCCTGGGCCGTCTCGGCCCGTCGCATCTCTTGCCGCCACGAGTCTGCCTGTTGAGGGGTCCAGCGCCACTTTGGCAGCCGCGGCGAGCGCGGGCGCTCCAGTTGTAGGCCCGCGCCACCTTGTTCAGTCGCATCTCCGGCCGCCACGTGGCTGTCGGCGGTTGAGGGCCCAGCGGCGGCGCTTTGGCACCGGCGGGCGCGGGGCGGGCGAGGGGCGGGCGCGTGGCGGGCGCGGGGAGGGCGCGGGGCGGGCGATCCAGTTGCGAGGTGGCGGCGCGAGTGAAAGGAGGAAGCGAACCCGGGACGCCACGCCGCGCCGCGCCGCGCCACGCCGCTTTCGCCGCTGCCCGCCCCCGATACTGGCAGCCGCTGCGGGGGCGGCGGCGGCGGCGGAGAAACGCGGGCGCGCGTGACCAGCTCGCGGCCCCGCCCCCGCGCCGTCGCCCGCCAAACCGCCCACCGCCCGCAGACCGCCCGCTGAGGCTGCGGCCGCGATCGCGAGAAAGCCGGGCGGTGCCGCCCGCCCGCCGGCACGCCGCCGCCCCCGCCCCGCCCCCTCCCCCGCCCCCTCCCCCGCCTCGTCTCCATCCAACCACCACAGCCGCCCGTGATTTTACAGGCAGACGCGAGTGTCGTCGACACCGTTGAGGGTTAGCCGTCAGGCTCAGAAATGTATCTTCTCAAATGGTCATGCCATGTCAAACACCTGCTACTTTTAAATTCGAAATGTTTCGTACTTCAAATTCATGTTCCATGCGTTGGCGAGAAAAATATCGAGATTAATATGTGATAACTTTTTGAATTGGTGTCTCATCTCTAAAATGGGAATTTTGAAACACTAAAATATTCAAATAGCTAAGACAGATATACCCGGAATACTGAAAGAGGTGAGTAGTCAACTGGATTGTGCTCGTTTGAAATATAATTGTTTTAACTCCCAAATCCAAAATTAGAACATCTTGGAAATATATTGCTTCCTTCGTTAGAATTTGCTTTGTCGAATTGACGACGCTTTAATAGGTGGGAGACAATTTATGAAATATCTATTTGACACCAATTAATAATAATAATAATAATAATAATAATAATAATAATAATAATAATATGTTTTAATCATTTTCACACAAGTTAATACAGGCAGTAGATGCATCCGAAAAAGCAAATGCTTATGCTCGCGTGAAAGTAAGTTTATTAATCATCTTCCAGACATTGTCTATTATATTTTATTTTTGAAAAACCACCTGATTTTCATCTCTTAACTTGAAAATTTAATTAATGGTCTATAGCATCACCTGCAATAGCTTATTTCAGTATCAAAATAGACCTTCCTTCCTGGAAAGTATCAAGGTGATAATGATGATTTCTTCTGGTATAAGTGACTGCAAGGGAGAAGGTTTTCTTCTTTATGTCCTTCCCCTTCCATTACAGATTGTCTTACAGTTTACGAAGGAGATTGGCCATGAGGTTTGAATTATGATAGATGAATTATTCTTTATGAATTGACATTCAGCATGAAGTCTTGAATGGTATGCGCATGCGACCACATTTCAACTACGTGGTGAAAATGCAACAGATTAATTCCAACCAGCTGCTTTTGGGTACACGTACTTAAATGGTGTTTGAAGATTCTTAACCACCTATCTGGCAAGGAACTACCTCTACCACAACATTTCCTCATAATTGTATTCCGTCGAGTAGCTTGCGTGAGCTAACACGTGACGGTTGTCATAATTTCGGTTGGCAAGACTGCTATATAGGACTCCTGCCCACACACGAAATAATAGAATTATTATTTTGTAAGGACAACAGGATGGTGGTGATTACTAAAACATTAGTAAACAAATTCGTGAAGGTCTGACAGCGATAAAGTTTTCAAAAAGATGATAGACTAAATTAAATCCTAAAAATGTCATAATAGAAAATATTAATTGTAGGATACACGTTCAGACTTAGGCAGTTTGTCACTCAGTTTGTCGTTTGAAACTCTAAAAAAAAGAGGAAAGAATCCTTTGGGCACTTATGTCACGTGAATACGAGTTAATTGTGGGTACAGATTGTTTTTGGCACTCATCCGATTCTCCCAGCTCATTAGCCAAGGAAAGCAAGCTTCGCGAATTCCAGTGCAATGTGCACGCTGTCCGTGTATGCTGTCAAGGGTTTTTGGCTCACTTCCGGGCACACGCCCATCCCGCTTTTGGCTTCGCATGACAGAAGGAACGCTGGTGCAACCACTGACTATGGCGAAACCTCGCGTTAAGCCCTGCAATCAAGTTAATCAGAATCATAAAATTTACGATTGCGATGTTGCCGAGTTTAGAAGTTATCAATATATTTCAGCTTTCGCTTTGTGTTCTTGCCACACCGAATGGAGCTTTCAAATTGGAGCTATTCTTTCGTAAAGATTGTGCACTTTGGCCTGAATATAAAACACTTTTATTCTCAGGAAATATCTGTTCCCTTTATTATTCTCTCATTGTGAAGCAGGTTGAAGGACAGACTATTAATTTTGATTAAATGGATGGAGGAACGGGTGGAGTTGATGTCAAACTCTGCTACTCGTGCTTTCGAAGGTTACAAATAAAGTTATTCTTTAAATAAATTCTTACTGTTGGGCAATTTTGCCTTCCAGAGATTCGTACATTTCTGTTTTTACACATGCATAACATTTGGGTTGATAATCGCTCACCCCCTGTAGACTTTTACTCTTAGCTAATTTCCAATTGTTCTCATAAGTAAAGTTACGATAATGGAAAAAAGAACATTGAGTAATACGAAAAAAAACAAGGAGATTACAAAGTGATATTTAATGTACTGTGAAAGAATGCAGAGAACAAAATGCAAAGTGAGCGTAATTTCATTATCAGCGAGTAATGAAAAAAACAAAATGTGAATGACTATATACATTTTACAAATCTGTTTTGAATGACTAGGAAACACTACTGTTAATGAGATATGTATTTTATACGAGAATAGAATCGTGCTTATTAAAATCGGCAAAAAACAAATATACAAAAACGTTTTAGACAATATGCAAGCAGAGAGACCTAGGAACGAAAGTTATCCCACATACACAACATTCCTTAACCTGCATTCCCTTAATGATATATGTTTCTAAACGAATGATTTTAAAATAATGTCCTGTCCAGCATGATGAGGAGGCGGAGGCGGTGGTGGTGGTGGTGGTGGAGGCGGAGGTAGTGGTGGATGTGATGATGGAGGCGGAGGTGGATGCGGAGGCGAAGGCGGAGGCGGTGGCGGACGTGGAGGCGGATGTGGAGGAGGCGGAGGCCGTGGTGGAGGCGGAGGTGGGTGCGGAGGCGAAGGTGGTGGCGGTGGTGGAGGCGGACGGGGGGGTGGAGGAGGCGGAGGTGGATGCAGAGGCGAAGGCGTAGGCGGTGGCGGTGGCGGAGGGGGAGGCGGAGGCGACGTGGAGGAGGAGGTGGTGGCGGAGGGAAGGAGAAGGCGGAGGAGAAGGCGGAGGTGGAGGCGGGGGCGAAGGTGGAGGCGGAGGTGGAGTGAGACGGGGAGGTGGAGGGGGCGGAGGCGGTGGTGGAGGCGAAGGCGGAGGGGGAGGTGGTGGCGGGGGCGAAGGTGAAGGCGAAGGCGAAGGCGGAGGTGGAGGCGGAGGCGGAGGCGGTGCCTGACGCCTGCTCGCTTCACTGCGGGCTGCCCTCGCATTCACAATGAGGGTTCAGCAGCAGAACAAACGTTCCGTTACATGGGACACCTACTATTATTCGAAGCTATTTCAGGCCTTTCACAGCTTTTCTAAACCAGTTATGGCCCTTTCTACGTGCGTATTGTACTTCATTAACTAATAGCGAACAGTCAAGTAAATTTTTTGGGTAATTAATTTATTATTATTTGTATACATAATGTAATGCTTTGCTACCAGGTATATTTTACACTTCAAAAGTTTTTTCCGCAAGATAAAAACTTCCAGACTTTAATTGACATCAGCGTAGTGTCAGAGTTTTTAAATCGTTGAACCTAGGGTCTCCCAGATAACTAAGGTACAATCTCTTAAATAAACGTACTCTTACAAAGGTTACATAACTTACGAAGCTTTCACATCCTATAAAGCTCGTACTTAATACAACTATGTTTAGGAATCGTCTCTAATGAAATTATTTTATAATGTTTTCTAAATTTTGGTGTAATGAAATCGACTTACAATAAGAAAATGATATCTACTGAATCAAAGCCACTCAGTGTAAGAGTCATATGTAAATTGAAAGGTATCAAGAAAAACACTACAATTCAAAATACTTTTAACTATAATTTTCCAATTTGAATTCATCATACATTTTAAAAAGCAGCTATTGGTAAAGATTAATGAAGGAACCCAAATTAGTTTTCGTTCGTCTTTTAGCGTTAATGTTTTGCGAGCCAGTTATGCTTACGTAGGTAATAAGTGATAAGCTTTAAGTATTATCAGAAGTACAAATGAACTAAATGACTGGTGATATGATGTCACATTCAGTTTAGGCATTAGGCTTTGTATTGCCATTTAAAGATTGCCAGAGAACAAAAGCAGACCAATATAAGAACGAAATGTATTCTTTTTCTGCTATACCATGGCTATTTCCTACTCAGTTCAAGTTGTTTAACTTTGATAATCTATTAAAATTTGATGATAATAGGATATGTAACATACGCTTGATATCATTCTCAATACGACAGGTTGTGTTTTGAATTTTGGTACAAATCAATTGGCAAATTTAAAGTTATTACGTTTTAAAAATTAATGCTGAACGTATAGAATGTGTTGCTATCTGATCTCTATCTCTTGCCAAAGTATAATTTAATGCAAAATATTAATCATTTGCTGCAGACGAAAGGGAAGTCTAGAATTCCAGCGTCTTCTTGACAACTGACTAAAGAATGAAAGAAGTAGCATTTCCGATATTTATTCTACTTAGGATTATTCACTCGAATCTTAGTTCTTCTAATATTAATTCTATAAGTTCTAATATAATATCTCCTAATATTTATTCGTTGAAGTAGCATGCTTAGCCATAATACAATGCTTTCACATGCGGTAAAACAAAACATTTTAGCAGTTTACGAAATTTTAAATTTATTTTAATACATCTAAATAAAATCAATTGAGCATGTGAATGATACGAACTTTCAAATCTTGAAAGTGTACATTAGATTAAGAAGGAAGTATTGAAAGTATTACCTTACATTTAGTGTTATGAAAGCATGAAGTAAAGATAATGCATTTTGAGATAATACTGATTTTGCAATTTTAAATATGTGAAAAGGTGGACGCGGCCTTAAAAATAAAATTACAACGAACAAAATGGAATTACGAACCATTTTTGTAACAGAATTATGAAGCTACATCTCAGACAGTAATTCCCAACAGACAGGCTAAAATCACTCAATTGACGGCAATGAATCAATTAGACCTGAGATTTCAACCTGTCGGCGAGGAGTGCCTACTTTTACCTGATACTTGTAGCTGCCAAAGCGAACGTCTGAATTTCTCCGTATTGAAACACGCTATCAACATCAACTCTCCCACACGCGTCCAGTGCGAGGGGGAACGAGCCAATCGCAGCAGAACGCTACATCCATCACCGCGTGACCACGCCTTCCTCCTCTGTCCGTGAGGAGCGAGGAGAGAGTAAACGTGTTTGGGAGAGCGGGTGCAAAGGGGAGAGGGCGGGGAGGAGGGAGAAGGGAAAATTAAGGAGAACACATAAAGTGGAGGGAATGCAGATGGCGTGGTGAGTGGATCAAGGGGTGGAGGATGGGGAGGGAAGAAGATTTGGAGTGGAGTGAGGAAATAGGGGTTTGGGAAATTATTAGCAGTGGTGTGTACAGGAGGCAAGGTGCGGACGGGCAGTTTACATGTAGAAGACTCAAAAGCGGGTGGAGCGACAAACCAGAAACGAGCTACAAGCCAGGAGCGGAAAATGGGAATGGGGACATGGGAGAGGTGGGAAGGTGCGACCTGCAAGGAGGGAGTGGGAAGACGGGAGGGGGAAGCAGAGTACAGAAATCGTGGAGTGGAGATAGGAGTCGGCAGCGGGAAGCTTGGAGTGGGAAGCCAGAAGGGAACCTAAAGTGAGGAGCTGGAGGAACGGATCCCAGAGCCTGGAGCGAGGAACCGGAAACGGGGAAGCGGGAGCGGAGAAGCGGAAGCTGGGAACTGGGAGTAGGGAACCGGGAGCGGGGAGCCGAGAGCGGGGAGCCGAGAGCGGGGAGCCGAGAGCGGGGAGCCGAGAGCGGGGAGCCGAGAGCGGGGAACCGAGAGCGGGGAACCGAGAGCGGGGAACCGAGAGCGGGGAGCCGAGAGCGGGGCGCCGAGAGCGGGGAGCCGAGAGCGGGGAGCCGAGAGCGGGGAGCCGAGAGCGGGGAACCGAGAGCGGGGAGCCGAGAGCGGGGAACCGAGAGCGGGGAGCCGAGAGCGGGGAGCCGAGAGCGGGGAGCCGAGAGCGGGGAACCGAGAGCGGGGAGCCGAGAGCGGGGAGCCGAGAGCGGGAGGCCGAGAGCGGGGAGCCGAGAGCGGGGAACCGAGAGCGGGGAGCCGAGAGCGGGGAGCCGAGAGCGGGGAGCCGAGAGCGGGAGGCCGAGAGCGGGGAGCCGAGAGCGGGGAGCCGAGAGCGGGGAGCCGAGAGCGGAGAAGCGGGAGCGGGGAGCCGCGAGCGGAGAAGCGGGAGCGGGGAGCCGGGAGCGGAACGCCTGGAAGAGAAGCCGGGAGCAGGGTGCGCGAGCACGTGTCGCGCGTTTGGGCGCCGCGCCGCCGGACGCGCGTCCGCTCCACTTTCCGCGGGAAAGCGCCGCTCGGGGCGCCTCCCCCCTCCCCCCGCCCGCAGCGGCAGATCGCACCCCCCACCCCACCCACCGCAGGAATCGCCCACCGTCTTACACTCTGGCCATCTCCACGCACAAGGGAACCGGAGGCGACTTTCAGAAAAGTTTGAAAAGTGGAATGAGTTTCTTTTAAAATACACTCCAAAATAACACAATTTGATTCATAATCATAGCGACACGAATTTTATGTCAATAACAAATTATGTGTTTTGAAAATAATTAAGAGATGCAGAATTGTCATATACACGTCGAAGACAAACAAACTTCAGAGACATATAGGTTTTTGAAAAAGAAAAATATTAGAGCATCACACACCGAGGTGGAGTCATCATATATACTACAAACGTGAAAAGTGGTTCGTTTTTGAATTTTCTTGATTCCTTCTTGAACTAGTCGGAATTATTTCTCTATGATGTCTGTCGCGTTTCCTCCCTCTTGGGTACATTGTCTCTTAACTTCATTCGGTTCACCCTATTATGCAATTTGCATCAATATCTACTCTTCTTGATCGTTCCACGACATACGTTATTTCCACCATCCGTATTATTTATATTTGATATTTTATTTACATATTACAAAAATGGTTTAAGTTTTAAAATAAGAAGAGAATGTGTTACAGTGAGAAATAATTTCAATAGATATATTAATAATGTATAGGGAAGAAAAATGTGTAATTGAACTCAATTAAATATATTTTGAACGTTCATTGTGGGATCAACAAGATTTGCATTGGGTATAAATAATTCTGAAAATAATTTTTTTTAGATCGACGTCATTAATGTAAAACCCTGTTTATGTTTTTAAGCAAACAGAAAAATTAAGTTGTAAGTGAAAGTTGTTGCCCCTTTCATTAGATGTTTTTACTACTTCCATCCACAATATTAGATCTTGTTCTTGAATATCTGAGATGCCAATTTATATTTCTCTTCAATTCAGAATTCAGTATTTCATCGACTATGGAAACCCAACGACTACGGAAAAACGAAAACTGACATTTAACGGAGAATACTGCAGTGTTGTTGTGATGCCAGAAGAAGTGACAGAGGTTTTGTGCCTCGCGGGAAAGGTATTCCAAAATACGCGGGGGAAGGGGGGCGAATATCGTGTCGCAACAGAGAAAAGCTGTTTATCTTTATGGCCACCAAGTCGAAAACCGGTCAGTGGCCATGTGGGCGGTATCGGCGATGGCTGCGGTGCAGTGGTCGCCACAGTCAACAACGGGACATCGAAGGCAACGCTGGTTTACGTTGCGATGGCAACGAGTAGGCAGGGATTCGTAGGACATCAATTCAAAACAGCCATACTTTTGTCCAAAAATAGATGTTATTGCAGCCGATGTTTTTTTACACTGATGTTTTGAGCTCAATATTTTTTAATTTGTTTTTATTTTATTTTTGAAATAAAAATATAATAATAAAATCTACAATAATTTTCACATCCAAATTTCTATTCTTCGGACCAAATTCACCAAGAGAGCAAACTAAGTTAATCCATTTTTTGTTAATAAATGTAGTTATTAGTTTTGTATTAATCAATAAGGAAATAAAGTTTGTTATGTGTTCAGCAAATTTTCTGACTTTATTTTGTCTGCTAAACGTCAATTACACATTACGTAATAAACTCTGTCACCATGACATGAAATCGGGTCGCCCTCGTATGTAAACACTGATGTTTGAGGTTACTAAAATAATTTTTACAAACATCAGTGCTTAAAATCATCGATGGTTTTGTGCCGATGTATTTTGAAGAAAGATTTTCAAAACGTGATCATCGATTTTTCGAAACACCGACATCAAGTCGGAAGAAGCAGCGGTGGCAGCGGTGGCAGCGGTGGCAACGGCGGCGGTGGAAAAGACGCTGGAGGCAGAAGCGGTGTTTGCGGTCGAGAGTTTGACAGAAGCGGCGGCAGAGCTGCGGCGACGGTGGCGGCGGCGGTGGGCGGCGACGCGACTTCGCTGGCGCTGCGAGAAATCGCTTTACGACTCGGGCAACGCCGGCGGCGACAGCACAGCCGACGAATTCATTAGGCGGTCGCGGTTGTGGCAGACGGCCGCGCGTGGCCTGTGACGCTGCCGGCGCACGCCTTTGCACACCCACCCTTGGCTGCATGTTTACGTCGATTTTTTTTATAGTGGCCGATATTACGTCATTATTACACCTCCTGCCATATAAAATGAATCTTTTTAATTAATTTGTTAACGTCCATCTCATCGTGACCTTAGAAATGTGCTTACCACTGTTAAAGAGATTCATTATGTAGGGTAGGAGATGTAATAATAAGCTAATTTACTAGGACACTGTAGAAAAATCGAAGTATAGGGACTGCCACGCTGGCCCGTGTACTTCGATTTTAAGAGAGTGACACTTGAAGGGCAGAAGCTGGATTGAGAGGGGGACACTTAACCCAAGGGGAGCTTCGTTACGTCTTAAATTTTTGGCATTGGATCTTCCGATTCGATGATGATGATATTCCCCACTCCTTCCAGCTCGTGATCTGGAAGTGCCCATATATTTAAATCTGAGTACAGTCAGAGGGAGGACAGCCTACACTGGCCTTATTTTTACCTGAGCTAATGCATTTTTAGCATGTTATAAACTCTCAACTACAGGTGAAACATTTTAATGCAGAACTGCCACATGTGAATCAGCTTTAGCATCTTTGACAACAATCAATCTGCCCCGAAGACTTGCGATGATCCACCAACGAATAGGACATCTTGTTATTTTATTTTTTCAATGGAAACAGTTTGCATCCTACGGACACAGAAAAGGTGTTACGAAAATTTAATAACAAAAAAAGCGAAGCAGTTGCAATTGTTGTGGACTATTGTTCCCATTTTTGAGTTTATTTTCAATTACATATTTGCAAAGAAGAACTTTTGGTTTCGTACTTTATTTTTGGTTAGGCCTGAACTCGATTACGTTCGTCATAAAACCCCTTCTGGAAAATGCTGCTCTGAACCTGAAAGATGACAATGGACGTTCTGCCACGTAAACGCGAAACGTGCTAGTAAGACCTCCTTTTACAAGCAATTCGAACGAAGTGAATGATGCATGAAATGGAATTGAATGGACAATACTAATATTAAACTGCGCGAGAGAAAGTGGGCGATGTGTCCGTTGGTGGCGTTGTTGGAGAAGAGATTTGTGAATGGGATTTTCACGTGTACAAGGCAGCGACCATTCTGTTTGGAGGCATCTTGTTAAGCCGACGGAAAATCCGAAGACCTAAGACCACACAAAAATGGGATTATTGATCATCTGAAAGGTTTTACATACATTTTTTGACTTAAATAAAATGTTTCTCTGGATAATTATTAACTTTGAAGACTAGAATAGCCACATTTCTGAAAAGTAGTCAATAAAACGTACTTTTCATGCTCAATAAACTTCTTTACAAACAGTGGTTAAATTATACGTAAACTCCCCTCTTAGAAGCAAATATTGTTCGAACACAGATAACGTACCGTCAATTATATTGATACATATAAATATAACCGTATGTAAATATTAAAAAAACCTATAATACCTTACCTTGAGGTAAGTTAGAGACATGCTAAGGTACCCATGGAAGGCAAGGTTTTTTTACATAGCAATGTATTTGTTGAACTAAATTAAATATATTTTAAAATATTTTAAGACTGGCCAACTGTAAAGAAAATATTGTTTTCCGGTTCTTATAAATTTTATTATACAACTTTTTTTATTAATAATAATTTTATAAAAAACGTTTTGTAATAAAATTTATAAGAAGAAACAAATATTGCCTTTAGAATTGGCCAACCGTAATATATTTCAAAAAGAATACAAGACTAATATAAATAAAATTTAAAGTTATTTTAGTACAAAATCCATGGATCCTTCAATTTCACGAGTTAACCTAGAACTCTGCTTGTACTAGACGCGAGTGACTTTAACATTTCATGAGTGACTTTAACATCAGTGAGTGACTTTAACATCAGTGAGTGACTTTAACATCAGTGAGTGACTTTAACATCAGTGAGTGACTTTAACATCAGTGAGTGACTTTAACATCAGTGAGTGACTTTAACATCAGTGAGTGACTTTAACATCAGTGAGTGACTTTAACATCAGTGAGTGACTTTAACATCAGTGAGTGACTTTAACATTTCATGATTCCGATAGCGGCAAATCCTGAGGTCATTAGATCCATGAGTGTAGTGCATGTTGTAGCCGAGATGTGGCGGTGTTCCCCTCCCACTGCAACGTGAGATCCGGCCGACACACACTTCGCCTAGTGGGGGCGTGCCCTCCCAGGAATCAGCGCCGGCGGGGCACCGCCCCAGCCACAACAAGCTCTGTGCTCCAGGCAGCTGTCTCGACGGGTGCTGCAGAGTAGTGAAAGTAAGTGCAACGGGAGTTCTGAGTACACGTAATTATTTAGTCTGTGAGGTGGGTTTTTTACCTTACTAAAAACATTTTTATCTTCTCTTTACTCATCTCTTTGAGCTCGTATGTAATTGGATTACACAATTTATAAATTATGACGTTTTCCTGATGACACATTCCGGCATATAGAAGATAAAATAATGTTGTTTTTTTATACCTTTACACTACTGGTAACATTTTCTGTGTAGGAAAACACGCCAATCTCAATATTTTACTTAACAGGTTGTAAAACATGTAGTTCCATCAGGCAAGGTATACAATAAAATTCAAAGCAATCGTTATTGGGATTTTCTCAGAAATAATACAAGTTTTTGAGTATGACTGTGCATCTAAAAATGCATCTACATAATAAATATCTTGAGATTTGCTTACGTGACAACACTCGGTGGGACACGATTGTCTCAAGAAACAATAGTAAACGCACATGTTTGTTTGCTTCTGTTTCTCAAAATACGAGAACGCTATTGATACTGTCGCAAAAACATCACTATTAAAGTGAAGAATTATTGCTACGTAAGCGAGTCATTTACCAGCGTAAAAAAAGCGACACGAGTTTTCGAGAAAATGCATCTCATCAACAACTCCTTCCCCATTCATAAGGATCGAATTAAAAAGGACATCAGTCAGTAAACCAATTTTGTGTTAGTAAACCATCGTACGAAATAATATAGTACTGTGGGAAACTTAATGGAAATACGAAGGACATATCCGTTTCGTTAAGTGCGACTTCTTTCAGAATTCCATTTTAAATCCTGACAGAATAATATAAACATGCCCTAATGATATTTTATTATGAATAAATCAATCAAAACTTAGTAACGAAACAGAATACATGTTCTATTTACCAGAATGCATACTAATCGGCATTGCAAATGTAGAAAATATTGAGTTAGATTTGTAATTTATTTGTAGTACTATATTTTTTCTTCACTTTCTAACACGCGTAGCGCTCGAAGCTTCTACCTTTTGATTTCCAAGCTACGATTTTATTATTACACGACGCGCAGGCATCCAATTTAACAAGTAACGTTTCCTCTCCCGTTCCGAGCCTTCACGTTCCAACTGTCACATTGACACCAACGCATCTAGTACCGCGAGGCTCCGCAGAGAGGCGCTCGTGTGCAGCGGCGTCTGCGAGCGCGCGACGACCGGGTCTCTCCGCCTCCGCCTCCGCCTCCGCCTCCGCCTCCGCCTCCGCCTCCGCCCCCGCCCCCGCCGCCGCCCCCGCCGCCGCCACCTTCGCGCGCGCGTTGGAACGCCAAACCGTATTGCACGGACGTTGCATGGGATAGAGCAGGCCATATAGACTCACAATTGGAAAACTGAGCAAAGCTAAAGGCTGTGAGGATAGGAGCTTTGATGGATTGTTTCGAGTTTCCGGGTGTGCCAACTAGTGTGGTCATTAGTTTCGTAAGTGTGAAGGACATGTTACATCTCGTGTGGTAGCTATGTCAACGTGATGTTCGGTGCAGACCTACACCTCAGCTTGCGGGGGTTTTCCCTGCAGCTATCTCCGCCAGCGGGGCAGCGCCCCTTCCGGAACAGGCTCAAAGCTCCCGACTGGTCTCCTGATATATGTGTGTGAGAGAGAGAAAGAGAGAGAGAGAGAAAAAGAGAGAGAGAGAAAAAGAGAGAGAGAGAGAAAGAGAGAGTGAGAGAAAGAGAGAGTGAGAATGAGAGAGTGCGAGAGAGAGAAAAAGAGAGTGAGAATGAGAGAGTGCGAGAGAGAGAAAAAGAGAGAGAGAATGAGAGAGTGCGAGAGAGAGAAAAAGAGAGAGAATGAGAGAGTGCGAGAGAGAGAAAGAGAGAGAAAATGAGAGAGTGCGAGAGAGAGAAAGAGAGTGAGAATGAGAGAGTGCGAGAGAGAGTGAGAGAGTGAGAATGAGAGAGTGCGAGAGAGAGTGAGAAAGAGAGTGAGAATGAGAGAGTGCGAGAGAGAGAAAAAGAGTGAGAATGAGAGAGTGCGAGAGAGAAAAAGAGAGAGAGAATGAGAGAGTGCGAGAGAAAGAGAGAGAATGAGAGAGTGCGAGAGAGAGAGAAAGAGTGAGAATGAGTGAGTGCGAGAGAGAAAGAGAGAGTGAGAATGAGAGAGTGCGAGAGAGAGAAAAAGAGAGTGAGAATGAGAGAGTGCGAGAGAGAGTGAGAAAGAGAGTGAGAATGAGAGAGTGCGAGAGAGAATGAGAGAGTGAGAAAGAGAGTGAGAATGAGAGAGTGCGAGAGAGAATGAGAGAGTGCGAGAGAGAGTGAGAAAGAGAGTGAGAATGAGATAGTGCGAGAGAGAGAGTGAGAAAGAGAGTGAGAATGAGAGAGTGCGAGAGAGAGTGAGAAAGAGAGTGAGAATGAGAGAGTGCGAGAGAGAGAGAAAGAGAGAGTGAGAGAGTGCGAGAGAGAGAGAGTGAGAATGAGAGAGTGCGAGAGAGAGAGAGTGAGAATGAGAGAGTGCGAGAGAGAAAGAGAGGGCGAGAATGAGAGAGAGAAAGAGAAAGTGAGAATGAGAGAGTGCGAGAGAGAAAGAGAGAGAGAGAATGAGTGAGTGCGAGAGAGAGAGAGAGAGAGAGAGAGAGAGAGAGAGAGAGAGAAAGGGGGAAAGGATGGAAAAGGATGAGGAAGGAAAGATCGTGCGGGATCCGTTGCCCGTGTGTTAGGGCACTGCTCAGGCGGTTATGCTTCGCCTGGTGTTGATCGGAGGAACTGCAGAAGACTACCGCTCTAGCCGGGCTCTAGAATTCTTCTAAAAACATCAGCAGAGTTCGAGTTCTGCTGTGTACTGCAAACCTGCCATCTTCGGTGTTCAAACCCTAGATCCTCCCGGGTAGAATTACCGCAGTATCAACAACTGTCGTCCTTGGCTATCTCACTCTATCAAGGATAGAGGTACTACTGCCGTTCGTACAGATTTGCCTAACGTTCGCTAACTTTGCACAATGAACATTTAACGTATTTGTAAGAAATGCGAAATTCGAAGGAACCAAATTTTTACAATAACTATTTCACCAATGAAATTAAAAACAATACAAATTTAACTATACATCCGAAATTTCCTAATCAGGGCGGTGTTATCAATAACTTTATCGCTTTTTCTATCCGATTTTCTTACAGTTTCTTCCTTCCGGTCAGTCATAAATTGTCACTCACCTACCTTAGGAGGCGGTATACATCGATCAATATATCAATGTCGAATAAGCCGCATATGTACTACTACATAACCTCTTTAATTTTAGCACAGACTACAGCTGTTTTCAATATATGGTGCACTATAGAACTCTTGTGCTCATAATTTCATTCGTGGAATAGTCCAATTAAATACCAGCCGTGCTTTGTAAATTCTCAGATAAATCCCCTTCTCGCTTCGCGAGTTGAGGATTTATCGACAATTTCCAATGCACTCGTGGTATTGCCTATGATAATACGTACTTGAGAAACATTGGCTGTACAGAGTATGATTGTCAACCCCTCTATTAGGAGCACCTACTAACCTCCCCAGTGCCAGCCCACGCCAGCTCGCTTCTAGTCATCTCAATGATCTCGGGTAGAGCCGTTTGCGTTTTCGTTCCTATGCAGTGGTCCACGGGAGCACCACCCAGGGCCGGAACAGGAGCCCAGAGCACGATCACACTATCCGGCACTCTAATAATATTCTACAATATATGAACCCGAAAATAAACTTTAATAGTTTCATATATATGTATATAATTATTAGTATTAAAACAGTTGAAATATTTATAAACCAATAAGAATGTTTAAAAAGGTATTGGAGGATACACATGCTCCGTGTACATGCCCATTAGCCAACAGCCGGCGCCTCCGAAGGCCCTGGGCTCAGCACTCGAAAGCGCCGCGCTGCTCTTGGCCCTGAGGCGGCCGCCGGAGGTCAGCGGGCACCGGGCACCGGGCACCGCCGAAGCGTCCTAGCCCGCCGCTTCACGCGCCACTCAGTTGAAGGCTGAGTTGGCGGTTGACCGTTGGCGGTTGACCTGAGAAGGTTGAGTTGAAGGTTGACCGGCGCGGGAGATCTGCAGCGAGTGCGGCGCGGCGGCGGAATCCGCGGGACCGTTCACACCGGAGCGGCAATTAAGACTCAGCGTTTGGTGACAGTTGGCGTCGGTCTGAGACAGCCTTAAAACCTTCACAGACCGCCGCAGGAGATCCGACGCGGGTGCGGCGCGGAACGCTCCGCGCTAGGTGCAGCGGCGGAATCCGCGGGACCGTTCACACCGGAGCGGCAATTAAGACTCAGCGTTTGGTGACAGTTGGCGTCGGTCTGAGACAGCCTTAAAACCTTCACAGACCGCCGCAGGAGATCCGACGCGGGTGCGGCGCGGAACGCTCCGCGCTAGGTGCAGCGGCGGAATCCGCGGGACCGTTCACACCGGAGCGGCAATTAAGACTCAGCGTTTGGTGACAGTTGGCGTCGGTCTGAGACAGCCTTAAAACCTTCACAGACCGCCGCAGGAGATCCGACGCGGGTGCGGCGCGGAACGCTCCGCGCTAGACGCGGCGGCGGAATCCGCGGGACCGTTCACACCGGAGCGGCAATTAAGACTCAGCGTTTGGTGACAGTTGGCGTCGGTCTGAGACAGCCTTAAAACCTTCACAGACCGCCGCAGGAGATCCGACGCGGGTGCGGCGCGGAACGCTCCGCGCTAGATGCAGCGGCGGAATCCGCTGGACCGTTCAAACCGGAGCGTCAATTAAGACTCAGCGTTTGGTGACAGTTGGCGTCGGTCTGAGACAGCCTTAAAACCTTCACAGACCGCCGCAGGAGATCCGACGCGGGTGCGGCGCGGAACGCTCCGCGCTAGACGCGGCGGCGGAATCCGCGGGACCGTTCACACCGGAGCGTCAATTAAGACTCAGCGTTTGGTGACAGTTGGCGTCGGTCTGAGACAGCCTTAAAACCTTCACAGACCGCCGCAGGAGATCCGACGCGGGTGCGGCGCGGAACGCTCCGCGCTAGACGCGGCGGCGGAATCCGCGGGACCGTTCACACCGGAGCGTCAATTAAGACTCAGCGTTTGGTGACAGTTGGCGTCGGTCTGAGACAGCCTTAAAACCTTCACAGACCGCCGCAGGAGATCCGACGCGGGTGCGGCGCGGAACGCTCCGCGCTAGACGCGGCGGCGGAATCCGCTGGACCGTTCACACCGGAGCGTCAATTAAGACTCAGCGTTTGGTGACAGTTGGCGTCGGTCTGAGACAGCCTTAAAACCTTCACAGACCGCCGCAGGAGATCCGACGCGGGTGCGGCGCGGAACGCTCCGCGCTAGACGCGGCGGCGGAATCCGCTGGACCGTTCACACCGGAGCGTCAATTAAGACTCAGCGTTTGGTGACAGTTGGCGTCGGTCTGAGACAGCCTTAAAACCTTCACAGACCGCCGCAGGAGATCCGACGCGGGTGCGGCGCGGAACGCTCCGCGCTAGACGCGGCGGCGGAATCCGCTGGACCGTTCACACCGGAGCGTCAATTAAGACTCAGCGTTTGGTGACAGTTGGCGTCGGTCTGAGACAGCCTTAAAACCTTCACAGACCGCCGCAGGAGATCCGACGCGGGTGCGGCGCGGAACGCTCCGCGCTAGACGCGGCGGCGGAATCCGCTGGACCGTTCACACCGGAGCGTCAATTAAGACTCAGCGTTTGGTGACAGTTGGCGTCGGTCTGAGACAGCCTTAAAACCTTCACAGACCGCCGCAGGAGATCCGACGCGGGTGCGGCGCGGAACGCTCCGCGCTAGACGCGGCGGCGGAATCCGCTGGACCGTTCACACCGGAGCGTCAATTAAGACTCAGCGTTTGGTGACAGTTGGCGTCGGTCTGAGACAGCCTTAAAACCTTCACAGACCGCCGCAGGAGATCCGACGCGGGTGCGGCGCGGAACGCTCCGCGCTAGACGCGGCGGCGGAATCCGCTGGACCGTTCACACCGGAGCGTCAATTAAGACTCAGCGTTTGGTGACAGTTGGCGTCGGTCTGAGACAGCCTTAAAACCTTCACAGACCGCCGCAGGAGATCCGACGCGGGTGCGGCGCGGAACGCTCCGCGCTAGACGCGGCGGCGGAATCCGCGGGACCGTTCACACCGGAGCGTCAATTAAGACTCAGCGTTTGGTGACAGTTGGCGTCGGTCTGAGACAGCCTTAAAACCTTCACAGACCGCCGCAGGAGATCCGACGCGGGTGCGGCGCGGAACGCTCCGCGCTAGACGCGGCGGCGGAATCCGCTGGACCGTTCACACCGGAGCGTCAATTAAGACTCAGCGTTTGGTGACAGTTGGCGTCGGTCTGAGACAGCCTTAAAACCTTCACAGACCGCCGCAGGAGATCCGACGCGGGTGCGGCGCGGAACGCTCCGCGCTAGACGCGGCGGCGGAATCCGCTGGACCGTTCACACCGGAGCGTCAATTAAGACTCAGCGTTTGGTGACAGTTGGCGTCGGTCTGAGACAGCCTTAAAACCTTCACAGACCGCCGCAGGAGATCCGACGCGGGTGCGGCGCGGAACGCTCCGCGCTAGACGCGGCGGCGGAATCCGCTGGACCGTTCACACCGGAGCGTCAATTAAGACTCAGCGTTTGGTGACAGTTGGCGTCGGTCTGAGACAGCCTTAAAACCTTCACAGACCGCCGCAGGAGATCCGACGCGGGTGCGGCGCGGAACGCTCCGCGCTAGACGCGGCGGCGGAATCCGCTGGACCGTTCACACCGGAGCGTCAATTAAGACTCAGCGTTTGGTGACAGTTGGCGTCGGTCTGAGACAGCCTTAAAACCTTCACAGACCGCCGCAGGAGATCCGACGCGGGTGCGGCGCGGAACGCTCCGCGCTAGACGCGGCGGCGGAATCCGCTGGACCGTTCACACCGGAGCGTCAATTAAGACTCAGCGTTTGGTGACAGTTGGCGTCGGTCTGAGACAGCCTTAAAACCTTCACAGACCGCCGCAGGAGATCCGACGCGGGTGCGGCGCGGAACGCTCCGCGCTAGACGCGGCGGCGGAATCCGCTGGACCGTTCACACCGGAGCGTCAATTAAGACTCAGCGTTTGGTGACAGTTGGCGTCGGTCTGAGACAGCCTTAAAACCTTCACAGACCGCCGCAGGAGATCCGACGCGGGTGCGGCGCGGAACGCTCCGCGCTAGACGCGGCGGCGGAATCCGCTGGACCGTTCACACCGGAGCGTCAATTAAGACTCAGCGTTTGGTGACAGTTGGCGTCGGTCTGAGACAGCCTTAAAACCTTCACAGACCGCCGCAGGAGATCCGACGCGGGTGCGGCGCGGAACGCTCCGCGCTAGACGCGGCGGCGGAATCCGCGGGACCGTTCACACCGGAGCGTCAATTAAGACTCAGCGTTTGGTGACAGTTGGCGTCGGTCTGAGACAGCCTTAAAACCTTCACAGACCGCCGCAGGAGATCCGACGCGGGTGCGGCGCGGAACGCTCCGCGCTAGACGCGGCGGCGGAATCCGCGGGACCGTTCACACCGGAGCGTCAATTAAGACTCAGCGTTTGGTGACAGTTGGCGTCGGTCTGAGACAGCCTTAAAACCTTCACAGACCGCCGCAGGAGATCCGACGCGGGTGCGGCGCGGAACGCTCCGCGCTAGACGCGGCGGCGGAATCCGCGGGACCGTTCACACCGGAGCGTCAATTAAGACTCAGCGTTTGGTGACAGTTGGCGTCGGCCTGAGACAGCCTTAAAACCTTCACAGACCGCCGCAGGAGATCCGACGCGGGTGCGGCGCGGAACGCTCCGCGCTAGATGCAGCGGCGGAATCCGCGGGACCGTTCACACCGGAGCGTCAATTAAGACTCAGCGTTTGGTGACAGTTGGCGTCGGTCTGAGACAGCCTTAAAACCTTCACAGACCGCCGCAGGAGATCCGACGCGGGTGCGGCGCGGAACGCTCCGCGCTAGACGCGGCGGCGGAATCCGCTGGACCGTTCACACCGGAGCGTCAATTAAGACTCAGCGTTTGGTGACAGTTGGCGTCGGCCTGAGACAGCCTTAAAACCTTCACAGACCGCCGCAGGAGATCCGACGCGGGTGCGGCGCGGAACGCTCCGCGCTAGATGCAGCGGCGGAATCCGCGGGACCGTTCACACCGGAGCGTCAATTAAGACTCAGCGTTTGGTGACAGTTGGCGTCGGTCTGAGACAGCCTTAAAACCTTCACAGACCGCCGCAGGAGATCCGACGCGGGTGCGGCGCGGAACGCTCCGCGCTAGACGCGGCGGCGGAATCCGCGGGACCGTTCACACCGGAGCGTCAATTAAGACTCAGCGTTTGGTGACAGTTGGCGTCGGTCTGAGACAGCCTTAAAACCTTCACAGACCGCCGCAGGAGATCCGACGCGGGTGCGGCGCGGAACGCTCCGCGCTAGACGCGGCGGCGGAATCCGCGGGACCGTTCACACCGGAGCGTCAATTAAGACTCAGCGTTTGGTGACAGTTGGCGTCGGTCTGAGACAGCCTTAAAACCTTCACAGACCGCCGCAGGAGATCCGACGCGGGTGCGGCGCGGAACGCTCCGCGCTAGGTGCAGCGGCGGAATCCGCGGGACCGTTCACACCGGAGCGTCAATTAAGACTCAGCGTTTGCAAAAGCAAGGGGAGCTCGATCCTGAGGGAAGCGAAGACTCCAGAAGGCGAGCAGACTTCCACGAAACTCTACCGGCAACGGTCAAAACTCGTGCGAGGCTGCGTTCCAATATCCGCAGGTAATAAAACGTTACCAATCCGCTGCCGCGACGCTCGCCTGCCGCGCAGGTCTGAACGCGCTCGTAAGGCAACACGTGACACGAAATTTCCGCGGCGGCCATTTCGCCTAGGCTGCGGGTCTTCCGCGCCAGTCTATGGGAGCCTTTAGTCTGCGGAAAAACGCGACACGAGATGTTTGCGACGGACGGAAACCTTTTTCGACGCGCGCAGAAATTAAAAGAAAACTGAGCTGCCTGAGCGAGAGATGCCCGTTAGGTACCCAGGAACTCGCGAAGATCCAGAAATCAACAAATGTTTCGATTTAACCGAAACATACAAATATTTGATTGTGTTATCCCACCTGTTCCCAGCCTACGCCTGCTGACTGGAATCTCATACTCAGTTGGTCACTGCTTACGACACAACTTACGTCATATAAGAGGAAGGCTTCAAGAAAGACCGCCATTAAAAAGTTGCTATTAACGTGTTCAATTATGGAACAGCACCTTTTTGATATTCTTCGTATGAAAGAATTGTTGGACCGTGTGTACACTACTCTATGTTATTGCAGTTTTCGTCAAGACTGTTGAAATAATTTTTTTATAACACAATATTTAATTTTTTGTAATGTTTTAAGATAGTATTTTATTTGTTCTTATTGAGCGGTGCGCGTGCTTATTTTTGAAAACCATTTTGCCATTTTGTGCGTTTTTTTCAGCAGTATTTTTGCTGCTGCAGACTACTAATACTCTACAATTTACTATCGCTTTGAAGTGTTTTTTTTTGCAGTGTTAACTGATAACAGAAACTTATGTAATTTCTCGATTGAAATTAAAAAGTATTTGTATGTTATTTTGTGAGTGCGAAGAGTGTATTTGAAAGACTGTCATATTTGGCGTACTTTTGGTGGACTCGACATGGCGTTAATATTATATATAGTGATATAAAGTCTCGTTACTCGGTGAAGTTCGCAATGCGAGGAGATTGGCAATTCATTAAATAATCTTATTTATTATGAGGCAGCATTTGTAATCAATTTTCGTACATAAAGCATTTGCATTTCGTACAAAGATCCATGCTTTGTCAGTCATCTGATCTCTCCGACCCGAAGGTCTTATCACAAACTCATTACTTTCTTTATTATTTTCTTGTTGTCCAAAGTAACAAACGATCAGCTCTAATTAGAATATAAAAGTTCTTTCTGTTGTTATTAAATGACCGTAATTCTACGAAGAAAGACTTTCATGACGAAGTATAGCCGACGCAGGCAAAGGGTACAGCTGATACAATCACAGTGTCACTCACTGTCACAATTTGTCTTGCGCCTAGTGTGGTTGGAAACACCAGGGAGGTGATGAATGCTGCAAAAAAATGCAAAGAGCAGAGGAGGATCACGGAACCAATACCAATAAAGACGAGGTTATGGAGCGGTGTCGGAAGGGGTCTCGCGGAAGATTGCAAGAATGAATGTATCGAAGGAGTCAGGAAAAGCTTACTGCGAGGTGAGCGGTACTGGTTAAGGAATCGCTTACAAAATTGATAAATTGCAAGCAACAGGGGACAAGGCGATGTCGGCGGACGGTCGTAACATGCAACAGAATGGACGCTAATAGCTGCTAACAGCGCTGTCCATTGTCTCCATAACGACTCAGTCGTCGTCGAATCATTCGGCTGGAGCGAACGTTGGCTACGCACCGGGAACAGCCAAGCGCCCACTTTGCGGAGTTTCAACTACGAATTAATTCATTATCTTATCAAAGCAATTGCGTCGACGCTTTTCTGATTTTCGAGAGGACCTCTTACTATTTCTATTTTTGAGCCTTCTAGTGTTACCCTGAGTGTTACTGAAATAAAAATCTTTAAATGTATTACGTTTATATCAGTATCTTTGTTTCTTTTTACTACTGAATGATTAGAAGGATAATATTAAATAGAAATTACATTTAGTGTATTATTATTTTGAGTCGCATTTTTTAGGTAATTTTGAAGTTACTTCTCAATGTTAGTGTTACATAATTTCTTTAAAGTTGATAACGATTAGATGGTACAGACTTTAAAATAATTCTTTCGTAAGGGAAATGTTTTCATTTTTTATTTTAATCTAATTCATCATAAAAAAATACTGATGAGAGGTAGCTACGCTTGAAGAGGTAAAGAGGACAACCGCCGAGGCTTATTTTTGGGCTGTTCGGAGCGAGGTCAGCTACATCTCGTTATTAGGAGTGCTCACCAAGGTCACACTATGAATTTGTGTGGGCTTATGATGTAATGTATGTTTTGCTGTGTTATGCTGCAAATTTTAAGCTCTTTGAGGAACTATAGACATGGAAATGGAGATTCTTAACTCTCTCGTTTCTCTTTCATTCATTTATTTTCGCTTTTCAGTGCCCTGCATTTCTGTAGAAGTTTCATACACGTATCTTTTTAAACGGTTGTCACTCGAAACTAACCAGAATTTTACCAGAGACTTTTTTAAAAGGTGAACACTACACGATTCTACTAAAGAAACATTATAGGGTAAAATAATAAGAGTAAAAAATAACATACATTTTTATAATAGTTAAAATAATTAACGTAATAAAATATTTTTTGTAATAGTTAAAATAATATTTTTTCAAAACAATGTACGGAGCCGCACCACTTCACCTGATATTTTGCAATTAAATTTGCAAGAATTTTCTTTAAGTTTTCAATTAACATCCACGAAGGAATTCATACGAATATTCTTTAATGTTAACTAAATTAAGTTAAAAGCCCATCGTGAGAAGGAAGAGCATACAAATATTAAATATTAAAAATATTAAGAGTGATTTTATATTTTCGGGTCTCCAGTTCCAAGTTTTAAACTAAATGGACAAGACGGACTACATTACGATGTAGAAGTAACAACTAAAGGTGAGAAATGGAGTCTTCATAATTTAAAATTTAGCACCTCCGACATTCAAAACTAATCTGAGAATTGTGAGAAATCATGAACCAAGTACAGCAGTCTCTTGATAATTGATAATTGCCGACACTTCGATTGCTCCTACGTCATATGTACCCTTTTAAACGGCGTCTCACGCGGTCAGCGTGATAAAGCTCAACGGCGATAACTGTCCAACTTTTACTTTCTTTATATTTCTTTTCCTTATTTCTCGAATCCATATCTCCTTTTTCTTTTCTTTCTTTTTCCCTTTACCAACACTATTTCTGACTGCCTGTCTCTCAGTATCTTGTTGGATCGGTCTCCTTTCCGTCTCTTTTAGCGTCTCATTCCCCCCTTCTCTCTCTCTCCCTCACTCTCTCTCGCTCTCTCTCTCTCGCTCTCTCTCACTCTCTCTCACTCTCTCTCTCACTCTCTCTCGCTCTCTCTCTCTCCCTCTCCTCCCTCTTCGAATCTCCAACTTGCGACTTTATTCCTTCGCGTTTTCACCATTTACCGATGCGCATTTATATTTTCGAACATTGTCATTTACCACACACTACAAGCGAATCACGTTTCTATTATGCTTGTCTCGGTGTTGTAAAAGTCCCCAAACCCGCAAGAAATCTACCGCTGAGTTTGCCATCCCTGCGGGTCAATTTTCAAGAGACCCCTGCCTGAAGCGATTTGGCCTCCCCCACGAGAAGCCAAAAAAGAAACAAGAGTGAGTAGCTACGTACCCGAGCGAGGCCGAGGCCGAGGCCAGATGTTCGGGCTGGAGCGCCGCCCGGAGGCTGCCAGCCGCTCCGCGAGCGACCACATCGATCGAATCGAATCGACTCGAAGAACTGCAAAGCACGCGACCTCCCCTCGCCTCGCCTCGCCGCGGTCGCACGTGGCGGCTGGAGTACTCGCACAATGTCCCGTCGCGATTAATGAGAGTTCTGGCTGATAGGCGTTATCGCCGCGCCGCCACTGCAGCGCGCGTAGCGGCCGCCGCCGCACCGCACCGCGCCTGTCGCCCGCGTGGCCAGCACTGTCCAGCCGCGCCGGCCGACCACGGCCCGCTCTTGCTGCTGGGGCGATAGTGGAGCGAATTCTGCGCCTATCTCCTCGAGACGTTGCTCCAGGGCAGAGACTTCTCTTTCTCCTTCTCTCCCAGCCTATCTCTATCTCTCTGTCTGTCTGTCTGTCTGTCTCTGTCTCTCTCTGTCTCTCTCTGTCTCTCTCTGTCTCTCTCTGTCTCTCTCTGTCTCTCTCTGTCTGTCTCTCTCTGTCTCTCTGTCTCTCTGTCTCTCTGTCTCTCCCTCTCTCTGTCTCTCTCTGTCTCTCTCTGCTCTCTCTCTCTCTCTGTCCCAATGCTCTCTAGTTGTACAGCACTTGATAGGGAGATCGTATCGGTGGCCTTGAAAAGTTTTGTAACAATCCTTGCATGAAAATAAAAGCGACGTACACACGTAAACGCAAACAATAAAAGTAATTATTGCATAATGATGGTAAGAGCAAGGGTTTTGATAAGTTGGTTAACGTTTAGGCAAGGTGAGTAAAAAATAACATGAATAGAACGATCAGTTAAGGAAAGATGGCTCAGTGCATAAACTGATGTCACTGCTCTGACCAGGAGGTCCTAGGTTCGAGACCCCACGCTGACAGGATTTTCTACTCTACTGAAGTATCAGCTAGGTCGACGTAGGTCGCGGAGAATTCTAGCGGCCGGCTGCTCTGATCGGTAGTTTTCAGTGGTTTCTCCGATCAAAACCAGACGAATGCCGGAGCAGTTCCTTAACAAACGGGCCACGGACCGCGCACGATATCACCTTTCTCTTCCTTGGCATATCCTAACCCCTTAAACACACTTAAATGCACTTCACTTGCACATGCCGTGACACGTCAGGGGCTTGTCCCGGCTGGGGCGGTGCTCGGGCGGGGAAGGGTCACAGTTAACTCCCGAGATGTAACACGGACTACCCTATGCGGTTAAAATCCGTAGCAGTTGCTTGTTTCGACTCCTTTTGTAGGAGCAGGCAAAAAATTCATACTGGGATAAGAATAAACAAAATTATACCCTATGAATGTAAATTGACTCCCCCCGAGAACGTTCTCGCTGGATGTTATTTACTTGGCAGCTGTTATCAACACTGTTAATTGTGAATGTTGTATCACAATTAACATTCCATCTTCCTTTTTCATCTTTACGATTTTAACTTGTTTTTCTGGAGTGCCTGCTATCACTTTTAATGTATATATTGTAAAATAAGTCAACAGATTACCAGTTGTGTTTCTGCGAACGAATAAATTTTAACACACAAGTGTGAGCATTTCCTTGACAGTTCGAAAACCTGATTGATTCTTTTTTCCAATGTAATAAAGGAAGACTCAATAGTTCCAATTTTCTGTTTTGGAATTCGATTAAACCTCACTTTTTAAACAAAAGGTTGAAATAATAAGGGACTTGTATCGCGTTCCATCATCGATTACTACTAGATGTCTTCTAAAATATTCGGGACATTTCATAAATGAATAAATAATACAAAATTTAATGCATTTGTATTTTGTCATACCCCTTTTGAAGTACAATTGTAAAATATCTTGTAAATTATTCTATTTTTTAGACAATTTTCACACACACTCGTTTCATACCGTTTATTTTTATACAAGTAATGTGGATCTCTATATTCTGAGATAATACTTTTTACTAATGAATAAGGATATTTTCAATACTATTTTGAAATCTGAACTAAGTTGGTAAATTTTTTTACTACATTTTAAAAAAGTTGTTCGTAGAATCCTTATAGTATTTGAACGTAAGAAAAGATCCAACAACATCAATTTCACTATTGCTACTTTAGTTTAAATTTTATTCTCCCCTTCTCTTCACACCAATTATGTAAGTATAATTACAAACAAAACAGATGATTAGAAGTTCAGTTACTGTATCTTAGGGACGAAAGCAAGTACTTCAGATACGGCAGAACTAATGTGTGGTGTCGACAGTTTGATACGCAGCGCTATCAACAAACAACACAATGAACCTGACTGTCGGCCGTCGAAGGGTTAGGTAACGCCGCACGTACGGCGCAGAAATCGCCAACGCGATCAGAGTTGGGTTTCTGAACGGGGTTTGTCGATCTGTCAAGTGCCGTTGCTCGGGAGCTTTACGAAGCTCGTTGCTCAAGCGCTGAAACACGTTCGGGTCGAAATGCGCCTGTGCGCCCGCGGCCTGCCTCGCCAGCCTAGCCGGCCTCGCCCCGCTTCCGAACGCCTCAGCCATCCCGACCACTCGCCTCTCTATCGCGATTAGTACAACAACAGATTATTCTATGCGATTAATCGAAAAAAATGAAATCGGTTATTTTTATATCGATTAATGCATACATTGATTAATTTTTATGATTTTTGGCTCGATTATTTTTATACATATATTAATTTTGAAGACGAGCAAAATATAAAAGTGCACCTCTACTTTTGAACTTTAGCAACGTAATTTCTCGTCTATACACATTAATGTAGCAGTTTATGTTGCTTTTCGATATTGTTAATTTGAAAATCTGTTATTGAGATTTATATTATATTTTTGTATAAGATAATTTTATTTATTTTGTTATTTATTAGAAGAAAATAAAGAATTGAGATTTGTTCGATTAAGTAGTTGGATTTTATTTGTGTAAAAGCTTATGTTTTACAGTCTATATTTAATTTCAAAACGTTAACGTTATTCCAGTGTATGAACGCACTTTTTTTGATTTTATTATAATATCAATTACATTTGATTAAAACCCATCAAGTTTAATAAATAAAATATAATAAAACGAAAATTCAGAATGATTCGCATTATTGAGGTAGGTTTCCCTAAAAATAAGATAAGTTATTAACCGATTAATTAATTTACAATTTAAAAATTAAGATTTTCCGCATTATTTAAAACATCTGATCAATCGAATCGAATTATATAAGATTAATCAACTCGGAAAGATTCATCAATGCATATTAATCTAATAAATGCGTAATCGATTAGACATTAATCAATTATTATTTAATAAGCGCCCATCCCTACTCGATTGGTGATAGCACCTGCGGGCTGAGCCCCCGTGGACTGAGAAAGGGACAAAGAGCGTCGCCGACATATTTTTTGTCAGGTCCGTTTTAACTAATCAGTTCATGAGTGCATTCAATCTGGAGTGTGTTTGAAAGCTCCTTCTTCGATAAGTGTTGTCACATCGTCCTCCAACTTTCAGAGATAACGTTTAGGCAAAATTTTAGATATGGTCTCCATTATATTTACCAACATGATAATATCACTCGGAAACTCCTAATTATGTCGTATTTCCATGGAGATAAACTCTTAAGTTAAATTAAAAACACTGTGTAAAGTGACCTGTGACAAATTGATGTCTAATTGATGATCAAATATGGTGAAATATTATACATTTCATTCCCTTGTTATAAGTTACAACTGAGGTGAGCGAACATGAAATATTATACCAGTCGGTCTCTTTCTGGTCAGCTTTCGTCGAATGTAGCATTTTAAGACGCCTGATTTTTCAATGGCAAACCCAGGCTTTTTATAGGGGGGCTGTAGGAGTAGTCCAACGGACTTGATATTTTCGAACAAAGAGTTAATAATTTAGTCTGAATATGAATGCTATTTTTATTTATTGATTTAGAGTTATTCAATTGGAAAATGAGTTTGTTTCGTTACTAGAGTAAATTAGAAAAAAAAACATGTTTGTGAATATGTTCAGTGACTTCTGGAAGGGCTGAAACCGTCTGCCTTTCTTTATTCCAATCCTTTCACTGGCTAGCAAATTTTTGGGTAGATTTTCTTTGTGATGCAAAAACCAGTCGCATTTATCAAGCTACGTACATGCCCATTCAGAGAGTCAAAAGATGAGTCAAGAGGACCGGAAGCAGACGCCCAAAATCCCCGCCGCGGCCACGTGCGCCGGCCCGGAAGCGAGAGGCGGGGGCGCCGGCGGACAGCTACGCGCGGGGCCTAACGGGACGGCGGATTCGCACACCGCCGCCAGGGCGATGGTGGCGCGCTCTGGCAGACGCAGAGAAACGGCAACGGATGAATCAAACGACCAAAAAATACGTACAGTAACTGTGGATGTGTGATGCTGAAATGATATGATCTTTCCAGTTAAATGTTAGTAATAGTAGTAAATGTTGTCAACTTCTCTATTTAACTCAATAAATTATTTTATTTGGATTTTATTTCACGCAGAGAAACGGCAACGGATGAATCAAACGATGAGAATTATGTACAGTAACTGTGGATGTGCGATGCTGAAATGATATGATCTTTCCAGTTAAATGTTAGTAATAGTAGTAAATGTTGTCAACTTCTCTATTTAACTCAATAAATTATTTTATTTGAATTTTATTTCACGCAGAGAAACGGCAACGGATGAATCAAACGATGAGAATTATGTACAGTAACTGTGGATGTGCGATGCTGAAATGATATGATCTTTCCAGTTAAATGTTAGTAATAGTAGTAAATGTTGTCAACTTCTCTATTTAACTCAATAAATTATTTTATTTGGATTTTATTTCACGCAGAGAAACGGCAACGGATGAATCAAACGATGAGAATTATGTACAGTAACTGTGGATGTGCGATGCTGAAATGATATGATCATTCCAGTTAAATGTTAGTAATAGTAGTAAATGTTGTCAACTTCTCTATTTAACTCAATAAATTATTTTATTTGGATTTTATTTCACGCAGAGAAACGGCAACGGATGAATCAAACGATGAGAATTATGTACAGTAACTGTGGATGTGCGATGCTGAAATGATATGATCATTCCAGTTAAATGTTAGTAATAGTAGTAAATGTTGTCAACTTCTCTATTTAACTCAATAAATTATTTTATTTGGATTTTATTTCACGCAGAGAAACGGCAACGAATGAATCAAACGACAAAAAATACGTACAGTAACTGTGGATGTGTGATGCTGAAATGATATGATCTTTCCAGTTAAATGTTAGTAATAGTAGTAAATGTTGTCAATTTCTCTATTTAACTCAATGAATATTTTATTTGGATTTTATTTCACGCAGAGAAACGGCAACGAATGAATCAAACGACAAAAATACGTACAGTAACTGTGGATGTGTGATGCTGAAATGATATGGTTTTTCTAGTTAAATGTTAGTAATAGTAGTAAATGTTGTCAACTTCTCTCTTTAACTCAATAAATTATTTTACTTGGATTTTATTTCACGCAGAGAAACGGCAACGAATGAATCAAACGACAAAAAATACGTACAGTAACTGTGGATGTGTGATGCTGAAATGATATGGTTTTTCTAGTTAAATGTTAGTAATAGTAGTAAATGTTGTCAACTTCTCTCTTTAACTCAATAAATTATTTTATTTGGATTTTATTTCACGCAGAGAAACGGCTACGAATGAATCAAACGATGAGAATTATTTAGAGTAACTGTGAATGTGTGATGATGAAATTATATTGTCTTTCCAGTTAAAGTATAGACAAATGTCAACTTCTCTCTTCAGCCTAATGAATTCTTTTATTTGGATTTTATTTCACGCAGAGAAACGGCAACGGATGAATCAAACGACAAAAATTAAGTACAGTAACTGTGGATGTGTGATGTTGAAATGATATGGTCTTTCCAGTTAAAGTGTACACAAATGATGTCAACTTCTCTCTTCAGCCTAATGAATTATTTTATTTGGATTTTATTTCACGCAGAGAAACGGCAACGAATGAATCAAACGACAAAAAATACGTACAGTAACTGTGGATGTGTGATGCTGAAATGATATGGTTTTTCTAGTTAAATGTTAGTAATAGTAGTAAATGTTGTCAACTTCTCTCTTTAACTCAATAAATTATTTTATTTGGATTTTATTTCACGCAGAGAAACGGCAACGGATGAATCAAACGATGGGAATTATTTAGAGTAACTGCGGATGTGCGATGCTGAAATGATATTGTCTTGCCAGTTAAAGTGTCGACAAATGTTGTCAACTCTGCTTTTCAACATAATGAATTATTTAATTTTGATTTTATTATTTTTTTATTTTTTTATATATCATTTTATTGAAAATTTGTGTAGCGTATTTACCTCTTGCTAATTACTGTGAGAATTTCACAGCTCAATCTCAAAAGTATTTATTTAAAATAGGGTTTCAGAAATACTAGAAATATATTACAAACAAAAGATTTCAGTGATTAGTATTAATAATAGTAGAAAATTTTTTAGTTTCACTAAACACAAAGCAGTACCTGAATAATAATTTTAATAATTAAAAATCATTTAAATACGATTAATTTTAGGACGGTAATGTTATCTAAACTTAGTCATCATACATGTATTCGTTTAACAGTGTATTGGAAGGTTGCTGATTATATGGGCGCACAATATAGTCTTAAAATTCGATAGAAAATCATTTATTTTTATCAATAAACATTCATGAAGATGATTAGTATACAGCATATAAATAATTAAATATGTTTTGCCTGAGCTGCTAACAGGCTGCTAACCTAACTACACAAGTTAGGTTAAAAATGATCTCCTGCAAAATTAAAAGTTTTGAGATGTTATTGCTTTTGTTCACTGACGATATGTAATGTCTGTGAATATTGCGGGTGAACCTTTATCCAAAAGGTCATTTTACGTACGCTCAATACATACATCATTTTACAAGTCATTTACGTATATTCAGGGCGTGAAGTATTCAACCTGCATTGTACGAATGCTCTTGCGTCACGAAACAATAAAGAGATGCAATCACTTTGGAGATGACTCTGAGTTGATAGTGACTCTGATGGTTTGAGAATCACTTTGATGACATAGAGGAGCCAACGAGCTCTTATAGAGCGATTTTATACGATAGAATATAGCTGTATTGGCATTGTAGTATGCATTTTCATTGTGCGAACAAAGAAGCGGAAAATGATAATTATTAGTCAACTGAATCAGAATAAGCAATAATTACAAATTGATTGCTAGAAAATTTCAACGCTATTGATGACAACAGTGCTTTGCTTTCGATCATTTGTTTTTCACACAAAGAAAATGCAAATATGCCGTAGTCGCAAATTTGCGTTTAATTTTAAACGTTAAAATCAGTGTTATTTTCACTAAACAATTACTTTGTAAAAAGTTTTAGTTTATGTAATATTTTTAAATATCAAAATAACTGTGATTAATTCTTAAACATTGAAATAATCCATGTCAATGTAAAAATCCATAGTAAGATTATGAGAGTATCCCAAGATCAGATTTCAATTAAAATTCGTTAATTTTTATTTAAACATTGACAATATAAAATAGCATTCCTAAATAATTGCTACTTGACGTAAAATAACAGGTGTGTTATCGAGAAAAATTTCGAGTTAAAAAAATGGGATGAAATTGCAAAGTTCAGTTAATGTTCAACTTGTCATTTGCATTTTCTGGCTTACAATCTAACGTAATCTAATTAACTACTAACACTAAGAGTAATCTACATATGACAAGGGGACTCACAAATCACTTCAATTGATTTATTTTATTGCTGAATACATTCAAGAATACATGAAGGGATATCTGTTTTTATTCGATTTTGACGTTCTGTATATTTGCAAGTTAGAGATTTCTGCTTTCTCTGAACGTTCGAGTAAAAGTTATTGGCGAGATAGGAAATATGGCGAGTGATTGGTTTGATGTTTAATTCGGCGTAGTTGCTTGTTGGAGATGAACCAGGAGGCTTGTATGATGGATCTTATGAGTTTGTTTAGGGGGACTTGCAATTTTTGAATGTTATATTTGGCAGAATTTGTCCATATTGGGCTGATGCACAGGAGGAGGGGTCCGATGATGGAATCCCTAACAATGTTGTTCGAGCACAGGCCACAGGGTGCGTCGCTGTGCTCATCGGCATCATTGTCGTATTAGCCTCGCTTTGTCATTGTCTTCTGTCTCCGTGTCATAAATCTAACAGCTTGCTTGTAAATAGAAGTAGCATTTCATTAATTCGTATCAAGAATTAAATGGCTTGATAAGAGAGCAGTTTAAAAACAGTGTGAAAGGTTTTCCTACTCTTTCTTAAAACAACGATAAAACGAGAACGATAATTGGTTTTCATTGCCGTTTATACAGTGAACATGCACATTAGTTTTTTCAGGGTCAGTTACTTAAAAATTGACATTCGTTTTCTGATCTTTTTTTGATATCGCACCTTTGAATTGGGTTAATGAGAAATGTCAGGCAGTTGGGTATTGAACAAGCTTCTTTGTTCATTCAAGTTTGCTTAAAGATAATCTAAACATTAATTTTACGATGTATTGAGTAACGGGATATCCCATGTTCCTAATGGTACACATGAAATTCGTAGAACCAATCACACGGACTATCCATGAGATATAACTTTCTCAACAGACATAGTGCTCAACGAAAACTAACGCGTACAATGGATTCACGAACGGGGAAATGCTTAACCCATAGTGTTAAGCTTCCTTTCTGTCCAGGAAATAAATCCATCATAACTAAAACATCCCCATTCGAATATTGAACGTTGCCTGATTCCGTGATGCATGCATTCCGTAAACATTGCAGGATGCCGTGCATGATACTCACTATCTTTAATGAAGAAAATGTTTACTGTCACAGTCAATAACATATCAACATCAACCTCCTGAAGTTAAGGCCGTAAGCAAGGACGTGATATTGTCACGCAATTAGAAATCCCCAGCGATCAAAGCTAAGGACAGAAGAGATGGAATGAAAGATAGGATCACGGTTGTGAAGAATAAGCAACACGCGTATTATATATATAGCTTAATTATCCCCGCATGTACCTTAAAACCAAATGAAGTGTAATTTCACCAACCAAATGTTCGTAAGCACACGAACGATATCCAACGTGACAACAAATAAAACATACAAAGAAAATGTGAACACCAACCACACACACGCTGTTCCTTTCATCTGGAAGTAACCCATAATTATTTACGTGTTTGTCTCAACAACAAAGGAAGGGATCTCAATAGAGAAAGCGAGACGAACAATAAAAACAGCTTGGAAAGAGGAGTCCTTCAGTAAAAGCAGCAGCACACTCATTGGGTGGTATTTTATATTCAGTGTTTATGTAAGGTCCTCGTTTTCCTAGCTTTTACTTTCATCAATTGCGAGAAAACCACTTCTAAATGACCGTAAATATTTTACTGCTGAGAACGAACATTAATGGAGAAAGGAATGTAACAATAGACTCAATCAGCCTTGTAATGCGGTTAACTGACCCAGTGTAAAGAGACATTGCACAAGTTCGCACATTGGATACTTGAAATCACTACGTGTAGTTTATTCTTTTTTTTTTTACTTTTTAAACGCCTTTCTTGAATTATAACACAAATATTACCATTTTCCCCTTCCCTTAGAGTTTTCTTGCGCTAACTGTAAGCTCATTTATGAGTTTCCAAACTTCCCTGTTGACTAAAAACACAAGCGAATTTTAAAGCTGCTTTATTGCAAATTAGAATTGCAATATCAATTACATGTTTCACTTGTTGAATATTGTTACATTTTACTTCAAAACACAGAACATCTTATCACTGAAATAACAATATTTTAAGAGAACCCCCATTCAATCTGTAAATAGCACCTTCATTCTTACGATTTTTTTTCCATCACGAAGAAAATAATCCACTAAAAAATTGTTGAAAAATGTTGAATGAAAAGAATGATAACTGATGTTTTGATGTATGATACGCTTAAAGTTTTGAAAATCTCGTTAAATTAAATTTTTCCAAAAACACAATTTTCTTTGTTACCAAATGATTCGTAATGTTATGAAATGAAGAAAAACTACGACTGCGGTTTTATCAAGAACTCACAGGTATAAATTTCAAAGACAAAGTAATAAAATGAGGTAAAAATAAACAAACACAATGATTATCGAAAAACTGCATGTCTTTTAAGTTTAATGATCATAAAAGTCCAAATTGATTATTTGAAATTGAACACAAATTTTGTGTGTACTAATTCACCAAAGGGAAACTGATTGATCACTATACACTAATTGAAATACATTGTGGTCTTGTGACATTTTTGTATGTTATACTAGTTATTTAATAATGTGCTTTTATCAGATGACGTCCTTTCAAATATATGACAGCTGTAGGCATCAGAGAGTTAGATATATTGCTGTGAGTTGTCAGTACTCAGTACGGAGCCCATCTGATCTGCACTCATAGGAAAATAAGAATGACAAACAAGAATACTGAGATCCAGTGCGATAGAGACAACCCCCCAGATCTCTCGACTTACGAATATTCTGTGTTTTTAGACAGTCTAATTGAAAAGCGTGACGTATTTCAGTCTACAGAAAACTAACATCACGAGGAAAAAATAACATGGATAGCCTTTCTGAATTATACAAATCCCAAGATCGTTAGATCAAACGACACTTTTTTGCATTGGAGACCATAGGGTCCTTATTCTCCGTATTCGATTGACCTGCTACTAGTTAAGCGCATTGAAACCTGATCTGTGTCATATCTAATTTCGAAACACATACCTACTTTCTATCCTTTCACTTCAAATTGCATGTTACTTATATCACAACATTCCAATAGCATTTTAACAATGTCTGGCGACAGTTTTATGAATTGTATCGAAAGACACGTGAACATTTTGTGGTTTAAACTTATGATAAAAAAACACCATCAAATTAGGAAAGAAATGCTACGAAATGTAACATCAGGAAAAAAAGAATACGACTTTGATACAGGACGAAAGGAAAAAATGGTAAACATACGAAAAGTAGGATTAAATAATTTACTCACAATACACTACAAAATATGTCCAGAGACATAACTGAAAGAATATGCGTGAAATTCTGTTTTGTTTCCATTGAAACTGACTAGCTGATTTTGATAATGCGAGAGCCAAAGTGTGTAGAGAAATATGGAACAAGAGAGCTTTCAAAGAAGGGTGCAAAGATGAAAATTGCCTAATTAATTGATTGCTTGGTTGATTAGTGCTTCATTCTTCTAGTTCTCCTGATGACGGGACAGAAAAGTGGAATGAAGGAACTTCAAACAAGAAGAAAAATACGAAATTCGATAAATTATCGGGAGCTAGCGTAAGAATGAGCAACGGGGGTGTCAGCAGACGAGGCAAAATGTCGGGAGGCGGAGGGGCGGGTCAGGAGGGTGGGATGTCGGATATTGAAAGGCAAAGGCGGAAGAGGCAGGCCAGGTCTTGGTGAGGGAAGATGTGAGAGGCGGGGATGCCACATAATCTGGGCTGCCTCCCCACTCCCGCGAGGAAGAGCGGGTGGAGCGGGGAGAAGGCGGGGCAGAGGGGGGGGGGGCGCTGCGCGGCGCACCTGCGCGCCTGCTGCCATTGACCCGCGGCCACTCGCCACCGACGAAAGTGCTCCGGATAACGCGGCGCGGCCCCGCCCCCACTATCCCCTCCCCTCCCCTCCCATCCCCCGCCCCGCCCCCGCCCGGCCCGCTGCCCGCTTGGCGGCCGCGGGCTTTCACCTCGGCCCTCCCGCCGCCGCCGTCGGCCTCGGCAGCAGGGCGTGGCCCGCGCGACCCCTCCCCCTCCACCCCCTCCGCCCCCGACACCGCCGCGTGGCCCTGCCAGACCACAATCCCACTCGCGCCTTCCGGCTTCTGGCTATCGGGCCGTTTGCACATGGCGGCCGCTCAGCGCACACTCGAGAGAAAGCGCGGCTCTGTGAATACGCGTGAAGGAAGATACTGATTTGACATATGAAGCCGCGATGAACCTAATTGCAGATCTACAAAAGCTCAATTATGAGATTTATTGGAACGAGATTACACGGACTATTCATAACTTAGAAATAAGTTAGGTTACGAGTTAATTTCATTTCACACAGTTATTACATAAATGTTTGCCTTGCGATACGTTTAAGGTATATACTTAATTTTGTAATAAGAGGTCTTCAAATGGTTCGCTAGTATTTCCTCGGCATCTCATTAACCATTGGTCAACTTTGTGAAAACATCAATGAATTTTGATTAGATGAAACTTCAAGGCCAATTCATGAATTGAAAATTATCTCTAATGGGTTTTTAGTATATATTGGAGGACTATTGCAAACGTTATTTTATGTATCATCTCTATTTTTAGGTATCTTGTAATTATCTTGTTCTTGTAACTTGGCACTGAAAAATTCTGTAAAATCTGTTTAATTAACAACATAGTAAATAAAGACGTTAAAACATCAGTACCAAATGGCTTGCAGAAACTTCAATTATGCAAACAATGACACCTGTACATATTATTACAGAAATAAAATGGAGTGATACAATTGATGTAGAATTTTAGTGGAAATGTCTGTGACGAAATCACAACAAATGTTTAATAGTATGCCATTTAATTAACACATTTAATTCGACGATTAATGAGATCAGTACAATGGTTTATTGGGTACACAGTTGAAGGCTAAACGGGCCTCTAATTGTTTTGAATAAAAATATTTCTAACATTCAATTCACACAAATTTGGATATTTTATTATTATTATTATTATTATTATTATTATTATTATTATTATTATTATTATTATTATTATTATTATTATTATTACTATTATTATCATTATTATTTAAACAGCTTTTATCAGTGATTCCTGGCACGTCAACTACTAGGATCATCACTCCCGTACGCGTAGTCCATTTTTTTGCTCGGGGGTTGGCGGTGGTCTTCCCCCGCTGTATCGCGAGATCCCGCGCCAACCTGCCGTTGGCTGACGGGGTTTTCCCCAACCAAGTATCTTCCACCAGCGGGGCACCGCCCCAGCCGGACAAGCTCTAAGCTCCCCACCGGTCTCCCGGCATGTGTGGTAGTGTACTGCATGTTATTGTAAATGTCTGTTAGGGATGAGGATAGGACAAGAATAAGTAGGGAAGATCGCACACGGTCTGTGGCCCATTTGTTAGGGTACTGCTCTGGCATTCGCTTGGAGTTGATCGGAGAAACCACGAAAAACTTCCGATCAGAGCAGCCGGTTTCAAGAATTCTCCTCCAGACAGCGACTGAATTCGACCCAGCTGACAAGCTAGTGTCGAAAATCCTGCCACCGTCGGGACTCGAACCTAGGACCTCCCGGTCAGAGGGACTGCAATTACAACATTTGGTGCCTTGACCCATCTCTCTTGGTGTAAAGAAAGGACTCTGGTTACTTTCGGTTAAATATTTTGTCCATGATTTATTATGGGGCAAATAAATGACATTTTCATAACGTTGTTACAAATGCGTAAATCTTATTATTATCCCTTGTATGTTTGAAACTCTTCATAACACTCAGTGGCACAAAAGAAAGAAAGTAAGAGTAGCAGTTTGTATTCCTTTTCTCGACATAACTAAAATTAGGTAGGTTTGCTTTTTTTAAAATTTCAATTAAGTCGTAGGTGTACATATAATGAATTCAGAAAACATCCCTTTTGAGTAAAGCAAAACTCAGTAGAGTTGAGTCACATTGTTCATTGTTCAGACGAAGTTCTGAAAGACGTAGAAGTGGCGCGACCTGTTAGAAAGTAACCAGTTATTCGGGAATTGCACACGTTATGGAGTTGTACGTTTCAGAATCGTCAGACAATCTCAACTTGCTTGAAAGTAAATACCCGCAATTTCAACGATTCCGGAAGACATAACTTACAATTCTGAATATGGAATTCTGGATGCTTCGCTCATTTTTCAATGTTTTCTTATTGGAAAGTGGTGTAATTTCATACCATCAACAACTGCATCATCTTCTATTACGGTAACTACTCAATTTTTGCGAATCTTTTGGTAGAAACAGAGGAATGTAACTTACTCAAATGATATATCATTCTGAACCATATGGAAAAGTTGTATTGGAGGACGCTTGTATACCAAATAACGGCTATTTTCGTGAGAAATATAATTTACTCGTGATATTTTGATACATTAAAACGCTCAGGTTTTTGGCGACGCTGTGCAAACAATTGAGGGCGTATTCCTTACACTTCTATGCGCTTTATGATGTAGGTAGCATCTCTTTCTGCCTCCCCCTCCCTCCCCCGCCTCTCTCTCTCTCTCTCTCTCTCTCTCTCTCTCTCTCTCTCTCTCTCTCTCCGAAGCGGAGGCTGGCGGGGAGGAAGAATAAATAAAATTACTTCCATTTTGATCTACGGATAGAATTAATTCCTTTATTCATGAATATTTATTCACACACACACACACACACAAGTGTGTGTGTCTATCTGTGTGTCTGTCTGTGTGTCTGTGAGTGTGTCGGTCTGTGTGACTATGTGTCTGCCTGTGTGTGTGTCTTTCTTTGTGTTTGTTTGTGTGCCTTTGTGTCTGTTTGTGTATCGAGTTACTAAAGCGATAATACACATACCATTTTCATATTGACTGTGTCAACACTGTGTGCCTCGGCTCGTGGTAACCTTCATTATTAACACAAAATCTAGCAGAGTGACCTATTAATGGACTGAAGATACTGTCAACGAGTATCGTATTACCTGATTCTACATTTTTCCTGTATAAATTATTTTTACATATAAAACAATGATTTACAAAGGGTGAAATGTTAGAATGGGTTCAGGTAGCGCATCGTTGATGCATATTACACGCAATTTACAATACAGGAACGAAAAAAATTCTTTCAGATTATCTGAAGATTTGGAAAATACCATGATACCTTTAACGAAAATAAAGAAGCTTCTCGGGGTCTTCAGTGATATTTTAATAAGCGACCAAATTACGACACAGTATCAAAGAAATATATTTATAAACAGTTTTTATTATCATTTACATAAAATTTAGCTGATGAGATACGTAAGTGCTTTTTGCGCTTTAAATTATTGTTCTCTGACACCGTGTACTGTGAAGCCTTTGTAGTGCAACCTTGAAAAGTACAGAAGCGTACTTTCCATTGCGTCTTCTTTCACCAAGTGATTTGAGTCATAAAATTTACGACCACTGTCGCAAGAGGGCGGTGGCCGTCCTTCGAATCTGTTTCCGGTGAAGGCTCAAACGATCCAGAGCAGAAAATCGCAATGGTCTGAGGCCATTACATTATACCAGCGGATCTATGTTCCATAATGTTGAGATGAGTTGTGGATAAAAGCAACAACCTGTTCATGTTGTATGTTAATCAGACGGCGAGGCTCCAGGGCGCGACTCCAAGATACAGAAGTACTATTGTTGTATGTTTGTATATGTAAGGGGGGATCGAAAATATAAGGGCAGAGGCGCTGGTGCGGACGATCTTCTGTGGCGCTGTTTGATTTCAGGTGCTGAGGAGGCCAAGCACTGGAAGAAGACGGCGGGACGCCCACGCCAGAAAATAAATAGTTAAAATAAACGTCGGATAGATTAGTATGTATTCGGCTTCTGACGGCAGGTTTTTCCCCCTTCAGGGTCTTTTTCCTGAGCCGTACCTTATGGTCTCTTTTCTGCGGCTTTGATGCGATGGAGAGACCACTTGGGGTGAATACCAGAATTCGAAAGATTAGAACGCGAAACGATGTAGGTATTGTAATGGCTTAAAGGCCTTCGGCCTAGCCACATAGGATCAAGTCAGCTAATTTGTTTGTAATAATTACCTATTAAGTAAAAAAATAAAATAAAAAATAATGTTTGTATATGTATGTTACTATGTACCGGATTGAGAGGGTTGGTTGGACCGGGAGATCGCTCAGGGCATCAACTGACGTCATTGCAGTCCGGGATGTCCTAGTTTCGAGTCCCGACGGTGGCAGGAATGTTGACACTAGCTTGTTAGCTAGGTCGAATTCAATCACTGTCTGAAGGAGGATTCCAGAGTCCGGATGCTCTGATCGGTAGTTTTCCGTGGTTTCTCTCTTTAATACAAGGGGAATGTCGGAGCAGTACCTTAACAAACGGGCTATGGACCGCGCGCGATCTCACCTTCCTCTTCCTTGTCCTATCATCACCCCTTAAACACGCACTTCACTACCACACATGCCGGGAGACCCATCAGGAGCTGAGAACTTACGAACCCAGAAACCTACGAACCCATTGCTGAGAACTTGACCCGGTGAGGCAGTGCCACGCTTGTGAGAGATACCTGGATAGGGAAAACCCCGCTAACCGACAGTAGATCGACGCTGGACCTCGCCATACAGCGGGGGAAAGACCACCGCCACCTCCCGAGCAAAAAACGTGCATTACACTTACGGGACTAATGACCCTGGTAGTTGACGTGCCCGGAATTACTAAACAATCAATCAAATGAGGGTTGGAAAATACAAGTTTCAATATTCGGCCAAAGAAAGTGTATTATTTTATAAAGTAAATTGTACGGATAGAACGAGGCCCTAATAAGCGGCGGCGGCGGCGGCGATGGTGTAACGGTTAGCGTTTCGGACTGTTGTACTCAAGTTGGCGGGTTCAAACCAGATCGAAGCCGTGGATTTTTCAGGGCGAAAAAATCCTTCGTACGCCTTCCTTCGGAGGGGAAGTAAAGCCGGCTGTCCCATGTTAGTAGATTTACTTGCATGTAAAAGTTCCTCAAGCCTAAATGACGCCTCTGAGCTAAATTCTAATCGCCTGTTTCTCGCCCAAGAAATACCTCCTTTCTCTGCTACTTGGTGAAAGGAGCGTAGCGTAATTTACGTGGTCAGACGGAAGAGCAGACCAAATGGCCTGAGTCTCGCCACGTAAAATAAGGCATTAATTCAATTCAATTCAATAACACATAATGCAGTGCATCTCTTGTACATCCTCTTCTCAGGCACGCTGTCTTTTGGCATACAGTTTTGTTATACTCGGTGTAGGGGCGTTGGATTACGATTAAAAAGACTATGTTTGATTTTAAGAAATGTTTTTAGGAATTTTATTGTTCAATAAAACGCGAAAGTCTTAAAATTATGAGAATATTTTCAGTATTGCTATTTAACTTAGAAAACTTTGGGAAGATAGAAACCGAATTCAATAGAGCTTTGTTTAATGATCTTTTCAACTGTCAAAATTGAAAAATATGAAGAAAAGTAATCCTTTTGTTTTTGTTGTCTTTATGAAAATGCAATAGATTACATTTTACATTTAAATTGCATGTCTCATTGCAAGTCAGAATTTTGTTAAGACGAACTATATTTATTTTACTCGATGCATTCCTTTTTGTATTTTACGTACGAGTATTATGATGATAAAACTTACATCATTATTTGCAAAATGAAATGTTTCAAAAAACAGATTTTGAACACATTTCAAAGTAATTGTTAACAACTGATTGGAAAACGGTGTCATTCATGGAGTTCGTCGCGTATGGGAGCATTGTAGTCTCTTGAGCATATAAAGAATAAGTGTGGGCACCTGTCTTTTAGGTTCATTAAAGATTGATCCAGTGGTTATTTTGTGTAATTGCTATGATCATTAATTCCGCAAGTCTAGGCCACGTTACATCGTGGGAGATGGTGTTCCTCCCACGCTAGAACTAGATACTCGGCGCTGACGTACAGGTAGGCTTTAAGGTTTTCCATCCAGGTATCTCCACCAGGCCGTTACGTTCCTAGTAGGGACAAGCTGGCCTCCCGTCAGGTGTAATGTTTGCAAGTGTGTGTATGCAGAGAGGAAGGGAAAACATGAAAGAATGATCGTGCGGTCAGTGTTCTCCTTATTAGAGTTCTTCTATGGCGATTCCCTGGTATTGCTTGGTAAAATCACGGAAAACTACCGATCAGATCAGTCGGTAGCTAGAATTCTCTTTCGGACAACGGCTGAATTTGACCTAGCTATCTCGTAGAAAAGGTACTCTAGTAGGTGAGAAATGCATTTTTTCTACACATTAAATTCGTTCGATGCGACATCATGAATTTAATGCTTTTGTAATTAAATTCTCTGGTTTAGTGTCTGCTGCATTCAGTACTTTAAGTATGAATTAATCATTTTGAAATCATTGTCAAAATGTTAAGCATACTCTGCCGTTCAAAAAGAAAAAGAATAACTATATTTCGCTTAAAGATATCTTCAAATATCTGGAGACGACTAAATTTTCAACACATTCGGGGAACAAATAGCAAGTGTTTGAACGCAAACGATGAACGTAGCATTACAAATTTAATTGAGCGATAAGGTGGCGAAAGGGACAAACACTGAGATGAAGATGAAAAACCTGGGACAATATATTTAGTTCTGGTGCATGACCATATTGTGTTCCTTTTCTTTGAAAGCTTGGCTGTGGAGGGTGCCGTTCTCCGCCGCACGGCGCCCGAAGATGCCAGCGAGACGTTCTTGACAAAGGAGCCGCAAGGGGCGCTGCACTCCGCACGACAGAGAGCGGCTCTGCGGGCCCTCAAGAGCACGGAGAAAGCGCGGCCGCGGCCGACACTTTGTCTGTGCGCATTGGCGCACCGCCGCCGTCGAGCTGCAGGGGGCCAAATCACGATTCCGCGCGGACGAGGAAATCCAGACGCGATCTGAGGGGCGCCGCAAAGGACCACAACGTCTACACTTCGGTTTTTATAACTTGGCGCTTCAGGGAAATCCAGACGCGATCTGAGGGGCGCCGCAAAGGACCACGACGTCTACACGTCGGTTTTTATAACTTGGCGCTTCAGGGAAATCCAGACGCGATCTGAGGGGCGCCGCAAAGGACCACGACGTCTACACTTCGGTTTTTATAACTTGGCGCTTCAGGGACTGTCTTCACGATGGAATATCTCACGGCATTTCGCGTCTTTCGCGGTCGTGCTGCTGGGCACATCGCACTGCCGGGTACGGTCGCGATCATGCGACATCTAGCGGCACGACCGAGAAAGACGTGCGATATTCCATCGTAAAGCCGGGCTCTAACGCGCCACGTTATTAAAAACCGAAGTATACCTTAAATCGACCACCTACATATTTTAGGCAACTACACGAGCCGGCTAGTTATGAAAGGGATCACTGGAATTTAAAGAAATCTATGCGTAAAATGTGGGATTAGTTTGTCTCACAGAATTTTCTAATTATAATTACAACTTTTTAGGTACATTCTCTTCAACATCAAAAATTATTATTGTACTTTTTACAATGCGCTACATTTTCAGAGTATTTCAATAAATGTTACCATTGAACTGATTAATTACTGCATGCATTGTTGACGATTCCTTCAACACAGCTACGACAAAAATTGTGAGATGTAAAACGTAAAATATATATTTCGCTCTTCTCCGGCAGGGGGGTATTGTTTTTCGAAGAATATATTTAATTTTCAGACACCTTTTTGACTCTTGCTATAACGTAGCATTTCTCGGTAAAGGTCACAGAATAATATTTCGCAATACAGTCGCAACACCTACTGCGTGATGAAGGTTTAAAACACTACGAAATCATTTCACTAGTGTTTCAGTGCAAGAAACCGAATCAAGAATTTTAGGTATTTGACTTCCATATCATTTTTATCACTGTCAAATAAACCAACGTGATATCGACTCAAGAACACTACGTCATTAGGGCATTGAACGAGAATTTTGTCCCCAACCCTAAACATTTTATGACCCATTCTTGGGACAGCTAAAATACACAAATTGCAACTGAATGAGACAGATACAGAGATAGAGAGACATCAAGATAAATAAATGAAAGTTTTCATGACAAATTATTATTTTTTCCTAAGAATAAATAATTTGCACTATTATATTTAAATGCATTATTAGATAGTCATATAAATGTTCTCTAGACTCAAAAGGGGGCAGTATGATCGTTTGGGGATTATTTTTGTTCAGAAAATCTTAATCATATTCTATCATGAGGGAATTGTTATTAAATATATTTTCTTCATAATCTTTTGATAAATTACATTCTAATATACGATACATGTAGAATGATTGAACTCTTATTTTCTCTGACATAAATACTCACTTTTGAATTCTAAGATTTATTTCACTATTATGCATATGATAAAATTCTAAATTTATCTCGCTGAAGATGTACGTTGATTTTCTTAAGTGGACTATGAAAAACTACAATAAAATATTGATATGGTTGAAGCAGCCTTCATGAATTTGCTCATAAGCGTTTGACAAGTGAGTACTTGGCATTGACCTCGTGGAGCCAATCGTTAATTTCCAATATCAATCAGTACATTGAACATATTTCACCTGGATTCTGATAAGGAAAAATAAAATTGAAATCTTTTGTAACTAAGCGACAACGATTCTCAGTGACCAATATTCAGACTATATACTATTGCAGTCATGTATTCTATAATTATTTAAAATACTTTTATTAAACTTGAAATATCTCCAGATTTAAATATGCTTTTATTGCATATAAACAATTAAAATGAATCAAAAACACCCTCAAACGTGTAGTACAACATTCTTCAACTCATTACTACACCTATAATACAATATTATTCCGGTACTACCTTTTATGCAAGAAGTATTTTTAATATTACATTGTAATGTTTTATGTCGTAAAAGAAATTTATACGCTCTGGCGGCAAATCTGGTTACCATGCGACAGGGTAATCATGACATCAAAATATAATAACGTAGAGACTCACAACTACTTCTGAGATCTATTTATCCAGAGATAAGATGATATGCTAACAAAACTGTTTCTTCGATTCTCATGTCTTAGTTTTCCCAGCTCTTTTCTTTCACGATCAAGCTATTCACAGAATTTTAAATTAGATCATGCTAGCTTAATCTGATGACAGCTGTCTCATTAACATTTTCGACGTTTCCGCAAAGCTTTCTTGTTTACCTCAGGAGGCTAGGGGCTCGATATGATCGACAGGTGCCTTTTCGGCAGCTAATCCTTCGATAATCCTTCATTCTTCTTCTCGTTCGAGTGACTACTCTTAGGCAGGCTTTCAGGGCACATGACAAGGTCTCTCCCATTTCACTTTCATTTTTTTTTATTTAAGCTCGCATCAACTACTAGGTCATTAGCGACAACATTATTAATTTTCACGTTAGAATATCCATAACAATGGACAGTCTGTTGTCAAGAGGACCGCCAGGTAATATCTCCGCGGAGGCGCCGCTTAACACCCGCTCCTGCCTCACTACCCAGCGGCCGGAATTGCGAAGGAATTAGGACAGTAAAGTAGGGCTTGGGACACTTCACAGGAGTTGGACTAGCCCCTGAGAAGCAGTCAAGTTCATTTTCTTGGAACAAATTTCACATGAGGTTGTGCGGGAATCGAACTCGGGTATCATTGGTGAAAGGAAAGCTGGCCACTCGCTTCAAAGTAGCGCTGTGATGTTGCTCGAACACTGAGCCTCGACGGTGGCGTGATTTTCGACACTAGGTTGTAAACTAGGGCGAATTCAGCCGCTGTCTGGAGCAGAATGCTGGGCCAGAATCTGGCTGATCAGTAGTTTCCCATAGTTTCTCCGATCAACACCAGGCGAATCCCTATCACATGGGCCACGGACCGCGCGCGATCTTTCCTTCCCGTTCTTGTCCCTTCCTCACCCCTTACTTACACTTACACTTACATGCACTGCCTTACGAAATATCCCTGGAGACCGGTCGGGAGTTAAGAACTTGTCCCGACTGCGACGGTGCGCCGTTGATGGGAGAAACTTGTTGCGGAAAACATCGCTAGCTGACGTATAGTTCGACGCCCGATCTCGCGATCCAGCGGAGGAAGATTACCCTCACCTCCAGAGGAAAACACATGCCCTACACATGTCAAGGAACTAATGACCTTAGCAGTTGACACGACCGGAATCACTAAATATCATCAATCAATCATGCTAGAACACTTTGGTATTTGACAACGTAACGCATTTACAGAGGCTTAGGTTTCAATATGGATTGATTAGTAGATATTTATTGTTTGCTGGCGCGTCAACAACTTCGATTATTAATTCCGCGAGTGTAGTGCATGTTATAGCCGGGAGGTGGCGTTGCACCTCCGCCGCTGACACGTGGATCTACACGTGGACTGGCGGGGTTTTCCCACCTCCACGTGTCTCCTCAGCGGGTCACACCCCCTAGCCAGGACAAGCACTAAACTCCGTAATGATATCCCGATATGCGTGATTGAGCAGTGCATGTACTGTAAGTACAAATATGAGTGTCATTGTGTGTAAGGGGAGAGGAGGGTATAACGATGAGGGAGGGACGTTCGCGCGTGAAGCGTGTAACGTTTGTACTGCCTCGGCATCCGCCCGGTAGTGATGAGGTGGCTCAGGGCATCAATTGATGTTATTGCTGTGCCTCTGGCCGGGAGGTCTTGAGAATCGAGTCCCGTCGGTGGCAGGATTTTCGACACAGCTAGGTCGAAATCAGCCTATGTCTACAGGAGAATTGTACCGGCCGGTTGTTCTGATCGGCAGTTTTCCGTGGTTTCTCCGATCAACACCAGGCGAATGCTGGAGTAGTACTCTATCAAACGGGCCACAAATCGGGCGCGATCTTTCCTTCCTCTTCCTTTCCGTATCCTCATCCCTTACAGACACACTTACATGCACTACACTTCCATACATGCTGGGAGACCCACAAATCTCTACCATTGTATTTGATCTAACCACGTAGTGTGCAAAATTCGCCATCGTTGGTTCTCTGTCTCTATGATCTCCCGCTCAGCGACGGTGCAGAGGGTTTTCGTGTTTCAAGATTTATTGAACGCTCTTCATTGTCCAACGTACATAGGTGTGGAACGCACGATTCCCAAAGAAATCCACCCACCAAACCAAACGAAGCTATGATATCTCTTGAAGCAGACAAGAAATCTAAACTCAGGTGCTTCTCCGGACATTTTAATAGGGGCAGTGATGAATATTTTGTGCCATGCAGACGCAACGGTGCTTTATCAGGCAGGAGAGTAGTCGGACCGGTTCGGGCCGACCAACGCGCTGTTTGACCGTCCCGACCTGCCTTTTTGATTGACAGGAGAGAACTGACCGACTGTGCAATCAAGCCCAATTCTCATGATCGCTAGATTGAGTATATTACTCGATCTTTGACTCGACCCGACCACATTCCTACCTTAAATCCCTGGTTAATGAATGTCGGGATCGCATCACCTCTCTTAGAGCACTTTCTTCTCACTCATTCACTCCCTGAACTGTGTCTCCTGGTTCATTTTTCCTACTTTGTTTTGAGTGTCCCTGGAGAAATTCATTAGTCTGGTAAATCAGAATCTAAGCAATCAGGAACTCACACCAAGCACCGTATTTTCAGCTATGCGTTCCGTTTTTGCGACACATTTATTTTCAGTCTATTATAAAGAGAAAGGGCATTATTATAAATTAACAATTTTGACTGGAAATACGTAATCGAAAACAACTCGAGATTTATACTGTATTGATCTTCAAAAATAATGTTACAGAGTTGATGAGGATACGTAATTGATACTTTTCTCAAGCTCAAGGGAATTTAAAAAAAAATGTTCCAACACGATATTTAAGGAAACCCTTAAGGAAAATATAACTGAAATATTGTAATGTCATTTCCTGGTAAGCATGTATTTCGTCAATAGTTACAAAAGAACCAACGACTAATCTTCAGATGTTCGCTGAGATCTTGATGAGGCCTTCATACACATTTTATAATTTAAAACTGTAATTACTAGTAGTGGAAAACATAATAAAATGTATTGTCAGTAGCAACAAACTGATCTCAAATAAGTATAATTTGTGTACCTTTCTTTTCTAAATCAACAATCTGGGTGACAGAAATGGTTTTGAAATGTAGGTCTTCAAAAGGTCCGCAGATTCAAAGCTCATATTAGTTTAAATGATTCCGGTTGCCTTGAGAGAATTAGAGCACGTGAGGTGTAATTATGAATGAAAATTGTGAACTACGTGTATTTAAAGTAACACTCAGAGTAATTGAGGAAAGTTCGCCACCTGGACATGCAACGTTCCTCATTAGCTTAGCATAACTTTATTTCTCTCATAAAATACTCGTAATATTAATGTTTAAAGTAATTTAATGCAACCATCTTCTCTCTCATACAAACATGAGGTTTGAGACATTTCTAAAATAAAGAGCCTAATTAACCAAATCATATGCTCCGTTAGAACTTTAACAACAAAAAGTGTTAAGATGCAATTTGTAGGTAAATACTGCGTAGTAATGTATTATCTAGAAAAATAGTGGAGCCCTAAGTGACCCTTAAGAGATATACATCGTTTAGGTATTATGAAACATTCGTTGATTATTGAAAACACATTCCTACAGAGAAGATATTCCTTATGTAGCGACTGTTAAGCGGATAACCTATAACTATGGCGCCGCAAAATCGACAGCAAGGATTTGAGGCAATTTATACCTACTTGGAACCACGAAGCCAGTCCATTGGGGAAATTTAATTCACGACGCAATCGTACAAGCAATATTGTGTGGGTGTGGTTCGACATTTTTACATCAATGAAAATGTCAAAATAGTTTTGCACAAAAGTCTGAAAAAACACTTGCGGAAATTTAACTACTCCGTGCATAACTTGCGTTTGGAATATTAACTACTCGTACATTAAACGATCCATTAATTATTTCAGTTATTAGAAGTTAATGATCTTTACTCATTTGAATTGCAGTGAAAAATAAAAAGCAATGCTCTCAAATACCAAAAAAACACGTGTAGTATATAAAAAACATCAGTACTAGTTGAAGTGTCCTGAGACGCCGAGGTATTTTTTTTAAACACAATCATTTAATAGGCAGGAAAAGGAATGAGTTCTAATCCTGCCCTACCCTTCCTTGCCCCACCCCGCCCCGAATAATTCTGCATCTAACTGATCCGACCTGCCCTGTTTGCTACGATCATCGTTGCCATAAATAAAGATGCAAAATCTGTAAATAGATGCATTTTTGTGTAATTCCAACAAATTTCCAGTATTGATTTTGACCTTCAATTACTCTGAAACTAATGACGTTATTGGAATGAATAAAATTGGTTTAATAGGAAATTTAATGGCCTTTGAGGAACGTTTAATTAACTTTGGTGAATTTAATCACTGTTTTCGAGATGTTTGAGAAAACAGTAATAGTGCATACTTAAATTTATGGATAGGAAAGAGGGATAGGAGTAATTTTTACAAAATATGACAGAGACAGTAACTTTCTCGTTTTTTGGAGGTCAGGCGAATAAAAAGTTCATTAAGGCTCGAATAAAAATATAGATTTGTAAGAAGTATCTTCTTTTATATAAATAAACCTTTATATAAAAGAAGATACTAATTTGAGATAGTCCTAATTTGGGCTTTTCTGGGTATACTCAATCGCTTAAGGCGTACGCCGGGATGGTCCCCAGTTTTTTACTCCCAGACGTAAATGTACAGCTTGTCCTTCCCTCTTAAAATGTTACTACTCTGTATCAATTGTAAATTCAGTTGTCAGGCGGAAGTGGAGGCCCTATGCCCTGAACCTCACCATTAATGAAGGCATTATTATTATTATTATTATTATTATTATTATTATTATTATTTTAAAAGAAAGTTGCTTAAGTTATGCCAAACCAAACATTCTACCTCTCAGTGAAAACCGCTCGTAAATCGCAGTTCTGCAGTCGAAAGTCTGCAATTCCAGAGATTTGTCCTGAGAAACACTAAGAGGCGATCATTGTGAAGAAAAATTTGATGAATTTTTATATCATATAAATTGAAATTTCAGATTAAAAACTGTCCGTTATTTTAAAATCATAGACCAGCATGCCAATTTGATTCGTACAGATAGAAAAAGATAAATGTAAGAGTTAAGTGACTCTATTTGCGACATAATAGAATTTCATCAGTGAAGAAAGATGAAGTTCAATGAACTCGGAAATTCTAGCTAATTTCATTAATAACTAAATATAGTGATTTTTTTGCAATTATATTCAGGCAATAACACTATAAACAATTTTAATTTAATTATCTACATTGCACCTACAATTTGTTCCGTGTTGTTCGTCCCGTCCCGTCCCGTCCCGCCCCGCCCCGTCCCGTCCCGTCCCGTCCCGTCCCGCCCCATCCCGCCCCGTCCCGTCCCGTCCCGTCACGGTGGCGCTCGCGAGGCTACGTGACTGACCGCGCGACCTTTCGCGTGCTCCGAATCCGCCCGGCCGCTGCGGCGGGGCGTGGCGGGGAGGGGCGGGGCGCCATCGCCTTTCCCACGTGGCCGTGGCCCCGATCCGCGCGCCTCCTGCCTGCGGACTCGCGGCGCAGCACAGTGGCCCCAAAGGAGAGAAGCATCACAGGGCAATCAAAGGATCTCATTAAAACATGTGAAAGGACGCTGCAGGGATGGTCGGACAGTCTGTCGGTCGAACTGTGAGACGGTCAGACGGCCGGACGCTCGGACAGTCAGACGGTCGGACGGTCGGACAGGCGGACGGTCGGACGGTCGGACAGGCGGACGGTCGGACGGGCATACCGTTGAGTGGCCGGACGGACAAACACATGAATAAGCGGAACATTTGTAAAATTTGATATTTGAGGCAACTGTACACTACAGTCTGTTTCCGTCAAAATCTCCTTATCGAATTTCCCACGGCGGTTCCACTTCCTGCATACGAGGAAGCAAGAGACATAAAACGTTTAATTTGAAGTGCGAAATGAATTTTGGAACTAGCGTACGATAACGAATGTTTGATATAGATTTCTTAATCAGTATAAGGCGTAACATAGTAAAGGATTTTACTCCAGTCACGTGGTAGATATAGAAAAGTACTTATAAAAGGAAAAAAAATCAATGACATGGACAGCGATGTGTGTAAATGGGAACTATTTTTATAGGTGACATTCAACCAAGCCTCTCCTGACAATAAACGAAACGAAAAAATAAGCTTTGAAAACAAAGTGAAAATGGATTTTTATAGATTGATTTTATTTTATTTTGTATTTATATTCAATTTGTATAATTTGTATTTAGGTGCTATATTTTTTATTGGTTTTTGACGGATAAAATTCTGGCGCTGTAGTAATATTGTTTTCAGAACACTACATGTCTATTTGACGGACATATTATTGGCGTTCTTCTATAATTGAAAATGTTCTCAAGCCAACGAGAGTTCAGGAATATGCTTACAATATTCCGATATTTTTATACCCACACAATCCACGATATTGGGTGAATGCTCCGAGAAACCTCCGTTTAATGCCCGCGTTATTTCGGGCCACTGTGGCCCTCGGTGGCGGTGGGGGGTGAGGTGGAGTGGGGTGGGGTGGGGTCAGGTGGGGGGGGGGGGACGTCCAGAGCGGGCCCCGCCCACGCCTCAGGGCGCGCGACAGAACCCGCCGCACGACACTGCTGCCCTCTGGAGAGTACTCGTATGGACCTGTCACTTCAGAAGGACCAATGAGCCAGGCGAAGTATGTTCTACTCCGATAATCAGAAGGCAAGCGCTGATTTCGAAGACATCAAGGCTTCCTGCTTCCTCTCTCCGCGGCCAACGGAGCCTGGAGGAAAATAATGGAGCTGAATTACATGGTTCTGATGAAATAGAGGAAATCTGCGGGAAAGGAGAAACGTGTCGAGTTTGCTTACTCGGGACCTACAATCGATAAGTGGTGGTTCCTGTACCCTCCAGCGCCTTTAGTCAAGAATCATCTGATAATCCCTAGATGTCCACATTGAGGAGTATTCACTTTGAGAAATCAACTATATCATTTTAAAATGAAGCAGATTACACAATAATTCACCTTCACAATTAATTATTGGTTTCATGGTACGTTGTTTCACATCATATTTCTTATGATGACTGCGTAATATAACTCAATAAGCTTTCCAGAAAGCTGCGGGTTCTGTTGTGAAAACAAAGAAATAAATAAACAATGAGACATGATAGTATGAGTCTGAGAATACGAATTCATAGAAGATGCCCATTACTTATTTTTACTATCGTTTTTAACATTTCTTTCGCTTGTGGCTTTCAAAAGCGTTTATCGAGTCCCTCCCCCCCAAAAAAACCTTCGTGGTACTGTTCTCCCACGAGGAGACACTGCTCTGCACACGTTGGTCATACGAGGGCTTCATGCAATTGCACTGTGGGCTCACGAACACACATAAAACGCGCAGCGTCGTTTGTTGTCGGAGTGACTCATGGGCGAATTGTAAACAGTCCCTGGAGGACCAGACCGGTCTTATAATTGGGCCACGCCCCCCCCCCCCCAGCCGTCTCCTCAGACTGGGTCTTTCGCACTGTAAGAGTCCCAATTTACACCTCTTCGGCTGCCTTTTCGACCTCCGCTGTAAGTAATAACACGGCGTCGTAAACCGCAAGGTGTGCAAACAGGAAAGGAGAACATAAACTGGCACCGTGGCGCCTGTGTTAACCCAACATAAACAGCAATGATGTTTCTAATAATGACTTTCGTCGTAAGTAAAACTGGGAGGGAAATGTGATTGTAATATATTACGTGGATGGTCAGAGAAAAAGCGAAACTTTCTTATTTGAGCTCTTCCGACTTAGGAAAAAAAATTCATTATCAACAGTTATTACTTTAAATGCATGTAATATTCCTTGGTTGTTCATTTCCTTCAGTTAAATTATAAAAAATACTTCGACCTTTCCGATGAAAAGTGTAGCATCATAAAAATAACTTGTCGGAAAAGATGATAGTTTTCCGATTCTCTTATTCTCATTTTCAAATTATTCCACTGGTAATTGACGCCCATTAATTGTGAAAATTCCCTTAGAAAAATAGACTTACTGTAAAGTAGAACTTGAGTGACCCATTGTTTCAAACAATCTTAATGAATTAATTGGTTCCGATATCAGTTCATTATCTTTGATATTCGTATGCATTTTATTTTTCATTACACTTTTTCATCCAACATTGGTCATGTAAATTAGTACATTGATGTTCTGAAACTCAAAAAAATTAAGTTGATACGATTGAACATCGTGAGTGAAAGAAGAATAGGCTCTCATTTATTAACGCAACTCCAGCCAATCATGTTTCGACGTTGAATTTCCCCCCAATTACCTGGTCCTGCTTTAGCAATCTCACTCACCCGTTAAGAAAGTCTCTGAGAAATGCCTCTTACAATGACTAGCACCACCTCGGTGTAATTATCCCGAAAAGAATGGGATCGAGTGCCTTTTATTCACAGTTAGCCGTAATTAACGTTCATCTGGTTCGTGACTCATACAGAACATCAAAAGGTTCCTAACCGAAACGGTAAACTACTTACAGCCGCTCTCAGGTTTCACTGCGGTAGACGCGCCGCGTCTCGTATGCAGCGAAGCACTCCGCGTGTGGAAGTCCAAGTCATCCGGGGGTTTACCTGCAACAATAGACTCGAATTAGGACAGTGCGCACGCGCAGAGTAGGAGGGGAAGTGTCGTCGCGTTGCTACAGTAAGGGGAAATGGAATGCCCTATCCTGGCAGGGTTAAATGTTGCATTCTAAATCTCAGAGTCTATTTAAGTTAGGCTTACACATTTTTAACAGGTTTTACATATGTCACTCAAAATGACACTGAATGTTTTGAAAAATATTATATATTTATGTAGATAAAAATATTTTCTCTTAATGCAATTTTTTAACGTTTTTTTAATAAATAGAGTTACATAGAAGGGATAATATCAAGGAATTAGAAAAAAACGTTTCAGTAAATATAGGAGACATTTATTAAGACCTAAAAATTTCAGTTTTTTACTAAAAATGTAGCTGAGAAAAGGACAATTTAGTTAAAAAAATATCAACTTGCATCATCAAAATAATCATTGTCTAATAACTACTTCATTTGAGTACTTTTATTTTGGTTAGCTTGACAACATAAAGTTTTCAATTTAATTTTTTCATGTCTAACTCTTTCAGTATTTATGAATTGCATTATGTAACAATATTTAAAAGCATTGGAGAGAGCATCTAAGCTCACTGAAAGAAGGATATCACATATAAATAATAATAAAAATACTTGTAAGAATTATTTCAACATATTTCAAACGTCAATTTAAAGAGAAGATTATGGAGATGTATGAAAAATAAAACACCAAAAAAAAACAACATTTTTTGACCGCAAAATCATTCCATTTCCCCTTAAGCCGCGCAGCGCAGCAAAGCTTTGGAATGTGTGGGAGGAGGAAGCGAAGAAGAAGAAGAAGAAGAAGAAGAAGAAGGAGAAGGAGGAGGAGGGGGAAGAGGAGGAAGGGTACGACACGGCATATGGTGACAGTCAGCTGACTTCGCACGAGCGCTAACGGCAGCGTCAGCATCTGCTGAGGGAGGCCCAAGCAACGCTCGCTGCCGTGATGTCAATATTGTACAGCAAAAGTGCTTGGAGAGTGTAAAAAAGTGGCACGCGTACTTTTCTGTAGAAGCTCTTAAGCAGTGTACATTTGACCGTAGCTTTCTTTATATTTTTGACATTCTTTATTACTACTGTACGAAATTGTTATATTTTGGTTACCTGCCTGCAGTTTGCTTTCATTTCTTTCGAACAGACGTGTAGTGCTCCCTTTTGTTACTTTCACTCCGTACATACAAAGCTGAATTTCAAATTTATTTCCTAATATTATTTTTATAGAAAATTAAAACTGAATTAATCAGTTTTTGTGGCTTTCAATACTTACTTGTGTGCGAATACTTACTCTAATGACTTATTTCATAATCACACAACGTGCAGTATAAGAAAAATTTATCGATCAAGGAGCTAAATGTATGGGTTCTTGATCCTTCCTGGGATGAAAGAGTTTGAGATCTTTCTTGAGATGAAGGATTCTTGTATGCAAGGTTGGAGGGATCAAGAATATTGAAGAACGATCATTGCTTAATGCCCCGGATAACTGTCGCGGCGTGAGCCTGTTACTCACCGATCACATGATAGTTTCGATTCTTCCGTTTCATAAATACGAACTCCAGCTGTGCTGTATGTATGTGCAGTGCACACATCAGGAGACTACAGCCTCTCCCGCCCTAGTTTCTAACTCTGCCCGACACCTCGCTTTCCCTAGTTTGATGGTTCCGGGGCATCACACTTCCTGTGCAACCTATTAAGAGACAACTTGGGACTCGCGTCGTCGGTTTTCGGAGGATGCTCCTTGATCCATATCCGCCTTTCTTTTTTTGTTATTATCGCGTGGTGAGGTCCCGCGTGGAATAATCTCAGCTAAGCTAGACGATGTCGGGGACGCAATATCTGTCCGAAGGGGAAGGATCCTGGCTTGTAGGTGCTGCGTAGTGATTGTGTCTGTCTGATCAAGCGCCAACACAAGTGGAGTCAGGAACATTGCCCGAGTGTACAGTGTCTATTCTCCTGCGTCACCCAGGCGATGGAATGAACGGACATGGCTGGGCGTTAGGTGGGAAAGACAATCATATCACAACACACACGTGAACTACCATGCCTACGTTGGAGCCCTGCCGACTCCTCGCACTCGAACCCGCGGCCTGCTGAACCGAGTTCACTACTGCACTACTACTTCTCGCTACCGGGCATTACTGAGGGCCACCAGGCTCGCAAATTTCACTTTACCGCCTCGCAGGATAATGTGGGTATGGTGGGTAGCTACAACCACACGAAAAATTCCGAGCGGGTAAAATACCACACTCGGCATTTGGGGTGAGAGAAATATTCCATAAACTTCAAATTCCCGAAATGAACGAAGCTCCTCAGTCGACTCAAAACATATATGCGATGTTGCAAAATCCGCTCAACAGTATTGCAATTTTTACATGTTTTCAGCGACATAACTGACAAAACCGATTTGCAAAAATTGTTAAATAATTTTATATGAAAAATACTAAACGCAGCGCTGCATTTTATTGCAAAAATGAACTGCTGATGTTACATAGAATAAATTTGATGACAATTTGATGTCAATTAAATGATAAACGTGACAATTAAAAAAAATCTGTTTTGTAATTTTTTCTTCGCATACATTTCCGACAGTAGAGGGACTCCTGCCCCCCCTCAGTTCAACGGGGATGGAAGGGATAGAGGGATCCCTCTCCCTCAGTTCAACTCCCTACTCACTCTTATTACCAATCGCTGGCGCTGCCTCCTCGTCATGTTCTTACGGCTCCCCGCGCACCTCGTCCGCACGGCGCGGAAATCCCGAGCCTCGCCGCCCGCAGCGCCACGCGGATGTCGTTTGTCACCGACGCGAACAAGGACGCAGCGCCGGTACGCGCGGCGCCGCATGGGGCTCGCCAGGAACACGTGGGCGGAGCAGCGAAAGCAACCGCGATCTTCTTTCAAAAATAGTTATTGCTTGGTTCAGGGTTGGGGGTGGATGCAGCGTAGACTAAAGGACGCAAGTGGTAATGGCATCTGTGTGCTTTGCGGTGATAGGGAAGACTGGATCCACATCCTCTTAATTTGCTGTGCAACCGAATCATGGAGAAAAAAATGGATGGGAATGGGAAATTACTACTTCCTAAACAGGAACGTAACGCTCGCCCAAAACATTGTAGGTGACAAAAGATCTAAATTTATGAAAGAATTAGGAACATTTTTAGCAAAGGTCCGGACCATTAGGGAAACTGAAATTAGAGAGTGAGAAAACAGCACTGGTTAGCTTGAGCGGAGCCTACACTGGAGAGAAATTAATAAGTCAATAAGCTAACAATAAGTAAGTTAATCAGTAATTTTATGTTAAGTTAGTAAACAGTTAAGAAATAAGTCATAAGTCGTAGCCAATTGGTAAGTAACAGGTCAATATAATAAATAAAATAAAACTGGCATAGTAATAAGCACATTAGGGGGTGAAGGTAAGGGGGGATCGAAAATATAAGGGCAGATCGTTCGTGCGAACGATCTTCTGTGGCGCTGTTTGATTTCAGGTGCTGAGGAAACCAAGCACTGGAAGGAGACGGCGGGACGCCCGCGCCAGAAAATAAATAGTTCAAATAAACGTCAGATAGATTAATATGTACTCGGCTTCTGACGGCAGGTTTTTCCCCCTTCAGGGGTTTTTTCCTGAGCCGTACTTTATGGTCTCTTTTCCGCGGCTTTGATGCGATGGAGAGACCATTTGGGGTGAATACCAGAATTCGAAAGATTAGAACGCGAAAGGATGTAGGTATTGTAATGGCTTAAAGGCCTTCGGCCTAGCCACATAGGATCAAGTCAGCTAATTTGTTTGTAATAATTACCTATTAAATAAATAAATAAAAAATAGTTATTTACTTGACAAATTCAGAGAGTGAGTTTTCAGCGTACGATCGGCTTAGGTAGCTCAGGGAAGCAATTGTCTTTGCAGTTCCTCTGACCGCGAGGTCCGAGGGTTCGAGTCTCGACGGTGGCAGGATTTCAGACACTCGTTACATACTTGTAGCTTGGTCGAATTCGGCCGCCGTCTCAAAGATAATTCTAGCGGCCGGCTATTCTGATCGGTAGTGGTTTCTCCGATCAACACCAGCGAATGCCGGATGCCTAACAAACGAACCACGGACCACGCGCGATCTTTCCTTCCCCTTCAACACCAGCCAAATGCCTAACAACACCAGCCGAATGCCTAACAAACGGGCCACGGACCACGCGCGATCTTTCCTTCCCCTTCCTTGCCTTTTCCTCACTCCTTACTTACACTTACATGCGATACACTACCACACATGCCGGGAGACCAGTCGGGTGTTTAACGTTTGTCCGTTCTGGGACAGTGCCTCGTTGGTGGGAGATACAGAAAAAATCGTATTGCTGAGCTTTGGTAACGAAAAAGTAGATGCATCATGTTTGAGAATGAGGATTCACAAGTTCGTTGTCTGGCCAATGTAATTCGGTGTACGATACTTTTATTGGGAATTTGAATTAATTGTTTTTATTTATTTATTCTTTTTAAGTCTCATTCAATGTGTGTCTTAAAAAGAATGTCCTTGATCGCCGCTACGGAGTTTTACGAAACAGGTGTCGATGATATTGCTGAGATTTAAGTAAGTAAATAAATCTATGGGTCGGAGGTATAGGACACTATGTCCATTTTTGGCCAAAATGAGATTATTGGTACAATAATGAGCTTTTTGTCCTCTATCCAGAGGTATATGACACTATGTCCTACATCTAATAATGGCGGAGTTACGGTGCTATAAAATAACAACCAAGTCCACTTTCACTTAGAGGTATGCAAACCTTCAAACAGCTCTCCTGTAAAATTTAGTAAATGTGACATAGTGTCCTATACCTCCGACTCACAGAAATAATGACGGAACTTGAAATGCCCAATTTTTCAGTGTGTCAGAATAAGCCTCGGAAAGCTCAGTTTGAATTGTAGAAGATCGGCGAATACAACAAATATGGTTAGTTAGCTGAGTCTCACTCTGGACCTAATGGCTTAAATTACGAGTGAACGTGACATTTAAACCAGCACAACCGTGAACAGATGTAAATGCCAACATTACCTTGCATTCTTATAAATACATGTCTGTGAACTTACAGTCTTTCTTACCTATTTATGACAGTGTGTGGGAATCGAGTCTCGGCTCACACAAGTCACTGCCGTAAATGAAATTACAGAGTTATAACATGTACAATTCTTTCGAGAAAATTCGGTTAGATGCAAATAAAAGGTATGTGGGATACCCAAGAAAACGTTGGTGTTATCAATTTTAAATCCAGCATTAAAATACTTGAGACCGGAAAAAGCGGACTGGTTTAATCTCGGTAGTTGTTGATGAGGATAATAATGTTGATGCAACATTGAAGGAAGGTAATATTTGGCCCTACATGCAAGAATGAATTGAGTGATCAAGTTTCATAGCGATTCTAAGTTTAATGGAGTTCTAGGCTAATGGAATTAATAATGGTAGAGAATTGTGTACACCAATGCCTCGTGAATTAACCCCAGGATAAATATGTAGTTTTAATTTTTTTAGTGTTCAGTGCAAATACATAAAAGTCTCATCAGCTACACAGTAAGTGTAATTGTACTTGTTTCCATTATCCTTTTTCACTTCCAATCTGATAATGAATCAACGTGATTGAGAGATTGAGGTGACGAGACGAGGAAGGCGTAGAGAGGAGCTGCTGAGCTGTGTGTGTTTGAGTGTGTGTGTGTAGTGTTGGCGGTGGCGCTCGTTAACGGCGAGCTGCTCTCAGAATGCAAGTTCTCAGCGGTGAAAGTGCTCAGCCAATTCGCCTCGTACTTCCGCCCGACTCCGCGGCCAGCGCTTGGCGCCCCTTGGGCTTCCGGTGGCGGAATTGAGGAAAGTATAAACGTCTCTTCAGTAGCTCGAACGTTCTGTTCCGCCTCGTTTTGCTTAATGAGGGAGAAGGGAGCACGAAAGAGTGTTGAAAAATTATCGGTTGCGGATTTCGGATTTGTGCACCTGTTGTCGCTTTACGCTGAAAGACGCTACTTTAAAATTAATACAATACATTTTAGTTGGAATAGCTCCAAGTATTGTAAATAAATTCGCAAGGCTCTGTCTATTATTTTCTAATGCTTTTCTAGTCGGAGAAAAACTTGATGTTTTCAGAAGTTTGAAAATAATAATTATTCATATATATGTTAATTTAACGTTTGGAGAAAATAGGAAATTATATGAATGATTTTCTTTTAATGTTTTAATTCACAGAAAACGCTTTACGTAAATATTTGTTCATTGAAAAGTGAGAAGGAATGATGATATTTATGCTTCATGACAAATGTATATATTTAAACGAACTATTTGCCACTCTCAAGAATTATTATTCAAACCTAAGGTCATTTTATGACCTAGACATGACGAACGACCCTTGACAGACAATATGTAACGAAGTTCGTAAGGATATGTAAGAGTAACCAGTTATCTATTTCAGATATTCTGCAATTTATCAAGTATGAAAGTTATGAATGCAATGAAGCTACTCAAGAGTTCATTAATTTATAACATCCTAAATTGCCTTCATTTTAGTCAGTTCCAATAATTAATTCTGAACTGATAACTTTACGATTTGTACAAAAACCTGCCTACAACTTTGTATTAACACGCAACATCAGCTTCTTTTCCTTCCTTCTCTCATATACATATGACTCGCGGAAGTAATTTGTAAGCCGGTGCATTAACCTTATGTATTTCGGAGCTCTCTGTCCTAACCGGTCGCGCTTCCAAGACGAGAGAGTTAAAGAGAGAGAGAGATAGAATGAAGAGGTTCGGATTCAGAAAATTCGGGCGACGACTTTGCAGAGCTTGCAAACTCGGATGAGAAAATATTGTTCCAATAAACATTTATGAAGAGAGGGTAGAAACAAGTTTTCCAGATTAATCTACTCGTTTACTAGAAAAGCTATTCCGTATATAATGAGACAATACTTTTTATAGTAAAATGAAAATGTTAAGTAATAAAATCTCTCAATGTTGATGCAAGGGCATTTGGATTCATGTGTTAGAAAGCTGAATGTGATAGTACAGTTGTACGTCATGCCACAAAATAGATGATCATACTGGTTAACAGGACTAACTACTTCGAAAACAGGTAGAAGGTTATATTTAACAAATTGTCTCATTAATTTAAAATACATGGCGCTACCGTTTCTCTTAAATTGGTGTGTCTGTTTCTCTGTTCAGACAGCCTCTAGACGGGCTCGTGGGATAAAAACGAGGCTTTCAGGTCTGTATTTTCAACTGGCCGATATACTTTGGGCAGGCAGGTAGTTATCTGAAAAAAAGTCTAAGCCGGGTTCAAAGAAATGAATCCAGGTTACGGTTCCATAGTTTAAGAAGCATTTACCTGAAGTTCTCATAGATCCCCTGGTTTAATATCCTCATTTATTTTCGAAGAGCCCTTTAACTTCTTTCAAAACCTTCTTTGTGGAGGAAATTAAGCATTCGGAAGCATTAAATATGTAGGAACTAACTTGTTACATGTGAAATTTGTTTATTTTTGTAAGAGTATTGAGATCTCAATATTGACATGTAATGTCTAGTAATTCTTAAATAATGAATTTAATATTTTCAAGATTTACATTATCGTACACATACTTGTCGAGCATAAAATTTTAATTCATAGTTCAGGTAATTTCAATTTGATTATTATCCTCTACAGACTTGAACATCGAATGGGTGATTATTTCTATTAAGAACTCGGATTATAAGAACAGATTCATACTAAATCATCATGTAGAAGCATTTTATATGCACTTCAACATGCCAGGCATAATATTTTTACTCATCATTGCATCGAGGAAAATATCGAATGACTCAAGTTTAAATAAAGTAAAAGACTGGAACTGGAAACAGGAAAACGATTAACATCCAGCTGGATATAGGCAAGTGAGTGTTTAATGTTTCCCAGTACAACTACCACGTTATTAGCTCCTTAAGTGTAATGTATGTCATATCTCGAGAGATAGCGGTGTTTCTTCCCAGCTGGGACGTGAGGTCTTCGAAAAACTTCACATCAGATCAGCCGAACTCTAAAATGCTCTTTCAAGTTGTGGTTGAATTAGACGCAGCTCTGTAGCGAGTTTCGAAAAATCTAGTGTCGCGACTGGAAGAGTAGAACGCGCAGGTCAAAGACGCTACAGATGCAACGGGTAATTGCGTTGAGCCACCGCAGCCTGTCCCAGTGGGATATGTACTTTGCAGCGCACGCGCAAGCGAGTAAACAGTGAAGCTCAGTGGAGCGTCGTTCGCCCGCCGGATGCGGTGGGCGTGGCGTGGCGTGGCGGGGCGTGGCGGAGTGTGGCGTGGCGGAGTGTGGCGTGGCGGGGTGTGGCGTGGCGGGGTGTGTCGTGGCGGGGTGTGGCGTGGCGGGTGTGGCGTGGCGGGGAGTGGCGTGGCGGGGTGTGGCGTGGCGTGGCGTGTCGGGGGCGTGTCGGGGCGTGGCGTGGCGGGGCGTGGCGGGGTATGGGTTGGCGGGGTGTGGCGTGGCGGGGTGTGGCGTGGCGTGGCATGTCGGGGCGTGGCGGGGCGGGGCGGGGCGTGGCGGGGCGGGGCGTGGCGGGGTGTGGAGTTGCGGGGCGCGGCTGATCAGGGTCAGGTGGGGTTGGGCAGAGAGAAGCCGGGCAGAGCGAAGCGGGGAGGTGGAGGTGGGGCGGAGAGGGTGGGGCGGGCTGGGCGAGATGACGCTGGGTGCTGCGGGGTTGGGCGAGATTGGCGAGTTCGGCGGGGATGGGCGGGGTTCGGCGGGTTTGGTCGGAGTTTGGTGGGGTTGGGTGGGGTTGGGCGGGTTTGGGCAGTGTTGGGTGAGGCGGGGCGGGGCGGTGCGCTGATAGTCGGAAGGGGGTGGAGAGGAGCGGGGGCAGAACGGGCTGAGCGAAGAGGAGCCGGGCAGTGTGGGGCGGGGCGGGGAAGTGGGGATGGGGTGGAGAGGGAGGCAGAGCTGGGCGGGCTGGGCGGACGGGAACCGGGCAGGGCGGAGTGGGAATGGGCGGGGATGGGCGGAGGGAGACCGGTCAGGGCGGGGCGGGGGCGAGCGTGGCTCCGCGTCGATCTGGAGCAGCGCGGCGGGGGCGAACCGGTTGGACCTGTCGCCGGTTCGGCCGGCGCGGCGCGGCGCGGCGCGGCGCGGCGAGAGAGAAGAGAGGAGAAGAGAGGAGAGGAGAGAGGAGAAAGGCGGCGCGGCGCGGGCGGCGAAAAAAGTGCGAGGGCGGTGGACTTGGGAGGATGCGCAACGGGAGCGCCAGTGAGGGCCGTAAGCCTTAGGAATTGACCTCACGGGATTGTTTTTAATCAAACGATTGTGAATACGAATAAAGAATAAGGTTTTCGTAGATTTTAAGAAGAATTAATAACTAAATCGACAGAATTATTGCTTAAGCATATTAGTACATTGATCATTATTTTTAAACCCATAATATATTCTTGAAACTAAAAAAAGTTTAAATGACGTTGAAACCAAAAGTGTGTTATTAATTACAAGTGTTATGCAAGTTGTTTTTTTCACTGAAATATTATATATTGTTGAAAATATTTATATAAAATTAATATTCCTTTTGATGAAGTAAGAAACAAGTTGTTTCACCCAATCAATCAGTGTGAGTGATCAAGGAGAACATGGAAATACTGAAGAATTGAAAATATATGTAAATTAAATGATTAAGGAATCTCGTAAATTACAAAATATGAATTGATTTATTTAAAAAAATCCTTTCCATCACTACTGACTCTTACACTACTGACCTTTATTACACACAATTAGACACTTTTGAAATATTGTTTAATTTAATCGAAGATTAAAGGCGAAGTCGAAGGACAATCGATTCTTGTTGCGTTGTAATACGGACTACGGTAACTATAGGGCTGTGCTAAAATTGCCCAAACATTTCAGATCCTGTGATTCGTAAGAACGCAATCATACGTGCTTCCTTTTTGTGACACCAGAGTCGCAACTGAGTAAGTATTACATAATGCGAGTTTTTTGAAACGCTTTCCATTCACTTCCTTTTAAACAATAATCGAAGACATGAATAAAAAAAGGCTGCAATTGCCATTTTCATACTTTCGAGAAAAAAATAGTTAACCTATTGGCACTCCTACCATTTATAATCACCTCGTAAGACCACCTAGAAATGCGTTCGAACTTTGGTTCTTATTTTATACTCGTATTGTATGGCCTCATTCATTATTCATTATTTTGATAAAATCATAAATTTAACAGAAATGGAACTTATATCCCTTTTTACTTTAAGTCTTCAATTACCAACAACGAGCTGCAAGAACCGTAATAATATAGATTTCTCAATGTGTCGCTACTAAAATTAAATGGAAGTCCCAAGCTACAGGTCTTTGTTGGTCGTCTTGTTTACAAGCAAGGATCACAAAAACATTTACAACATTTAAAGTTCAGGATACGAAAGTGCCACGGCATGACGATTCACCTCCTTTGATATCTAGAACACAAGTATTAAAACACTAACTTAACATCTAAAAAAGATGTATTAACTTTGCCCAAGTTTTCTAGTTCGGACGACACATTTCTTTTTACTAAACAAGTCACATATAATGCAAGGAAGGTAATTTCCTCGATATTTTACTTACAGAAGTCAGTTGTTTTAAATGCTGTGAGACTTCTCAATTCTGCGATAAACTAGAAATACACTATATCTAATGGACATTTAGCTGTATTTTATTCCGAAGAATGCGGTCAAGAGATTGTCGAGAGATTGGGAAAAGAAAATTTGCCTAAAGAACTGAGTTTGGACACGTTTTTAGTTCGAAAGAATCGATACTTTTCGAGTGTATGATGACGATTCGCGGCTCGGGCCATGTGTCATTTTGTGGGCGAGGTTGCAAAGGCTGCTATCGTAAATTATTGTGTTTCGAATCGCTCAACATCTGGAGATCTCGACACTGTCTTAAATGAAGGAAACATTTGAAGCGAGGTCAAGGCATCTGAATTTGAATAAAAGAAACCTTAAAGGATGTTATTTATGCAAGTATTTACAATTTTTGTTTGTGTATTACGTAGTGATGCGTTATACATTGTTTTTAATAATACAGTAATAGATTTCTGTAATTACAGTAATAATAATTTTCTGAACAAAATGAAAATAATATTGTTTCTCGAAGTATAATTGGTTATGTTCCACTAGAAGTTCTGCTTAATATTATGTCACATAGTCGTTCCATTCTGTATTTATATAACTAAGTTTTTAAGTAATTCTGAAGGTTTACCAAACAATTCGTCGAAAAGACAGGTGTAAGCAAGTACGAGTATTCCGACTGCTTCTCTGACTATGTAGAGACGTGCATGAGTGCATGAGCAAATAGTTTCACAGCAACACTAACTCCCTAAGGGTTACAAATTTCTAGGAGGTGTGACAACAGAAACCGGCTGACTTTAGCTCAGAGTCAGTCTTGCCGCTGTCTCTGTAGTGACTCTGACGAGGAGGATCGAGGGTTCGAGTCCCAGCATTGGCTGATTTTTGACAAAAGCTAAATAGCTAAGACGAATTCAGTCGCTGTCTGGAGGAGAATTCCATCGGCCGGCTGTTATGATCGATAGTTTCCTTGGTATCTGCGATCAATACTAGGCGAATGCTGAGGCAATACCCTAGCAAATGGACCATGTACTGCGCGCGATCTTTCCTTCCTCATTCTTTCCCCTCCCTCCACCCCTCATTTACATAAACTACACTAACACTCATGTCAAGAAATCCAACTGGAACTTACAGCTTGCCCGGGTTGTGGCGGTGCCTCACTGACAGATACACGGTCATGCACCTCGAACTTCTTTTCTTCTTGTTCTTGTTTTTCTTCTTCTTCTGCCCTAACCTTTACCTTTAGACACACACACACATGTTGGGAGACCAGTCAGGAGTCTAGTCTGCCCTGGCTACCCCGCGGAGGGAAATTTCCTGCAAGCCGTCGTAAAGGTCGGCGCAAGATATCACCATCCAGCGGAGGAGTAACCGGCGATAAAAATCCATTCACGACACTACCGGCACTAATAACCATAGCAGTAGGTGTGCCCGGATCAATCAATCATTCATTGACATGCCAAATTAACCGTTAATCAATCAATCAATAATTGATACACCAAACTTTACTGTCGTCGCATTTCCAAGCCGACACCGAAGATAAAAACTGGGGCCTTTTTTCGCAGTTTTTAGCATAAAATCGTCGAGTGCAGAAAAAACCAAATTTAGAACATTTTGCTTCAAAATAATACTTGTCTAGACTCACTTCCTTACGTAACTGTTACTAAAGCATTTCCACTTAAAGTATTTTCCGTCTATTGACATCTCGTAGCTGTTAAAGAAGTTGCACGGTATATTCGTCCTGACAATCCCCGATGACGACCATGTTAAGGTCGCGGATAAGGTATACTTCGATTTATTTATACTAGCACTTCATATTGAATCACCGGTTACGGTGCCAATCGGGAGCGTGGAAGTCACTGTAGTGACGTTCATGATACCGATGGGATGACACCGTAACAGCCGAATTACGTCAAGTTCCACAACCAATAAATCAATGAGTAACTAGCTTACTCGAGTTCGCGGGCATCTCCCGTGTTCAGAGCATCTGCCGCGAGGGCTGAAAGGAGGATTGGACAAAGTGCTGCGGGGTCAGAGTTCATTACTGGATATATAGCGCACATCAATCTTTCGAAGACGTCAGTTGACAGTTATTGCCCCCAGAGAGATAATTTTCATTTCATCCACTAGGGCAAAGAAATGAGCCATCAAAATGAAATAATACACCAGTCAGATTTCAAGTCACCTGAGGGTAAAATTAATTATTTTGAATCTAATGAGATTTATTAATCATTTTTACCCAAGAGTGTAACAATTTCATAATTGGCTCTGTACTGGTTAGGAGGTTTAACAGACAAATATTATTGACTGTTAAAACCTTGAGTTGTGCGTAAGCAAGAATTGTTCATTCGTAGAGACGTTAATCTATTTCACATTATTGCGATATTCAAGATGAATCAAAATCATTTCCTACAATCTAACACATTCTTACCCATGAGTAAAATGATCAAACGGCAGTTGTTAAAAGGAAAATAAATGTGAAATAAATAAATAATAAGTATAAACAATGTCAATAAATAATAGGTATATAAATAATTAAATAATAAATAAACAATAAATATAATAATATAATAAAATAACAATAAATAATAAATGATAAAATAACAATAAATAAATAATAAGTATAAACAATATTCAATTTCGGTGTTTGCTACAAAACATCCGGGAAACATGTTTTCGCATGAAGCAATCGTTTCGTCCGACATATGCATATCGTTCTGCGCTCACCTCCATGGTAGAACTTCCCCTTTCTGTACGTGGAGGGGAAATGCGAGCGCGGTGACGGGAAGTTGGACGTGGCTGCCCCACGCGGAACATCTGCGCCGCCCCCAAGGTCGCGAGCTCGCTCTGGCGCCCGCGTCCGCCTCCGCATCCGCATGAGCGGCTCCGAGATCTAGCTTAGAGCGCGCGGCCTTCCACGACTCCGCACGCCCTCGCACGCCCTCGCACGCCCTCGCTCACGCGCTCTCCGACTTCGCACCCGCGCCCGCAACCGCACTCGATCTAACATTCCCTTCGCCCTCACCCCCGCCCTCGCCTCCGCCATCTCCCGCGTTCATCCCTGCCCTCGCCCCCGCCCTCACCTTCGCCCCCGCCCCTCGCCCGCCCTCGCCCCCCGCCCTCGCCCCCACCCTAGCCCCCGCCCCCCACCCTAGCCCCCGCCCTCGCCTCCGACCTCGCCCCCGACCTCGCTCCCCGACCTCACTCCCGCCCTCGTCCACGCCCTCGCCCCCCGCCCTCGCCCCCACCCTAGCCCCCCGCCCTCGCCTCCGACCTCGCCCCCGACCTCGCTCCCGACCTCGCTCCCGCCCTCGTCCACGCCCTCGCCCCCGCCCTCGCCCCCACCCTAGCCCCCGCCCTCGCTCCCGACCTCGCTCCCGCCCTCGTCCACGCCCTCGCCCCCGCCCTCGCTTACGAAGTCGCTTACGAAGTCCCTCCGGCCTTTGCTCCCGCCCTCGTCCCGCCCCCGCCCTCGCCACCGCCCCCACCCTCGTCCCTGCCCTCACCCTCGCCCCCGCACTCCCCCCACCGTCGTCCAAACCTTTGCCCACGCCCCCGTACTAGGCCTCGTCCTCACACTCGCTCGCACACGCCCCCCGCCATCATCCTGCCCTCATCCCGCTCTTGCCACGGTCCTCGCCCCCACCTTCGCCCTCGCCTAAGCCCCCGCCCCGGTCCTACTGGCGCCCGTCATCGTCCTAGCCCTCGCTTCCGCTCTCGCCCGTCCTCGCCCCCGCCCTCCGCTGCTTGTGGCAATAGCTTCCCATCCGCACAGACTACACTCATCGCATCCCTCATTCATAGATGGATATTACATTCTCGCATCCTACTATCACATCCTACGCATCCTATCGCATCCTAATTGGGTGCTATTATTGTTCTTTGTGACAGTTTAAAGCATTTAATTATGTATCTTTATAACTCCATTCGCTTGTTGTTTCCCTAATTAACATCACCCCCTTTTTCAGCTAGTATATCACATCATTTATCCTGCCTCAGCGCCCAATTTACGTCGTTTTTTGACCATGACGTACTCATCGTCTACTTTTATCTTCCTCCACTTTCCGTACCGGCTGAGATATCTCAGGGCAACAACCAGTCATTTCACCGACTGCAAGATTCTAGGGTTCGAGTCCTCGAGCCTGCATGGAAGCGGACGTACGACACTAGCTACAAACTAGAGCACTTAAATGCAGCTCGACCACTTAGAAAAACCCATCATGACGGCGCTTACCTCGGGAGGCGTGGCTTGGATCGAGTTAAGCCTATTTCTAGAGGGGAATTCTGGTGAGCGGTCTCTCTGATAGTTTTCTGTGTTTTTTCCGATGAACACCGGCTGAATACCGGCGGAGTACCCTAGCAAATGGGGCGAGGACCGCGCGTGGTCTCCCCATCCTCATTCTTGTCTCCCCGACGTACACTTCCGTGCAATACACTACCGTGACCTCTAAGACCAGTCGGAAGAGCAGTTCTCGTCCCGCTGACAGAGGTCGTGGAAGGCGGGAAATCTCCCCATGTCGACGGTGTAGGTCGGCGCCACGTCGCGTTTTTCAGAGTGGGAGAAACAGTGCCATCTCCCGCATATAACGTGCACTACACTTATGGCAGTAACGCCATAGCTGTTAGTGTGCTCATTAACCCAACTTTATCAATAGGGCCCAGATATACCTATATCAATATGACCTAAAAATGTTAGAAATATGCAAGCATTAATGAACTAAAAAATATGACCACAAATATGACTATAAAATTTTTGTGTGGCATTTTTGAAATCTTAAAAATCTTGCCTGTGTTTAAATAACCATTATATTGAAAATATACTTTTAAAATCAAGCACCATTGTAGAAATCACGACCATAAATGAAATCAAGCACATTAACAATACCTTCTCCTTTGTCGCCCAGTGAAGACAATTCTGTGTGTTCATGTAATTGATAGAAGCAATCGGCCTTTACACAAAACCTGACAAAACTGAACCAACTCTTCCTTCGTACCTGGTGCTTTCTTCACTTTCTTTTTCTCCTGTACAGCTTACAATCTTAATTCTCTCTCTCTCTCTCTCTCTCTCTCTCTCTCTCTCTCTCTCTCTCTCTCACACACACACACACACACACACACACACACACATACATACACAATTAAATACAAATGTAAGAATTTAGATAACTATTAGGTGGCTGAAAAATCTCTTTGAGGCGACTGAAAATAAATGTGCGAAAATGAAGTAAAAAATATACAAATAGGACAAAATATACGAACATTCGTGGAAACATATGTCAACAACATGAAAAAATAATGCAAAATGTAAAAAGACTTTAAAAAAGCCAAAATATGACTGTACATGACAGGTGAAAATTGCATAATTTTAGTCATTAAAGATAAAATCATGCCTAACTTCTATTTTTTCACGGAAATAACACAAAGAAAAAAAACATGACAAGTCATAAACATCCGGGCGCTACTTATCAACCAATCCACTCTCCGTCGCAATCAAAAGCACACGTGATGACGAGTGATGACATTTAGATGACTTTTCATGGCATAGAATACGCAGTAGTAATGATCTAGACTCTACATTATTGTGGACTCTCTTATTTAAATTTATTTAAAATATAGTTTATTTAGTTTTATCCTAGACAATTCATATTAATAATCAGGGGTATTGGGGATTAATAATCATTAATAACGAGGCCGGGGGCAGCCCCTTATTTCAAACACAAGTTCTGCCCTCCACCCCAATGCATAAACAGAACCCATTTCTTCATGCAACATAAGTAACATACAGCGATTAATTTTAATTGGAAGTATGTGGAGGGCGCGCTCGTTCACCGCGGCGCGAATGTCCCGCGCGGCGCGCCGTCGACCAGCCGACGCGTGGCGGCGGCGCCACGAGCGGACAAAAACACGCGGGCGGCCTTCGGCCACGCGGCCGCCACCCGGGGCTTAGGAACCGCCCGCCCGCTGGCAAGCGGCAAACGGAATTGGAGGAGGTCGCGATGGAGACGAAGGCGACGATGCGAGTGGATGGCCTGGGTGTTGGTGGAGACAGGGAGGGAGCGGGGTAGGTAGCGCGCTGAAAGTGGAAGTGAATCTAAAGGCGGCCTCACACATTCGGCATTCGCCGAGCAGCGAGCTACTGCTCGCACGATCCCGAACAGCTGATGTGTTCGGCGAATGTTCGCTTCCTTTGATGTGTCCTAAAGGCGGCTCCACACATTCGGCATTCGCCGAGCAGCGAGCTACTGCTCGCCCGATCCCGAACAGCTGATGTGTTCGGTAAATGTTCGCTCCCTTTGATGTGTCCTAAAGGCGGCTCCACACATTCGGCATTCGCCGAGCAGCGAGCTACTGCTCGCCCGATCCCGAACAGCTGATGTGTTCGGCGAATGTTCGCTTCCTTTGATGTGTCCTAAAGGCGGCTCCACACATTCGGCATTCGCCGAGCAGCGAGCTACTGCTCGCCCGATCCCGAACGGATGATGTGATCGGCGAAAGTTCGCTCCCTCTCATGTGTCCTAAAGACCGACATGGGGAGGGGAGAGCGAATACCGAATGTTCGACGCTCGGCGAATCGCAAGCACCCCGTCCACCCCATTCGGGATTTGGCGAGCGGTAGTTCGATACTCGCCGAATGCCGAACGTGTGGAGCTGCCTTAAGGCGATGGAGGCAGAGGTGGAGATGATCATGGGGCGGTGTTGCTGACTCGGATGACGTCGCAGGTGGCGACTGAGCGAAGACTGCGGAGCTAGCGATGGAAGCAGCAGCGACGGAGGCGGTGGTGGAGGAGGTAAGGAGGCTGAGGGAGCTATCGACGGCTAATGAAGCGACGTGGGTGGAGGAAGAAGATGGAGAAAGCGAACCTTGCTATGTCCGCGTCGAGGACTAGGCGGCTGAGGCGGCAGAGAAGGATACAGAAGTGGAGATGGTGCTGGCGGCGAGCGTGTGCGGAGTGGAGGGAGCTTGGATGACAAATGAAGAGTTCGACGCGGTCGCTGCTCAGTCGTGGAGTAAGCGACATCAGCGTCGCCCGCATCGGCGGCGAGGGATCCTGCGCTGGTCAATGGGCGATAGGAGAGGAAGCGGGTGGGGCGGAGATGGAGGAAGCGGCAGAAGAGGGCGAGAGAGAAAGAGCAGGAATGGCCTCTGAAGGGAGGCGGTGACGGAGGCAGCTTTTGCGCGTTGCGCCTTGCGGGCCGGATGAGTTGCAAGGGAGTGGGGCCGTTGTGGGGGCGCTGCGGAGCGGCGAGGGGTGGGGAGAGGCGGAATGGGACGTGGCGGGGAGGGACAGGGAGGGACGGGGCGCGGCAGGAGCGAGAGAGGCTGCGCGGGGTTGGCCTCTAAGGGGAGCGGAGGCAGACTTTGCTCATTCCGCTTTGCGGGCCGGAGCTGGGCCGTTGCGGGACGGGGAGGGGGCGGAGTATGGCGGGGAAGGTGTGAAGAGGAGTTGGGAGCGGCGCGGCGGAGCGAGACATGTCGGGGAGGGGTGGGAAGAGACGGGGTGGGGCGGGACGGTGGCGGGGGCGAGAGAGGCAGAGCAGAGGTGGCCTCTGAGGGCCGTTGTGAGGGCGCGCAGGGATGGGGCGGGGTTGGGCGGGGCGGGAAGGGGTGTGGCGGGGAGGGGCGTGGCGGGGTGGGACAGGGACGGACAGGGCGCGGCAGGGGCGAGAGAGGCTGCGCAGGGGTGGCCTCTGAGAGGAGGCTGAGACGGAGGCAGCCTCTGCGCTTTCGGCTTGCGGGCGGGATGGTCCGCGCGGGGGCGGAGCCGTGGGCGGGGCGGGACGGGGGCGGGACAGGGCAGGGCCGAGGGCGGGGGCGGGGACGGGGGCGGGGGCCAGAGATGCTGCGCAGGGGTGGCGTCTGAGGGGAGGCGGTGCCGGAGGCAGCCTTTGCGCATTGAGCTTGCGGGCGGAATAACCCGCGCGGGGGCGGGGCCTTGGAGGAGCGGGGTTAGGCGGGACGGGGCAGGGTCGGGGGCGGGGACGGGGGCGGGGGCTAGATAGGCTGCGCAGGGGTGGCCTCTGAGGGGAGCGAAGGCAGCCTTTGCGCGTTCACCTTGCCGGCGGGATGGTCCGCGCGGGGGCGGTGGGCCGAGCCGGGGGCGGGGGCGGGGGCTGACCGAGCTGAAAGTCACGGCTGGCGCGGCCGCGTCCTTGATTCGCCGGCGCCGCTCCGCTGGGCAGCTTCGCGTTTCCTCCGCTTCCCTCCGCCGCCGCCGCCGACGGTGATTTAACGAGATCACGTAATTATCGCGGCGTAATTAAGCGCGCGTTAGGGGCACGTAAGGATCCACTGCCTCGGGAGTGAGTGGTGTAAAAATCCTAGGGGCTCGTCGGTGTCAATGAACTTGGCGCGTCTGACATCAATGATAAAACGCGCACACACGTTCGCTCCCCTTCAGGTAAAATGATCAGGTTTCCATTTCTTAACTGAAGAACCCTTTCTAATGTCATAGTCCCAGAACTCCAAGAGTGTTTCCCTCTGTTTAGTGTTCCCTCATTATTATGAGGCCTTTTTAATTCCTCATAATAATTTCCGCTCATGCAGTAGTGTAAATCCGATTTCCGAATACGACTTGAGGCGAGTGTGTGTGTCTGTGGATATGAAATTGTTAAGCGTACATTATTCACGAAAAATGTAAGACAAATATTACGATAATTCGTTAATAAATGTTTCAAATGAGTGTCAAAATATCGATAGACATGTGATCTACATTTTCTCTACCTAACTCAAATTCTTTAAGATTTCGTTATAACGTACAGATTTATATGTAAAGTGTTTGATATAATTCTAAAAGAACGTGACAAAACACTTGAAAAGTATGATTTTGATTAATGCACCGCCCTTCACGGTCCGTCTCTCGCATTTTTTTCGCGCTCGTGCATTTCGCTGGCATATTCACCAACGCTTCTTCTCGAGAACACGACGCGAAAGAGCTCTCCAGTCCAGCGAGCAGTCGACGAATCCGGTATTTTTTTTTCAAGCCCTCTTTTTTTATTCCGCGAAATGCGGTATGAAGATCTGCGGCAGCTGATGTGGAGATAGGGGAATTACAAAGAGACCGCTTCGTGATGTTTGGTGCGGGCAGTGCCGGCACAACCGTTGCCATAACAACTTCCCCCCTTTCAAGTCATCTCCTTCCCGTACCTATCTTCAGTGCTCCGACCGCCACCACCATTAATATACGATCCTGCAGTTCGAGTTATGTCATATGCAGCGTCCGTAGTGATGACAAAGTTTAGTAATACATCGATACATCACCAAAAGCTTTTCGATGACGATAAAAACGTCAAAAACATCGATGATTAAAATATTGATGTTTTAAATATGACGAAACAATTCGAAGTGAAATGTCCTGGTTCCAAAGTGATGCATAACGCGTCAATATTAGTTAAAGGTATTGTCGGCCTTAAATTTTATTGTCAACTTAATTTTCTAATAACTGTTCTATGTAGTCAAGGTAAAAATTACGATATTACCACGTACAAAATAATTAAAAAAGGTAACAATACTAGAGAAAAATAATAGCAAACAATTTCGTGTTACCTGGGGATCGACAATGTTGTAATATCGATGTTATAATATCGATAAACATCGATGTTTTTTGCCATCCCTCAGCGTCCGTGCCGTAGCCATCCCCGTTGGCTTCTCCGCGGCCGCTTCGTCGACACAGACTCCACCGCTGCTCCGCCGTGGGAGCAGCACCATCGCCTCTTCCCGGAATGGCGCGGGGCGGCGGTGGCGTTCCGGGAAAGCACGGGGAAGACCGGCGCCCGCGGCAAGCGACAGCACTCGGCCGCGTAATCGGCGTCTGTGCACCTCGCACGTCATCTCAAACCGATGGTTCGCCCTTCGCGAGGTCTTTTCTACGAATTTCTAGGTTTTGTTTGTTTCGAATGCCTATTCGCTGCTTAAGGGTCATGGTTGCTTGATATGCAATCGATTTTTTTCTCTCTTCTTTCTGTCCGGGGGCTTTATCCTGCTTTAGAGGCTGCCGATTTTTAGACTACCCGCTATGTCCCTCATGTGGACTCGTATTATCCTTTACACCAGATACTGACACACTTGCGGGCTCCTCGGTCTGTGGTTAGCAGACTCACAAGGCCTTCTGCGACAACATACATGTATGAACGACAATGGACAAACAACCATGTCCGCGGCGTGACTCGAACCCCCGACCCTTCTGACCGAGGCGCTGAGAGTCGGCACACGCTCTAGCCACCTCGGCCACCTAGGTTGTTGCTTCATATGCATTCGATAATTTTCACAAATTTGTGATGTGGATTTTTCGATTGGGATTGTTACAACAAATATTCAATGTATCGACTCTGTAAAATTTAAACACAACGACAAATCTCATCTTATTCGTATTAAATACCACAGCACGAATTTATAAACACTTTGTGACACTTTAGTTTCTTCATTGGTCTCCATTTTAACCTTTTCCTTATATGGTCCTCCTCTATTTTAAATAAAATATAGCGCTAAACAAAACAGATTTGTATTACGTATTCAATACAGATCTGGATGTTTCTATTTCGAGGTCTCCATCCAACCTTGACAATACCTCTAGAGATATTCTGAATGTAGTGTTCACTCTCACTTTGGAATTTCGTAAATAACGTGACACCAGTTGGGTGGGGTCACTCTGTCCTTGCTGTCCTTTCGAAATGTTCACGCAAAAACATTCTTAGGGCATTGCGACACAAAAACTTGTTTTCCTCTAGTTAGTGATACATTCATCTTTTCTCCTGAGTTGAGAAGATTTTTGACAAGGTTATACGAAAATATATTAAGGAAAATGAATTCACATGATAGTTATTAATTACATATTCTGAATGTTCACATTTTGAAGGCTTAAGTATCTTTTATTTTTTACATTCTTCTAATACGGAAGTAATTTTTTCTACAGACAACTCCGCATTCATGTTTTGCCCTTTATTTCAAAAAATAATAAATTTCCTTGTACAACTGTTTAGAATGTTCTTTTATAACTACAGAATCACGTTGGTCGTGTGAGCTAGATTTAACTTTCTGCACACTCCAAACGACTGGTGTTTTGGGTTACTTATTTGAGATTTTCCTATGAACAAAATATTTTTATTAACTTTAGTTCCTGAAAATGCATGCGTATTAATAATGCATGATGATAACGTAGATATACGTTAGGTTAACGTGGAAATGATAACGTAGTAATAATTATACGAGTATTACAATTCAATTCTTATTATTCAGTAATAATCATGTTACATTCAATTAATACTACTAACAAGATTTCAAAGTAACTCGTATCTAACACTGGTCACTGTACACAGAGTCCCTCTCAGGTCAACGTACTTCAAATGTTACAAATTATTCGAATACTAATAGCTCATTATAATGTTCCGGGTTACTGCTACTATTCGGTATTCTGTGTCTACAATTTTGAATTAATCCAGGTTTTGTGTCAGTAAAATATCATAAGCATGAAAATTCAAATATTTTATTATGAATATTCACTAATTTTTTGCAAGCTCCAGATGTCTTTGTAGTTAGCATTTTCGGTAACATTACACTGAACTACAAATGGGGGATTTGGCATTATACCTTACTTTCAGATTTTGTATGTAACCTCGGTACATTACTACGTATTACGTGACATAAATTATGAATACCCACTGCTATCTGCCAAAGTAGATGAGGGAATCAAATCCTAAATTGTTAACGACCGGAGTACAAGGAAATTCATCACGTATTTATTATCCTCATTTACAATGAGAAAGCACAGTCCGTTGTATTAATCTGTGATACTACTGTACAAGTAAGAACTTTCACGTAGAATGTTATTTTAAATTTCACGTAGAATGAGGAAGGTTAGGTGATGTGTTCTTAGGACTTGTGAAATTTCTCTATCTTCTAAATGAACTTAAATGCTATATTTAAATACTAAATTTACAAACAAAGTTTAATATACATTAATTTTACTGAATACAGTAATTAAAATTTATATTTATAACCATGAATTTGGACAGTGCAAAGTTTTTTAAGTTAAATAATTATAATTACGAGAAAGCTCAACCTTTCCTAGCTTTAAAAAACGACAGTCCCATTTGAGGATCGCGAAAAAGGTCGAGATGCTCCACGGGAAGAACAACATAATAATGTTCCCCACATGAACACGTCAGACGACCGAGTGTGGGATCTTATCTTCTCAATTTCTTAGAAAATATTTTCTGCCTGCTTCTGGGTTGTTTCGTGGTTTTGCCAACATTCCAGCGCCCTCTCGGCCTTACGCATTTTAGTCCGCGCGGGGTCAACGAGGTTCGTCAGCAAGACCTGCGCTCTGCCAGGTGGACATACGGACCTGCTGCTTGCATGATGCTGACTGGTGGTACTCGCAAAAGAACAGCTCTTCGTCTTTGCAAATCATTTGCAGATGTTATTTGTTTGTCAGGATACAGTAACATCGTTTTAACTGTAAAAGAATCTTGATCTGATTCCACAGAACTACCAATCGTAATACTGTCTTTGAAAAACCCGTTGCCCTGGTCTTTGGAATAACAGAACAAGAAAAAAAAATACATTAATCGTTACAAAAATATTTTGAAAAACCTTCAACTGATCTGATTGAGCGATGTTTTTGTTCTGGTCCCGATCTCTGGTAAACTGTAATATTTATTATTCACTAGTGAACAGATCGTCTCAGTTTTAATTAAACGTTGAATGGGAAGAAAAATGTTGCAAGGAATAGTAATCAGATTTAGGAGTAATGGCGATTTTGTTGTTTAGAGGATAGATATCTAGAGTCAGTTGAAATCAACTTTTGAGAGTATTCTGGTTCTTTAATATTTTTAATAGTATTTGCACGAAAGTAATTCTGACCCTGCTCCAGTAGAAGCAGAAGGCACCAACCCAAGTTAAGTTGTTTAGAGGAAAACGATACACACATAACTCCAACAAAAATATTTAAATAAAGTTTGCTAAATAAAGGGAGGTAACAAATGAAAACTCTCCCTCTTCGATTCGCCTCTGAGTGACCAAATCCTTCGACCACGTGGAAAGTTTGGCCCGCAACAGATCACACCCGACCTAACGCGCATGCGCGCGAGGAGAAGGAGGCCTTTTAATCGCCGGTTCCGGGCGCCGACGCAGGCGCAGACGGTGGGCGCAGCGGCGGCGGCGGCGGCGGCGGCGACGCCCGCCCAACGGGACCACACGCTCTAACGGGCCGCGCTCGCAGCGCTCCCGGCGGCCGAGGCGCGCATTACGTAAGTTGGCGTGTCGCGTCGCGCCGCGCCGCGCCGCGCCGCTGGGCGCGGGGGCGGAGGGCCCGGTGCTGAATGGGCGGCCGCTTACGTAACGCGCCGCCCCGCGCCGCCTCTTCCCCATCCGGGTCGAGCGCACGGCCTATACTTGGATTCAAACACAACTGCCCCTGACGTTTATCAGCTGTTGCCGTGCCATCCAATCGGGAGGTAGAACGTCACTGTAGCGATGTCGCTGTATACTGCGATTTTTCCAACTCTGCACCTGGCAGGAATCAGTTGTTGACAGTTTTATCCGATCAGGAGGTAGAAAGTCAGCATAGAGACGTCACTATACTGTGATTTTTCCAACCGTGCCCCTGGCAAGAATAAGCTGTTGACGGTTTTATCCAATCGGGAGGTAGAACGTCATCATAGCAATGTCACTGTATACTGCCATTTTTCCAACTCTGCCCCTGACAGGAATCAGCTGTTGACTTGTTTTCTAACTCTGCCCTGACAGGAATCAGCTTTAATCATCGGGAGCTTGAAAGTCACAATAATGACGTCACTATCACGACGTTCAAACTCCCGATTGGATAAAACTGTCAACAGCCAGCCAACTGCCAGTGGCAGAATTGGAAAAATCACAGTATAGTGATGTGTAAGCTCCCGTTTGGAAGATACCGTAACAGCTGACGGCCTGCCAAATGCAGCTCTAAATAAAATGAAATATAAAGAATGTGGCGCAAGGTGATGGCAGTGAACGCGGTGGTGACAGCAGGGTGCATTTAGGTTCTGCTCAGGCCCAAAACCGTGCCACTCTCCGGGGGAAATAAAGCTTTCCAGATTTACGAAAAAACAACAACAAACAACAACTTAATATAGAAAATTTTCATTAACATCTTATGTCTGAAAAGTTTCGCCTGAACAGTTTAGGGATTTATACTGCGATTTATTTACATGTGCCTTTCACATCTCATCAGCTGTTCCGGTGTCATTCAATCGGGAACTTACACATCACAACAGTGACTTCACTATTGTGACTATCAAATTTCCGATTGGATGACACCGTAACAACTGATTTACGTCAGAGAGAGAGAGAGAGAGAGAGAGAGAGAGAGAGAGAGAGAGAGAGAGAGAGAGAGCTAGCTCTAAATAAATCCAAGTACAGGCGCTAGCGTTCACCATTCTCGGACAAGCGCACCATTAGTCACTAGCAAGGACCCACAAAACATGCATTCTGACTACACAAGGTTAGAGGAAGGTTACCACATATAGGGAAAAGATTCATATACATTTTCGTAATCAGGGCCTGACAATATGAGTTTTCTGCCGAAATATCACCGATTTCCGCAGCACGATTACAATAATTACGCAGCACGTAGTAAAGAGAAAGTAAAAAGAATGGCAGATTTACATTTTTATCTGGCATGCACGGCTAGGGACCATTCTGGTATGCACCTTAAGCATTAAAATGAACCCAGGAAAATTTCAATCAGATAGACGATTTAGGACCGAAACACATGCGTCGTGTTGTTGGATGTCTAACACCGATGGCCCAGTGGTAGCACCGTGCTTCTGAAATATTGTTGACAATGACAACAATATTTTGACATGTTGACAACAAATTTTACTGAAGTTGTTTTCGGATGGTGTCGAATTTTCGAATTAGCTACATAGTTGGATCGAATTCAACCTATGTGGATGAGAAGTCTAGTGACCTGCTGTTCTCTGATCGGTAGTTTTCCGTGGTTTCATCGACGAATACCAGCCGAATACTGAGGCAATGAATTACCAAAAAGACCAGCGACCGTGCGCAATCTTTCGTCCCGCACCACTGAACCCTCCTCTCCTTTTACACCCACTTACACTCCCTCCAGCACACACGATATCATGTACCACACTACCAAAGTACAACACTGCAGTCGGAAGGTTAGTGCTTGTCCGGGCTTGGGCGGTGCTCTGGTGCAGGAGATACAATAAGATTATTATAAGATTACAAGATTGGACCGCATCGACAGCTACGGCTTGGTCACTGCTGGCAATATAACTGCATGTTACGTCCATGCACGTCTTCAATACTATCTCTTGCAGTGTCATTGCCCTGCATGATGTTGGATTGTTTTCCGACATGTCAAAGTGGTCCCTTCTTAGATTAATTCCTGAAGGGAGAGAAACATATGCCTGGAGGGGGAGAAACGTCACAAGCCAACAAGCGAAGCCCTACTCCACAAGACGAACCGCATAAGGTGGCCCCGGATCTCACGTACTAGCGATCGACTAACACCGCCACCTCCCGGATACAACACGCCTTGTTCTACACCAACGGGGAAAACGACCTAGAAAGTTATCGAGCACGGAATCACTAAAAATCAATGAATCAAACAAATCCAGCGAGCGAGGAACACCGCCACCTCCCGGATTCAACACGCCTTGCTCTACACGAACGGGACAAACGACCTCAGCAGTGGAAGCGCCCGGAATCACTAACAATCAATCAACCAATCAAATCCAGGGAGCAAGAAGACCGCCACCTCCCGAGTACTACATGCCTTGCTCTTTACTAACGGGACGAAGGACCTCAACAGTTGACGCGCCCGGAATCAGTAACAATCAATCAATCAATCAATCAAATCCAGCGAGCGAGAACACCGCCACCTCCCGAGTACTACATGCCTTGCTCTACACAAACGGGACGAAGGTGTTGAAGTGCCCGGAATCTCTAACAATCAACCAATCAAATCTAGTGAGCGAGAACACTTCCACATCCCAGGTACAACACGCCCTGTTCTACACTAACGGCAGAAAGACCCTCAACTGTTGACTCGCCCGGAATCACTAACAATCAATCAACCAATCAAATCCAGTGAGCCAGGAACACTTCCACCTCCCGGGTACTACATGCCTTGCAGTACGCTAACGGGACGAAGGTGTTGACGTGTCCGGAATCACTAACAATCAATCAATCAATCAATCAATCAAATCCACCTCCCGGGAAATACATGCCTTGCTCTATACTAACGGGACGAAGGACCTCAACAGTTGACGCGCCGGAATCACTAACAATCAATCAATCAATCAAATCCAGCGAGCAAGAACATCGCCACCTCCCAGATACAACACACCCTGCTCTACACTAACGGCAGAAAGGCCCTCAACTGTTGACGCCCCCGGAAGCAACCACTCAGTGCCTGAGTGCGGATGCACGGCGGCGCGAAGGCCTCGAGGCGCGAAGTCGAGACCTTTTGCTGCGGCGGCGGCGGTTTGACAGGCAGCCATTTAGAGGTGCAGGGTAGCCGGTCTCACGGGAACTTTCTCTGCATCTTCCGACATTTGAGACCCGCCGCGGGAACCGAGAGCGCGTGACTGAATGTACCAATAAGCAAACCTCACCCTGCCTTCCTTCATGGGGATTGGTGAAATGCTTCAAAGCAAATCACGTTAGGTTTTTGATTTTTTTCGTTTCAGGGTTGATGTTTCTTAACTTGGTTTACATGCACTCGTTCATAATATTACGAGAAATCTGATAACATTTTGAAGGTTTTACGATAAACTAATTGTGATAAAAATGTTTTATATCAGTTTAAACATTTAATAAAATTCGCATTTAGCCAGTAAGCTATTTGGCTCACAATGGATTACAAATTAAAAAAGTGAAATAGAAAACGCCTTTTCATTACTTGTTTTTCTATTTTGTTTTAAATTACTTCGATCACTTGACAGACGAATGTGTTGGCTTAAGTTAAAAATATAACAACAAATTGAAGATTAAAAAAACTACCCAGGATCCTCTAGCGGAGATTCACAGAATTACGTATTTATATAAGCACAAAAAAGCGATACTACAACTGCACATACTTTCTCGCAATATGTATAAGTTAAAGTTAGCTTAGTTAGCAATAGTATAAGTTAAAGTTAAAGTTAGCAATAAGCTCAAGTTAAAATGTATTTCGCTCCATTCTGCTTCCGAGCTGAAGACAAATTATGACTTACAAAGATCCAGAGGTGGAATCAGCCGTTAATTTCGAAGGGAGCATCGTAAATTTTTGTTAAATAATAAAATATTATTATTGTATTGTATATTCTTTATGTACTTTAGTTATGATGCTATACAACATTATTGTTTAAACAATTACATAATTCGAGCATAAATGAATAATAAAATCAATTTTGCCTAATAAAGGCAGGTAAAAGAAAAATATGCCTTCGGGGAGGGGGCCATGACCCCATGCCCCTCTCCCCCCGATTGTCCAGAGCAAAGATCAAAGCCAGAAAGGCGGAGGCGGCCGCGCGGAATCGACATCCCAACTTCTGAAAGAAAATGGAAAAACACGCGACAGGAGGGTTTATCGTCGACTCTTTCACAGTTTCATTGTGACACTTGCTGCAGTCAATTAAATAAAATGAAAAGCTTAATGGGTTTCGAAACAGAATTCTTTCAGAGTTAAACGTCATTAAAGTTAGCAGCACGTTGGGTATATTGAATAGGTTTCTTGGGTTTCTTCTTCTGTGGGCCCACATTCTACATATACCCTAAATAAAGAGCTGATACTGTACTTTACCAGGCAATTCTGAAATTATCAAAGATCAAACTCTATGGATAAGAATTTGTGATACCTGATGATTAGATTCACCTTCCTTGTCGTGATAGAAATGTCTGGAGAATTCGAACCTACAATACCAGTGGGCCTTTAACTTTTGTTATAACCTAACTCAAATCTCAGTTCATTCACCCTTCAAGCTGGCCAGACATCCATATATTCCAAACAATGATGACTGACGACCCAACGGGAATTCTCCTCCTTGTAACAGTTTGTAAGTTTACATTTAAGTATAGTATATTTTAATACATGTGTATCATTATATTTACTGAGTGTAGTATATTTATTGAGATATGTACTTGCTGCAAAAAATCAATAAAAAAAACAATTCCAGCTCAGAACGCGTGCATAGGAATAGTGTTAATTGCATGTGTGCTTATATTATCGACCAATTCAATCTTCTTTTCTGCTTTAAAATTAGAAGTAAAGACAGTTTCTTGGTTAATTTTTCGAGTGGTGTTTGTTTGTGTATACTCATATTTGCGCTACATATTTATAGTTTCTTCATTAAAAATAAATGAATGGATAATTTACTGAAATGCTAATTATTGCCAAATTGAGAGAAACATACTACATACAGAGAAAATTGAGGAACAAACTACACGGGCCCAGTTGTGTTCGATATTTTTAAACATTTGATGAAAAAAACTAAAATTCATATTTAATTGAACATAAAATTCCAAAGTATAACCGAAAATTTAAGTACTTTCAGCATTTCATTAAAAAGAAATGCAAACAGGCCATTTTTAGACATGTTCAATGAAAAACGTTTTCCTGGAATGTTGCGGGAGAAAATCAACGTCAAAAATAGTGTGTCTCCCATATAGCTGGTAAAAAAATGACGGAAAATAGCACCTCATTGCACAGCCTCATGCGGAAGCGCCTGCCGCTCAATGCTGTGAACTTCCGGTCGCCAGCGGATAGCGAAGGCCAGCGGAAACAGGTCGCCACTCTCCGACGCCTTTCTTTATCGCCGCCAGGTTCGCTCATTCCGGGCCATAAGCGCCATTTTCTGTAGTATGATGATCTTCAAGTGCAGATATTTAATTATACGTTAGATAGCATTGCAGAATGAATCAAAGATTTCGTTTCCACTTTGCAAACAATAGGTTGCGGATAGATATTTGGAGGAAAATGTTTATTTTAATATTATTATGAAAATAACTCTTTCATGTCATGTGTCGATGTGTGATAACTTGAATTAAGAGTATAACGAGGCTATATTGTAGCAAGTAACATACGACACAAGTGTGATAAAATGTGTACTACAATAGTATATTCAGAAATACTTCGTTTACTTCGTCTCAATAGGAAGTAGAGAATCGAATTTAAATGTTTTTTTTTAACCACACCGCGCGGAAGTAACATGCTTTCCCATCAAGTGTCCCCAGGCATTCTAGTATAACATTTCATTATGCAACAGGTTTATTTTCAGGTTTCCTGGGCAATTTGTATTCAAAATTTGCAAGTAGTGAAAATTATGAGTACAAATGTCGCTGAAAAACCAGTTGGGCATGACAAAATTATCTTTTAGTACACGTGAAAACAATTTTCTTATGAGTCAAAATTATGTAATTTTTCCTGCATTTTATAGGCAAGTGCAGATTCACTTCACAGTCAGCGAAATTAATTTTTCGGAAAGGGGTTTCATTCTTGTTTGAAGATCGAATTTTGTAGGTGTAAGATCCCGGCTTCGTAATATTAATGCAACTCCCTCCAGCAGCATACAAGTACAAACAAAAGAAGCCGACGCCTATGACCGTGCACTGCTCGGTGTCTTCAGCCACTCCCGATCGTCACCCCTTTAGGTTCTATCACATCTTTCCCCACCGCATTCCCATTACAGTACTTTTCAACCCCACGATGTCTCATTCCAACATTCAAAATATTTCTCTCCAAGCCCCGCCCTCCCAGCGTCACGCCCCGCCCGTCTCCAAGCCCCACCCCAATCGTTTCGAACCCTCCTCGCACCACCCCGAGATATCCTCCGTCCCCGCCTCGTCTCCATCCTCACCCCGTCCCGTCACCTCCCCCTGCCCCCGTCACCATCCTCACTTCGTCCCGTCACATCACCACCCCCGCGCCCGTTCCGTCCTCGTCCAGTCTCGACCACATCCCCGTTCCGTCCTTCCTCGTCCCAGTTTCCACCCCTCCCGTCCCCATCTCCGACCGGTCCCCGCCTAGTCCCCACCCCGTGCCCGTTCCGTTCCCGCCCATCCCGTTCCGTTCCCGCCCATCCCGTCCCGTTCCGACTCGTCCCAGTCCCCGCCCCTCCTGTCCCCATCTCCGTCCCGCTACGTCCCCGTCTCCGTCCTGTCCCACCCTGTCCCGTCCTGTCCCGTCCTGTCCGAACATGTTCCAACCTGTCCCGACCTGTCCCGTCCCGGCCCCTCCCGGCGCGCCCAGCCCCGCCCCACCGCCCCCGTCCGCCGCCGGCCGGTCTCTGACCCGCGCACGCCCTCCTCCGCCGCGGCCCGTGACCTTTGCCGGCATGCGGCGCGCGTCCGCAGGACAGCAACTCGGAGTGCGCTCTGCGTCGCATACATTAACATTTCCCACACGCCGCGCCGCCGCTTTCTTCGGCCGCGGCCTTCAGAGGACGCGGTTCGCCAGCCCGCCTTCCGCCTGCGCCTCCGCGGCCCCAGCGCTGCACTGCCCCCGCCCCAACACGCCCCCGCAGCCACACTACGGGATCCAAGGTATCCGGGCACGTCCAAAATGGGGTTATGGTGTGGCCGTGACGAGGGCTTGAACCTCTTGTTTTGTGTGGCACTATCACGGCACTACGTTGATGTTTTAAACACCTTCTTGCTTCCCACTGTTGAAGAACGATTCGGGGATTGCGACTGCATCTTTCAATACGCCTTTCTCTATTATATTGTCTCTTCGATAACGATTCGATACGCTTTATCTCATATATCTGCTTAAGCGTTCAAATTCTAATCTTAACCCGCGTAAATATTCTTTTTTGCGGGTTCAACTAATACTATATTAGGTGACAATTCCAAATAATATGTGAAAGTACAAACGTAGGAGCTATTGTAACACTACTAGTTTTTCTACGAATTCTATCAAAATCTATCTAAAGTTTTCGAAAGTCAGGGGTCTATCCAGTTAAAATGCATTCTATTTGAAGACACTGCAATTATAATACATTCAGCAGCTTGAGACGTTAAGTCTTATCATACAGAAATCATGTCGACCTATATTTTTAGGTTACATACATTAAGTAGAACTGATGCAAACAACGTCACCCATCTAAATTAAAAATAGTTTTTTTCTTTCATATTTTTAAATGCACTCTTTAAATGAATTTCGTAAATGATGTCCGTTAACTCGTAAACATGTAATTGAGACCAGGCATACAATAATTTCTTTCTTAACAAAAATACTTAAGTATATTACATAGCATTTTACATCCACATTTGTACTGAGGTGTGTTGGTAATGTTTTTAGGGAGGTTTCCAAATAGCTTAAATTATTAAGTTTTTTGGTGGTTTTCTTTGGTAGTAATTCTCAATACCTGAATGAATAGCAATTGTTTTAGATCGATAGATTAGGGTACACTATAGTTTTTCATATAGGTGACCTGAATTAGGGAAAAGGCTACAACTTACATGTGTTCTACTTAAGGAATGCAGTTTTACAATCGCTTTTCAGACAGGCATTTATAGAGAATGCCGCACGCATGACTTGCAATATCCACTAAAACCAGTAGCTCCTTTCGTCATTTAACGACAGAGAAAGTGCCATAAGATATGTAGGGCAATTGGTTAGGAGCAAACATTTCGTTAAGGTAAGTATCTCGATTATACTATTAACGAGACAACTCGAAAAAGTTGTTCTCCATTTTACGTACAAGAATTCTAATACCCTGTTATCGAACTTGTACTATTTGCAATGCTTAATGATTCATTGAAACTATTGGTCACTTACATTATCACGCAGCCAAGCGAGGCTGATAGGTAACACGTGAACATTGATTTCGATTTATATTTAGATTTATTTAGTCAAAAAACAGTAAAAACTGTATGTGACGTAGGGGGGAAAAGATTAGCTGCGCACGTTTTCTTGAGTTCCTGAATCCCTCACCGTTATTTCAACTATAAATAGTTTAAAGATGAGTAAAAGTTTAACACAAATAAATAAAAATAAATTTTAAAAATTGCAAGATTAGCAATATTTGAAAAAAATAGTCATTTTCGTTTCCGAATTATGAAAAAGTTATTAGTTTTCGTTCCGAGAAAACTTATGTACCATCGGTAAACGTATTTCAAGAATGATTTTTCTGCATTGCTAACAAAATAGCAACTCGTCCTTACCTCTACTCTTACCATTACAAGTAAAAGGAGAGTTCAACAAAACGTGCGCATAGTGAAGCTACATTTACGTCCTGAAGAAAAACAAGGGGCCATCTCAGCATTTGCTCAACTTTAACAATACCGATTGCCTTTGATGGTTGGTTGGTTGGTTGTTAGTAATTCCTAAAGCGTCAACTACTGGGGACATGTGTCCCATAAGTGCAGTGCATGTGTTTCTCGGGAGGTGGCTGTGATCTTCCACAGCTGGATGGCAAGATCCGCCACCGACCTACTTTCGGCTAGCGGGTTTTCCCTCAACCAGGTATCTCCGACCAGCGTACCACACTCCCAGTCGGGACAAAATGCCAACTGGTCTTTCGTCATATGTGGTAGCGTAGTATTGGTATGTGCATAGATAAGGGGAGAGGATAAGACAGGGAAGAGGAAGGAAAGATCGCGCGGGGGTCCGTGGCCCGTTTGGTAGGGTACTGCTCCAGCATTCGCCTGGTGTTGATTGGAGAAACCACGGAAAACTACCGATCAGAGCAGCCGGTCATTCTCCTTCAGTAAGCGGCTGAACTCGACCTAGCTATCTGGCTAGTGTCGAAAATCTTGCCATCGTCGGTACTACAACCTACTTGCAGGATTTCCCGGTCAGAGACTACAGTGATATCAGTTGATGCCCTGAGTGACCTCTCGCGGTCCGATTTATCTTCGAAGGCTGGAGACTGCAATGCTTGTGTAGCAAACGAACCTGACATTATAGAGCGGCAACAAGTCAGAACATCAGATTAATATACCGAAATACATATCACGTTCGAAGTTCTTAATAGTTTCAATAGCTCTGTAAGCTTCAGAAACTAAATTTCTGCGGAAGAGTTGAAGACGTTTTGGTACGCTCGGACATTTTTTCATAATATTGCAACGGACCAGGCCAATATATTCATACTGTCATTGGCCATAAAATCACGTAACCTCTTGACAGCGTGGGATTGCGTGCCTCCATGCAATCCCACCATCGACTTCGATGTTGCATTAGTGCTCGTTGCCATGCGATCTCATCATCGGTCGCTAAAATGAAGGCGCCGCACACCGGGGCAAGATTCCGAAAAGCGGGATTACACTTAACTTACACTCAACTTACACTCAACTTACACTCAACTTACACTCAACTTACACTCAACTTACACTCAACTTACACTCAACTTACACTCAACTTACACTCATCTTACACTCAACTTACACTCATCTTACACTCAACTTACACTCAACTTACACTCATCTTACACTCATCTTACACTCATCTTACACTCAACTTACACTCAACTTACACTCAACTTACACTCAACTTACACTCAACTTACACTCAACTTACACTCAACTTACACTCAACTTACACTCAACTTACACTCAACTTACACTCAACTTACACTCAACTTACACTCAACTTACACTCAACTTACACTCAACTTACACTCAACTTACACTCAACTTACACTCAACTTACACTCAACTTACAAACAACTTACACTCAACTTACACTCAACTTACACTCAACTTACAGTCAACTTAACTTACACTTAACTTAACAAAATGTTATACAAACTTAATGAAACTTCGTGTACAATGGTTTTGATGAATGATACAATCAATTTGTTTTTTGCCTTTTTAAAATTGGAAAACAGTTATAAGTTCCTCGGACAAATTTGTGAAAACTTCATTCTCTGGTATTTGGCTAATGAACTATGAAAAAAATGCAGCTATTAGCTGTTATTCCGCCTTTCGTGCAGCCCAATGATTGAAACATTTTTAGTCGTCGTCGGTGGCGGCCGCGGCGCCTGGGCTGCAGCGCGGAGTGGCCGCTCCGGGGCGGCGGGTGGGTGAGAGGGAGGGAGAGAGGGAGGGGGGGCGTCGCCCCACTTTCCGCGCAAGGCCGCCGCGCGGGCGGCGCTCTCTCTCTCTCTCTCCTCTCTCCGGCGCGGCGGCCGGCGAGGCTCGAGCACGCGGCCGGCGGCGGCGTCGGAGCAACAGCGTACACCGTTAACACACTGTAGAAGGGAATGTGCTAGTAATATCACAACAACGGCCTGAAGGGGTCCGGGTGGTCGAGATCGCTAAGGCAGTAGTGCCGTAGCGATCTCGGACCGAAGGATCACCGGTTTGAGTCCCGTCTCGGGCATGGTTGTATTGTGTTGGTCATTTTACACCCCTATCATCATAATATCATGCCATCCCCATTGTTACCATACCGTTACACTCAATAGTGGCCGCTGATGACCTAGTACTTGATGCGACCTGAAGGAGTTCTGGCTTTGGTTTCTGGTTGGTTGATTGATTAGTTGGTAGGTTGGTTTATTGGTTGGTTAGTTGCTTGGCAGTTATAGTGTTTTCACTTATTGACGTTGTTGATTGTTGAAATCGCTATGTTACCCGCGGTTGTAAAGATAGAGACGTAAGGATCCTATGAAGATAATTCTGAAGATGAAATCGAGACGTAGAATGTTTGTATGAATGAATCGTCAATCAATCAAAGTAATCTACCTGTATTGACACTTCTCGTGGTGATAGAAAGGCATACTTTGCCGTAATAATCGACGTGACTACGTCAACGGCATTGACACGAGAAGTGATTTACATTCACTGAATGGGTTATGTCGACAGTGCCATCGTCGCAAGTGGTATGAATGCACTTTGGCACAACAGCTCTTTACGAGCTAAGGCCTACCAGCAGAACCCCGGCCTTGAGGCCGTGAGTTTAGGGATATGTCTGGTTAGCACGAAGCCATTCCTACGCTGTATTTCTGGCATTCTCAACCTGAGAAGTGAGCTTTCTCAACGTTACACAGCAACAGATTCTGGGACATTGTAAGGAAAGCGCACAGTTAATTTTTGCCTCAACCGGGAATCGAGACCGAGCTTGCGCCGTGGAAAACGAGCACGCTTACTAACCAGCCACCGAGGGCACGTCGCAAGTAGAGGCAATATTCAATTACAAAATGGGTTAAGAGCTCTCATTCGTCATCTGAGTGCTCCCGCGGTGGCCAAAAGGCAGCTCCACACATTCGGCATTCGCCGAGCAGCGAGCTACCGCTTACCCAATCCCGAACAGCTGATGTGTTCGGTGAATGTTCGCTCCCTTCGATGTGCCCTATAGGCGGCATCACACATTCGGCATTCGCCGAGCAGCGAGCTACCACCTACCCAATCCCGAACAGCTGATGTGTTTTCCGAATGTTCGCTCCCTTTGATGCGTCCTAAAAACCGACACGCGGTGGGTAGGGCGAATACCGAATGTTCGGCGCTCGGCGAATCGCAAGTGCCCCGTCCACACCACTCGGGATTCGACGAGCGGTTCCGTGGGATTCGCAGAACGCTGAATGTGTGGAGCCGCCTTTAGAGTCGGCGGGGGAGGTCGGGGCGCCGCACCGCGTCGCGCCGCGCCGCGCCGGGTGTTAACCCACATCCGCCGTCGCCCGCGGCCGCCCTGGCTGCCTGCCTAATTGCTGCGGCGCGAGGCACCACATGTCTGGGCGGCGCGGTGCGGCGCGGGGGCGTGAGTGGGTGGGTGCCGAGTGAATGTAACGGAGGTGCGAGCCGTAACAAGGGCGGTGGCTCGGGCGGGAATGCAGGCGACGGCGGCCTCTGCGGCGGCGGTGCAAGCGGAAGCGGCTGCAGCTGGAAACAAAGGGTCTCAGGATTCTGACTGCACCTGGACTGGCGATTACGAAATGATCTATTAACTGAGAGGGGATTATTACTGTGGCATGGAAAAGTCGTTTCGACCTTGCCGGTATACTCTTTTTATTGCGGTAATAAATTTGATTTTTTTGATATTATTTGCTACACAACTAAGTGGAAAATGGATTTTGGAAAATATATGCAGTTTCGCAAATGAAAATATTATTCATTTAAATAAAAAAAATTATTGACAGCCGTCAATGTGATTATATTTTGCTTCATACTTTTAAAAACGTTAAGTATGAACTATTCGAATGTGTATTCGTTACGTTAATATATAGCATCATGTTATCAAGTGGCCCAACCAGGGTTTTCTTTTGGCCTTCATGAGTAGGAAGCCGCCGACATGATGTTGTAAAAAATGCATTTATTCTTCATTTAAATTTTATTTTATATTGACAGTTATTTAAAACTATTCTACGGACCTGTTAATGAAGTTTGTTACTGTTGAAAATGAGTAAAAACTATAGTTGTCAATTTGTCCCATCGGCTTTTGCGAGCGGGATGCAGCTCTCTTCCTTGAGGTGACACTAATGCCACACAATCAAGCTTAATTAATTTTACGGCTCTTAACCAATAATACAACTCTGTTCAGAATCGACTGACAAAGAACCGAAGTACAGACAGAAGTGTCAGGAACGCGAGCGCCGGTCGCAGTGGATTAACCACGGGAGCGTAACGATTTAAAAAGCTCTCCCGATCCACAAGTCTCGCTCCGCTGGAATTCGGAGCCGGTGAAGGATGCATTAAGTAAAAGGTCGACCCGAGGCGGAGGCAAAGAAGTCCTAGACAGTTATGGCGCGATGCTGAGTCAGACAACTGTAAAAAGAACGCAGCCGGACGCAGCAAGCAAACTGGAGAAACGCTCGAGCTACTGCAGGAATCCCGCAAATCCTAATCCATTAATCGGGAAATTCAGGACAATTGGAAATGGAATTCAAAAGTGGAAAAATTAATGTTTGGTAAAGTTGAAGACACATTAAATTAGGTTGTTTACATCTTAATAAATTGTAAATCTGTTGTTGCGTTCGCTATAAACCTGAATACACAGTAGGAGACTGTTAAATGCCAATTCAGACGGTCTCTCTCATCTAGCCTCTCATCTAGAACTCTGTAACTTGAAATCTCATCACTAAGTTCTCCAATGACTTTTTAGAAACATATCGATAGCTGATTTGCAATATAGCTCCGAATTAATAATAGTAAATTGTAAAGTCATTCCCAGTACGTAGTTACTAAATGAGTCACTATTGTTACATGATGTGAGATCTCTTAACCAAGATTGATGGGAATGCATACGTAAAAATATTCAAGTGTCCTTTTCTTTAGACAGAAACACTTTTTATTACTTGTTACTTTCATAATGTATAACGCGCATTGAATTCTTATTGTTCAAACAACAAATATTATAACTTCCGCAATTAGTCCGAAATTACGATCTCTATGAGTGATGGTTTCCCTTCATGTAACATACAGCAAGATTAAAAGCACACCAAAAAGTGTTTCCCGCACTTTAAAAAGTAGTACTACTTTGTAAAGTATTTGAAAATTGGAAACTAAATATCACGTTTGCACCACATCTCCAGTTGTATACAATTTCTAACAAGTTTATGGCTCGAGGAGATCCAAAAGAATTTACAGCGGCCCTAAAATGAGCCCACGCTCCCTTCCACACACGCCCTACAGGCAGTGAAGGTCAGGAGTGGAGGACGCCTTGGAACAGACGGTTGAGGTGGACGACAGGGGGCTGTCTACTACGTCGGAATCCAGATTTACCTTCAGCCGAGGGATAGAGAGTCCAGCATTAGAAAGGGAGTTAATTGTCCGCCCTGCTGCAGTTGGAAAGTGCTGAAAGATCTTAAGGAATGACAGGCTCTAATTCCCAGCGCTCTTTACGTCAGTGTCAAACGCGACAGTGGGCGGAAAGAAAAATGAAAAAGTTATTTTCTTAATCTCCATATTTGCTTTTGGCCTTATCTTGGTGAAAGGAAACATAACCATTATTTTGATCACGCAATATAAATCGTATTTTTATTCAGATTGTGAAAGAAATATTTTTACAACTAGAAATTCTAAAGTTTTGTTACTTTCTATTAGAAATGAATGAATTCCCAATCTCTTATTTAAAAAAAAAATAATTTACTTAGAGAGAGGATAATATTTCCCTGCACTTCAACATATCTTAATTACAATTATAAAAAAAATTGTAAATGAAAGCCATTTGCAACGATTAGACGTATGTTATCATATAAGTCCCAGCACTACGGAAGTAACCATGGTTGTAACCACGAACAAGGTCTCATGATAAGCCAGTGCATATTTATAACAATTGAAAGCGCGTTCGATGCGTAAGATACGGAGACACGACCAGATGAATCGAACTCAATAGAAAACCGTTGTGCACGTCAAGAAAGAAATAAAAAGTACTTTGCAAAACTTCAGCAGCGGACGCCTCTCGACCCCATCCCGTCATGGCGTCCTACTCGAGGCGCAGTAGAACTTAGCCGCCGCAGCGGCGCATTGTTTGTTTGTTTGTAATTGACTGTGATCTGTGACTTAGTTAAAAGAATAAGCAGTTTTTTCACACCTTCATTACGTAATTAAATGAAAAATAAAAATAATTGATACTGTAAAAAGCTTTAATATACTTGGAAGGATATATGAAAGCGCATATAAGTTGAAAAGTTGATTATAAAAACAGTGATAAACTATGAAAGATAGGTGTATTTTCACTGCTTGAGTGACAATGTTTCCGAGGCTGGAATGTCTAGCTTTGAGGGTGTCGTATGGCTGTAAGCCATATTGATGAAAATATTATTTCACGTGGTTTCTAGTAATTTCAAGTATCTAGAACTGATAGTTTTCAATAAATAATTATGTTTCAAAAATTAAATTATTTGGCGCCTTTGTGCGCGTTTGGGCCCTGTTCGGACCACCGTGCGGCCCAGACACCGTTGTTCAAACAACGAGAACAACAATCACATGCATTATGCATGTATGCTAATGCGGCGCCGCGGCGTCCGCGGCAGAGGGACCCGCGATGTGATGTGATGTGATACGAAGTGATCGCGGCGGTGACGTTAACGACGCGTGGGGGGCGCGCACGGCAGAGCACGGAAGCGGCCGCCGCCGCCGCTGCAGTGGGCCACATCACGCCCCGTTGCACCGAAAGCGGAAAAACTCACTTGCTGTGGGTTTACAGCCAAGACTTTCAAGCGGCAAGAAATGTTTCGTGTTTGGTCACGCATTGAAATAAAATAAATCAACGTGAACCGATTTGAAAGAGGAAAAGGGAATCACAACAAGTTACAAGCCATGAACATGTCGTCGATGACGCATGAGCTACAATCTCCTGCACCAATTTAATTGGATTTTAGAATATACGACAGATCAGTTTTAATTATTTTCTTCGTAATGTTACAGATTCTATTAACAAATTATGAAAAAATACTTCTATTTATTGTAAAAAATTACACAATAACTTTAAATTATTTATGTTTTTAGAGTAATTAATATTTTAATGTTTTGTTATGAGATAGAAAAAAGGAACATTTTTACCAGATGTGGAAAAATTAAAAATAAATCAATATTACGTCACACTAAACTAACACCCCCTGCCCCTGTGTAACACAGCGTAACGCGGCCTCGAAACCCTCCCCCTTTTAGCGTTACGCAATTTATGAACGACTCCTAATTCTGAAATATTGCTTATTTAAGCGTGCCGTGGCTAGACGCAAGCCTTGCAGAATCGAGCAATTGCGCGGTTAGTAGAAATACCACCTTAGCGATCGCGCATGCGTACACAAAATCGCGCGAGCGCCCGAAGGTTGAACAATAAATGGAAATATTTTTTATCACATTTTCATTCTATTTGTACGATTACGAAGATAATATTATAACCTTGTGTGAAGTATATTCTAGAATACGTTTAAATTCGCGCAGAAGACTCTTGCCCATGCGTCAACCACGACGGCGTGTATACGGCTTGCGATGAAACCTTTTCTCCCCTATCCTTCACCCACAACTTGCCCCCAATTTTATTGTTAGGTGCAGTCAGCCAACTAATTCCGACTTCAGTTATCATTCATTTGAATCTACAACACTAATGAAACGAATTCAACTAGATGCAATGTGCTATAATTTATTTTCACTACTTGCATTTACAAGGGGGGGCGTTGTCAGAAGCGTTACGAAATTATTTACGCGGGGGGGGGGTCAAGCGGGCGATACGAGTGCTTAACAGGGGGGAGAGGGGGCATTGAAAATACCCCAAATTTGCGTTTTGTAATTTATGGGCGGCCCCTTCCCTTTTCGGCGGAATCGCCCGCCGAATCGCGTGGGCGTGGAGGGGGGCGGCGGGTAGAGCAGAGGGTGACGGAGTCGTGCAGCCGGGGCCGTTCACGTGGGCGGCGGATACGCCAAGCCTTCACTTCACTACGCGCGAAGGCCGCGGAGGAGACCGCAAGCGACCTCCAGCCCCACAACTGCAACGAGCGTTTATGATGTGAAACGAATGAAGGGTGAAAGAGCAGAAAGAAAATGTATTTTTTCGTTCTCATTTGAATATTTTTAATTATTATTTTGTTATGCTGTTAATTACTACATTATTCATTACCAATTTCTATGTTTATATGATTTTGAATAATATTAATAAATAAATAAACTTAAAATTTTAAGCTGTTGAAATTATTTTCCAGTTGCACAAATAATTAATTTTTCAATACAGATGAATGGAACGTAGATTTTATATTTCTAAATTATTTATTTTGGGTCGCTTTATAAACAGTTATAGTTATTAGCGACCACTATTAATTTACATCAGAGCTACATTTTATAAATTGTAATACAGAGAAATATTATATTCAACAATTTTTTACAATAATTCAGACCATTTTATCAAGACCAGCAATATAAAGATGTTTTAAAACTAATTTGCAACCTTCAATTGAATTAATTATTTCATTTATATCTTGCTAGATGCCAAGAGAGTTTCTTAGAATTTCTTTGTTTTTGATTCTTTGAATTATAACATCTAATTTTTGGCCTTCATATGGCCACAATTTGCTCCTGACTTGCAAATATTTCCAAAACGACCCACGTACTTTACACATATTTTTATGAAATATAGTTTTAACTTCATTACACATTACACATTGATTACATATCTGTTATTTTTTCTTGTTATTTAAGGTCGCGTCAAAATCTAAGTACACAATAGCGACCACTATTCGTTTTAACGTTACGGGTAACTGAACAGGGGTGGATCCAGCCGATCCGATCATTTGGAGAATCATTTAGATCATACATAGATTTTCGTTAAATAATAAACATTTTTTATTATATTGTATATTTTTGTAGTGAGTATATAATATTACACAATATTATTTATTAAATATTTAATTAATTTTAACATAAACACATATTTAAGTCAATTTTGCGAAATAAAAGAAGGTAACAAACGAAAACTCTAGGCCTTTTTTCGGAGGTCGCATGCCCCCCTCTGGATACGCCACTGTGAACTACATGAAATGATATGGTGTTGGGGGTTGTAAGGATGAACACCAATACAACCATGCCCAAGGCGGGATTGGAACCCGCGATCCTTCGGGCCCGAGATTGCTACGACACTCCTGCCGAATTTCCTAGCTGACGGAGAAAGTGCCAGTGTGCGGGGCGTGAGTCGCGCGGGAGAGGCGGGGGGGGGCGGGGACGGCGGCAGCGACAGCGTGGGCGAGCGGAGTCGCGTCGAGGCCGTGGGCTGCGTGGGAGAGGAGGAATGACCGAAAGGGCTTGGGCAGCGCAGCGCCGCGTCGAGCCGGACGACAAGGAACGGAACCGGCTGGCGGCGGCGGCGGCGGCGGCGGCGCGGCCTAGACCTACTTCCGGAGCCGCGGGGCAAGGCCGCGGTGGTTCCGGGCGCTGTGACTTTCCAGGGCGCGCCCGCGCCCGCGCCCTCTAGCGGCGGCATCGGCGGACGCGCTCGCCTCTACGTGTTCTTTCCTGCTTTCTCGCTGTCTTTCTCTTTCCTCCAAGGCAGGCTACCCAATCTGCTGGCTCTTGGGCGTGGAGTCGTTCTTCACAGTTTCCGTTTCCTTGCCGTTTTTCCTTTCTCTTTCCTCTACCTTCTTTTCTTACCTATGTTTCGACTCGTTTGTTTCTTTTTAGTTTCTTTTGATCCTTAGGTTTTTGTCTTTCTTATTTCTTCCTAGTCTTTCCTTTTCCCCCCTTGTTGAACCTTGTTGTCTAACTCTTTTCCTTCTTTCCCAACCTTCAATATACCTAAAATTAGCTTTACCTCCTTAATATAGTAAGAGACAGAGCCCTGAACAAGTGTTTTGGTATCGTTAATACGGTAAGAGTTGTTAGCTTATATAATTTTTTGCGCTGTATTAATTGTCTATGAAATGCAACTGAATGAAGATGTACGTCAGTCTATATCAAGTCAACATTGTCCTCAAAGTGATTACATATCATGACAATTACTTACGATTAGGAGGGCTGGCACTGTGTGTGACAAAGGTATTGTCGGTTCTTTACCTGAAACAAAAGAAACAAATTATTGTTGAGAAGATAACAAAAGTTGCATTTATGTTATGTTAGTTATGTTTTTTCGTACTTTAAGTCTTACTTTTACATTTTTCAGTGTATCGTGGCTTTATTTCAAAGCAATGTGAATCAAGGATACAATTGAAAACAATGATACAATCTCAAATAAGGATTCAATTTGGAACTCGACTTGCAGACATATTGTGCCCAACATTTCTTTTTCTTTTAAAATAAAAAAAATAATTATTATATTATTACTGACTGATCGCTGAATTAGACACACGTTCTTGACGATTAAGTTGACACAACTTCTTCGAAAATAGGGTAATTGTTAGATAAAAAGCGGGCACTTCAATAATACAGAATTACTATATGTATCATGCGATCATTCACATCTACAAAACTAGTGAAATACAATCCCTTTCCCATTTGTTTGATAGATAGTTGTGATGCGCGAGAGAAGGAAAATAATTTAGCCTTCATTTTCAGTGTTACAATTTAATCATTAAACATAACGAAAGGATAATTTATTCAACACTAAGTTTAATGTTTCTCTGAAAATATTAATTGAAATTGAGAAGAGTTTAAGAGGTTCATTTATTGATAACTAAAACTGTATAAAGCTTGAAAATACGTATTTCGCTTCTTTCACAACTTTTTTACTGTCTTTATGTTCATTACATCACATTTTACATGTCTCCTGAGACCATAAGAAACATTAAGCGAGAAAAGTATTATGACAAGCAATTATTCCCCGATAGTTAAAAGGAAAATAATAACGAGATACTGAGTTCAACGAGCTATGCTTAATTTAACTCCAAATTTGGCCTATGTGAGGATATTTCGTTATGTTTAAGAGATTTTCATGGTTTCGAAGGCGCCCATCTCAACCGTATCTCAAATTACAGTTGAGGAATATCGTGGTTCTGCCTGTTTAATGAGACAACCAGATGGTAGTAAAGACTTGCAAAAATGCAAATTTGAAGAACACGATAACGGGAGAAAGATAGGACCATTTGACCTGCTGTTATAGAATTCTTTCCATTTTCATTTTGTGGCTGCCATTCGCAATTGGTCAACTTTATTGTTTGCCAGCATTAACTATTATGGTGTTCATGGAAATTAATTACGTTCAATATCATTACAGTCCATTGTTTCAAAATTCAGCCAATTCGATGGCGAACTCCCAGAACTCTCAACTTTGAAATTGTCACTTTGATTTAATGCGACATAATGTTGTAAACTGTTATTATTTATGCAGTGCCAAAATATTTATTAGCAACGACAAAAAACTTTTTTATGTCTTAAAGGTAATGACAAAAATTAGTATTAAACATTATGCACCCATCTCCGTATTATTTTAGATATTGCGTTTTTAAACAGGCAACCGTTCACAATCAGTCTCAACAAACTGAAATGTATTAATCTGAAATGCGAAACAATTCCAGGAACAGACAATCGGAGATAAACGTCTGCGAAAAAAACCAGAATCAGTAAGTTCGACGCCCCGGCTGTGTGCACCGGCATGACACCGGTCGCGATACGGGATTCCGCCGGGCGGGTTTTCGGGCAGAGCAGCGACACGTCGCAACGGGACGGCGGCCAACCCGCCACCGTTTCGGCACGCGGCGAAGCCCCGCGCATCGCGGCTGGCACGCACCCGCACGCGCGCACGCGTGACCGCGTAGCGGCGGCTCAAGCTGCCTCCACGCGCACGCGCAGCCAGGGAAGATTATTCCGCGGTCCCACGGAAGGATTGATGGTAATAAATGATTATAAGAAAATTGTCTTTATTTGTGGAGATGCTCATACCTTTAGGCCTGCTCTTCCGCCTAACCGCCAAGTTAAATATATATATAATTTCAGATACTATGAAGAAGATAGAGGGGGCCAAGAACTTTAGTATTACTTCTGGGAGAGCAAACTAGGGATCATTCAGGCATGCGTACGGATATTTATTTTGAATTCTTCATCTTCTTCTTGTTCTTCACAACTTTTCAACTGTCTTATGTTCATTACATCACATTTTACATGTCACCTGAGACTCGTTCATCTCGTTCTTCTCGTTCTTATTGTTCTGCTTGTTGGACCTACTGATCTTTCCATTCTTCCACTCTTTGGTGGTCGACCAACATCTGAAAGGTGATAGGGCTACCTCAAATCTCAGCCCTCTCACCTCTCAAACTTCTCAAAAATCCCCGAATTACCAAACATGAATTCAAAACATATATCCATACTGCATATTCCTGAAGAAATTTGATAATATAGTTCCCGATTGAGGACCCGAATGAGACTTCCTCTCCCTTGTAATAGCGTGTACCTTTTACTTTATGATAAACAGGTAAGTCTCCAAATATTGAGGCAGGGCAAAATACCTTATGGAATTTTTGGATCCGAAAAGCAAAATATTAATGCCTAAAAACAAGCAAAATATAAGGAATTGCGAAATGACACAAATGAAAACGAGTCATTTAAAATGTAAGGTTTCAGAAAATCCAAACATTATATGGAATAATCAAATTTTGGACAATTTACAATTTTTTAAAAAACAGAGCATATAAAGAGCTCAAGACATTATTGACAGGACACAAGAGACGCGTGATACATGGTTGTGGTGTGACAAGAGGGCATAGATGTACAGTAATTACAATCAAACATGTGAACTGGTTAAGACAGATCGTAAGTGAAAGCGAACAATTTTAGACAGAACTAGTTTGGATTTTGTAGCGGGAGGATCGATGGCCGTCAGGGCGATGAGGGAAAGTATTTGTTGTTGAGTTCGTGTTAGATAGAAAATGGACATGTGCCCCGCGAGTATGAAAGAATAGGGAAGATAATGAAATATTTCTTATTAGCAGGAAAATAGTAATATTAGTGGAATATTGAGGTCGCGAATGGTACCATAAACTTAAAGCTAAAATCAGTGTGGTAATGAGAGAAGCTCCAGTTGGAACGATGGAACAGTTACTGATTTCGTTTACAACTCCAAGATTGGTGGAAAATCTTCAAAAGGGTAGTTTAGACAATTAGAGGGAGAGAGACTTTAACAAAAAGATTGTAGCAAGGCTAAGTAACATTTAGTTATATGATAATATTAAGATAGAAAAATAATTGTTATGTTGCTTTTTTATAGAGATTCGATGGCCATCAAATAGGTAACCTTTAGAAAAATATAATGAAATATTGTTGAACTTTAAAACCAATAGAAATTGAAATGAAGAAGCAATAATAACTGAAAAGGAATATTTCCTAACAAAATAAAATTATTCACCATCCGAATACTCGTACGAGCGATATTTTCTAGCCCACAAGAAAAATGACAATACTCTAAGAAAATGTAAGTATGCTGACGCCCACAACTTTAATAAAACCTAGAGCTAGCCACTCCATTATATTTAATTATAAAATAAATTGTAGAGACAAAATATAGTGTAGTTAAATTATAAAGATAGAGATTTTATAAGAGAGAAATTACGAGTTACTACAATGGCAGGCCCAAAGCGGTGCAGTTAAATATTGTAAATTTAATTATTATAGGGTGAAATTTATGAGATACCACAATATACATTAACAGTTACATATATTGAATTTTGTATTTTTTCTCCAAAAACAGTAAAAAAAGGTAGTTTGTGAAATGTGGACCAATTTGGTCCAATTTATACGCAAAAAAATTTTTTCAGGATCATCTCCCAAAAGTATATCGGAGATAGGCTACTGTATGTGCTGATGAGCCATAAAAAGAAGTAATTAAAGAAAAGTTGGGTCACTGTATGTTTCTACTGTAAGTTTGACGGGCTAGGAGCTTTTTATTCGATTGTCTTAACTTCGGTACCATTCATGGTCAGGATCTTAAATACAATCTAATTACATATTGTGCGCCACTCGTTCAAGTTCATATAGTAAGGAGTTTACAATAAGTTTTGCCTGTTTTGCTCGCTTCAATATCTCATTTTCGAATATGTTTTGCACATAATGCTTCTACTTAATGAAATGCAATTAAAAAATCAACGTTTGACATGATTAAAAACAAGAAAGGAAAATAACTTTGTCCTGAAAAATGTCACATAAATGCACGCTATTCTTCACGATTGTCAAAGGGCAACGTTTCGTTTCTTATTATACTCATTTACAATTGAACGAAGGTGGAATTAATGATAATCAATTTATCATGTGATGAGATGCAGTGGAATAGAGAACGATATTTTTAATGAATGTGAATGAATATCATTTACCTATGACACAAGGGATACGTTTAGTCTACTAGTTCCATTCCACGATACTAAATAAAGGAAACCTATTAACATATAACGTCTGTACCTAATTATTTACTACAAAAAATTAACCAGATATTCCTGGAATGTTTAGGAATAATTTTGTTTCTAAATGTTGGCTTGTAAATTTTATTAAAATATACAAACTGACTCAATTAAGTGTATTTATTGTAACCAATACATTTTAGTTAGCATAGTTCCTAAAAAAAAGTGAATAACTGCATTCGAGTTAACAAATTATTGAAACATTTAATATATTTTGATCCACTCACTAACTGGATGTATTTTATTTCTATCTCAGTAATATTATCGTTTTTAAGTTTCTTTTGTTGGACAAGGGCCAACACGAAGTATATATTGCAGAAATGTGGCTGGACACACTACTATGATTCTCATCAAATTGGCGCAGAACAATTAAGTTTAAGATGCTCATCTCGACCAGCGGACAATAAACGAAGTATGCCAGAGTCTGCAATCTCATTCTACCAAAGTGCTATTAATAAGAGGACAAATGATGGGCAACAATACCCTTTTCAAGATAGAAGTCATCGCAATTTGTCCAGCGGTCGCTTGAACAAAGAAGATAACGTTCAAGTATCACCTCTACGGATTCGCTCAATTGCCGATCCCATCAACTCCCGTCTCTTTTATGAATCGTGTATTTAGGTCTCAGCCGAACCGGCAGAAAATGTGCTGGCAATGAATAGTACAAAGAAGTTATTTCATTGAAAAACCGTAAAAAAATTATTGTTACCGTACTCACTACAAGGAAAAAATATAATTTAGAATGTTTTAATTTATTATTTGAGAATATACATGTCGAAAATAAGTTTTCTACGATGCCTAGAATTAAACATTTAATAACGAAATTATGGGTTTTGTAGTGTGGTCTGAAAAATATTTCGTATTTCATTCTCAATCTTATATTTGGATATGAATACCTTGATTTCATTTTCACGCCAAGGGATCGGTGTGTGTCATAATATGTTTGAGTTATGTAGTTACAAAAGATAAACCAAGTTTTTCTTCTGCACATGGAATATATTTTTGTAATGGTTGCAAACATTCCGTACAAGAACGGCAGCCACAAAAAGACTGTCTGAGAACGATGATATTTGATCATGGATTTACATTAATGCATGTTTAAGTCCCTTCGATGATGTTTATGGGATACACCACACAAAAATCATGAATGTCTCGGAAAATTTGTCACTTGTATCCGAGAAATTCATTATTTATTAATGGCAGATCCTGCAAACCAGAAACATTTCGCTGATACACATTTCTCAATGAACTGATTGCATTACGCAGAAAAACATAAATATTCCCATATATCAATTTATTTTCAGAGCTGGAAAAAGTTGGTGTGAACAGGGGGGCATACACTAAATGAAAATATTCTTAAAACTAGCATATTCGTCACCTCAATATTTTATCACTTCGACCTTGCATGCTTCATGAAAATAAATATTCGTTATCCAAACTTCGTTTCGCTTTTCCCCCTTTGGAGTTAGTGGCCAGAGACAGAGGAAGCACTACTGAACCTGTCGCATATGACGGATTGCTCAACGTGACACGTGTAGCAATGGCAACGTGCAGAACCCGCATGAATTTGGGGATGCGGGGTTGCGAGCAGGAGAGAGAGAGCAGTTGCCGCTGCATCGTAATATCAGGTCGATGTGCTCCACAAGGTTAGTTTTGACACCTGTATCACGCCGGCTTTCACAAAATGGCGTTTATTTGTATCCTTAAAACAAAACAATAAAAATCATTCCTGTTTGAAATGAAAAAAAAAATATGGCGTAAATATACTGCGATTTATTCAAAGCTGCATCTGGTTGGTCATCAGCTGTTACGGTGCTATCCAATCGCGACCTTACACGTCACTACAGTGACGTCACTATGGTGGCGTTTTTTACCTTCCAATTGGATGACACTGAAACAGCTGATTTACATTACAGACAGCTATGGAAAATCGTAGTAAAATATATAGTGCGGCAGGAATGTCAATCTGCACTGAGCCTGTGTTCAATTAAAAATAGTATTTATGTTGGTAGTAACCAGATCGCTGGGAAACAAGTGATGGGGACAACACTTCCATAATCATTTGTGGTTGTAGTGTGCACGAAATTTACGTTTTCTTTTGTTACAAGCTGTACCTCGTGTCTCCAACATAATTTCTGTTGCTAGCACTCTCACCAGCAAGATGTCAGTGTGGAGAGATTTTACTGGCTCGCTGTAGTATTCTCACCCATCTTCCTGCTTAAGTTAAGAGTTATTATTTCTTTTACAACGAATATACTATTGTTCTTTCAAGAAAGTTACAAATGATCAGCATTTCTTATAAACTTTTAGGTATTTCTCTAATAGATGAATTCAAAGGAAAACGTTTGGAAAACTTATTTCTTTGACCAACTTCAAAACAAGAATAGAGTTATTATTTCAGCCTATAGATCGTGTGAATGTTGTACATATAATTTTCTAACCATTCTTCTGATTTTGTTTTTCCTGAAGAATACGACCATGAAATTACAATCCTAATATATGCTCCCTACTCGAGACTTATAGGTCATGATTGTGTGCTGAGAAACACACTTCTTACAATAGTGTGATTACGTCTTGGCACCCATGGCAGTGGCTAAATCTTCGATTGATTGGTTGATTATTTCGTATCTCCGGGCACGTCAACTTCTAAGGTCATTTGAACCGTAAGTGTTGAGCATCCTTTTTTCACGGAAGGTTGCAGTGGTGTTTCCCTGCTGGAAAGTGAGACCCTGACCTACTCGTAGGCTTTACGGAGTTTCCTTCTCCAGGTATCTCCACGGGCGAGGCGCCGCCCCAGCCGGGCCAACCGATCAGTCTCCCAGCATCTGTAGTGGTACAGTGCACGTAAGTGTCAATATGTGTAGGTAAGGATGGGACAAGGAATAAGAATGAAATATGTCGCAAAACTACTGATCCGAGCATCCAAACGCAAGAATTTTCCTCCATATAATGGCTGAATTCGTGGAGTAGTACTAAAATCTTTTCACACTCGAGATGTTTAGGCGGTTTCGTCGGCAACATCAACACTGAAGTTTTCAAACATGAACATCACACCATAAAGCTAATGTCTGGTAAAACTCTGACAACCAGTTTGCGGTTCTGATATCGAGGTTGGTCGATATTTGGGCAGATGAAGCGAACATTATGTCACTAGTTAATATGGCTGCAATATCGTCATCGTCTCCGCAGAAATTCGTAGTTCGAGTTGTGGACTAAAATGTAGTTGGCTCATCTCTTTGTCTGCAAAAGATGGTCTACAACATTTATTTGATACGAAGATCTGTACTTTAACTGATATTTAAGTTAAAAGGTCCTTCGAAAATACCCTTTTTTCACTCAAGAGCATGTACCAATTTATGGCAAAATTAAAAAGAGCTTCTGTCAAGCTAAGGGACAAGAAACTGATGATCTCATCAAAAGTCTTGATTCAATTGCCTCTCAGCCATGTCGTATAAATACCTTATTAGAATAGAAAACAATATATAAGTTATTTGTGTGCAATTTGTTTTTACAAAAATGTGCTAACATCCACGACTAATTATATGAATTAAATTATAAAGAACAAATAACTGTTACATAATGTATTAACTAAACGTGTTAAATTTCTATACTTACAGACTAATAGTTTTTATCTTCTTGTTTTTTTACTTTGTTCAAACATATTGCAAAGTGATTTTGATGAATCTCAAGTCGGCATAGATTCTATTGGTGATGGCTTTGATTAAGTCTTTGAAGGTTCGACATTTTAGGTTGGTGTGATGCGTATTATCTCTGACGTACCACGATGCTCTCAAAGTTGCAGAGAAATATTTTGCTTGGAATGTTTGCTGAATTTTATGGTGGAATTTACTTGCAGCTTCGAAAGTTGTATTCCATATGTCCGTAGTAGCTTGACATATAAATAAATATTTTTTGTAGAGAATATTACGATAGTGTTTTCTAATTGCCTAAAAATGTCTGGTATTTAAAATATAATTCATGTATTAATTTAATTAATTATTTTTTTGTTTGTTATTTTCATTTTTTCTACGTTCTGTCATCTTCATCCAAAATCACTGAGCAAAATATCAGCGAAAGAGTTGAAAATGTAACATTTTTATTTAAAACTTTGGAGTCAAAGACACAAACAATTTGTTTAATTACCTATCTTCAATGTTAAGAAATATTTCTTCTACTTTTCTCAAGCAATTGCTAAGAAATTGAATGACGAGATGATCGAACTATTGGGAGTAAATGGCAAGGAACGTAATACGAACTATGCCGGAAGAACCCACATACCATTTTCCTAACCCCTCGGTCGTGGAATACATTATCAAATGAGGTCTTGAGTTGGTTCTTTTATCGACATGCTGCTCATCCAATGAGAGCGCGTAACCGGGAAAAGAAATCGCATCGAGACCCTCTCCGAGGCGAAGCGGCGTTGCCACACCTTGTGGAGCGTGATCGAAGGGGTCGGGTTACGTCCGTGGGGCGGCGCGAGGGCTGACTCCCCACCCACCCGCCGCTTTCTCCGAGCCAGCGCCAGCCGCACGGGAGGATCCATCGTGCGATCTGGGGCCTCGGAGATCCGCCCCGCCCCCACGCGCCCCGTCCCTCCACACCCCGCTCTGCCCCGTCCCGCACCCCGCCCGACTGTCCCGCACCCCGCCCTGCCCCATGCCGCACCCCAACCGACCCCGTCCCGCACCCCGCCCCACCCCGCCCGACTCTGTACCGCACCCCGCCCGACCCTACGCCGCCCGACTCTACCCCGCCCGACTCTACCCCGCCCGACTCTACCCCGCCAGACTCTACCCCGCCCGACTCTACCCCGCCCGACTCTACCCCGCCCGACTCTACCCCGCCCGACTCTACCCCGCCCGACTCCGTACTGCACCCCGCCAGACCCCGCCAGACCCCGCCAGACCCCCCCCTGTCTCGCTTCACCTTCCCCCGCTTACTTCATTTTCACAGTCGCATAATTTGTAAGTACCAGTGGCGATTTCTTAGCGGAGGGAAAGAGAAAAGTTTTTCTTTAATATTTTCTTCTTATGTAATGTAATTACCAAATAAAATGTTTGCTTTAAGGTTTGAGGGAAAATGTACAATTTAGAGGAACGAGGAAATTTACCTTGAGCGCTTTTTAAACGACGCGATATGGCTCTGAGGAAGAACTGTCAGCCACTTCTCCTCCACAATCAGCTGTCGATGCCCCTCTTCTCAGAGCACTCGTGCAGGCAGAAGAGGAAATGTTGTATACTCCTGTGCGCCACATGGTCGGTGCGGGGGGGGGGGGAGGGGATCGCTGCAGCGGAGTGCAACGTCGGCTTCTCGCTCAACGACGGCGCATTCCACGAATGGCTGCGCGCTGCAGACGGCGCGGGAGCGGCGCTAACAAGCTGTTCCTCTCGGTTGCGGAGCGGCCGCGGGCGGCGGGGAGCGTGCGGTGGGCGGGGGGCGTGCGGTGGGCGGCGAGCGGTAGGCGGCAGGCAGCGTGCAGCGGGCGGGGTGCGGCGGGCGGCTGGCGGCGGGCGGCGGGTGGCGAGTAGTGGGCGGCTTGGGAAGCGAAGAAGCAGGGAAGCCAGGAAGCGGGAACGTGGAGAAGCAGGGATGCGGTATAATGGAAAAGCCGGGTGGCGGGGAAGCGGAGTGACGGGGAAGCGGGGCGGCGGGAAAGCCGGGCGGCGGGGAACCGGGGCGGCGGAGAAGCGGGCGGCGGGGAAGCGAGGTGACGGGGAAGCAAGGAGGCGGGGAAGCAGGGCAGCGGGGAAGCGGAGCGGCGGGGAAGCGGGGCGGCGGGGAAGCAGGGCAACGGGGCGGCGGGGAAGCGGGGCGGCGGAGAAGCGAGGCGGCGGGGAAGCGGGGCGGCGGAGAAGCGAGGCGGCGGGGAAGCGGGGCGGCGGGAAAACCTGTGGCGGGGAAGCCGGGCGGAGGAGAAGCGGGGCGGCGGGGAAGCGGGGTGACGGGGAAGCGGGGTGACGGGGAAGCGGGGTGGCGGGGAAGCCGGGCGGCGGGGAACCGGGGCGGCGGAGAAGCGGGGCGGCGGGGAAGCGGGGCGGTGGGGGAGCGGTGCGGCGGGGAAGCGTGGCGGACGGGCGTCGGGACGGCGGGGCGTCGGGGAGGCGGGTGGCGGGGAGGCGGGTGGCGGGGAGGCGGGTGGCAGGGAGGCGGGTGGCGGGGAGGCAGGCGGTGGGGTGTCGGAGTGGCGGGGGACGGCGGGCGGCGGGGGCGGTGATAGTATTCGCAAATTGGAGAGAGCCTCTTGCTGTGCAAAGAACCTCGCCACCACGAGACGAGAACCAACACAAGTTCGCGAATACGCTGTGGTTTTCTTCTGTTAGTGACATTCATCTTTCTTTATCGCATTCAAACATGGCAAATTCTGCTTTCACTACGTGGTGAGGACTTCAATAGTAGCAGGCCCGATGTCACATAAAATCCCGAGTCGGAGAAGACATTTGCAACCGAGTGTCAGACAATTATGATATTTTTAAAAATATGATATTATTATAAAAATATTTACACTTTTACGAGGAGACACAAATGACTTAAAATACTGCCGAATACCATCCCCGTTTGATTTGCGCTTCAAAATTGTAAACAAAAAAATATTAAAAAGTTCTGGCATTTCATTATTTTCTTCACAGCCAGTTTACAATTTACATTGAAGAAATGGTACTGGAATGTCTCCAATTTAGATTTGTTTTGAATACAAATAATCGTAAATTGGTAGATTCAAATCATAAAAGGGTGACTTTTTTCAGGTTCATTAAGGAAATCAGATCTTCAAGTAATACGAATAAATATCTCACAAGCAATCAAACCAATAACACATTGAAATGGTTGTAACAAAACTTGAAACCACATTTCAGAATTTTTTTAAAGCTGTATTTGTTTAGATAAACATATTTTAGGGCAAAAATAGTGACAAGGTAACAAGTTTAATTCTTTTACATGTCTAATTTCAACACAATAATACAAAATATTTTTTTTTTCATTTTGAAGTGCAATTTTTAGAAATCTTGAACGACAGCAAGTTTCGACATAGAATTCTGGAATTTAGAGAAACTTCATTTAAGATCCGTTGATCATGTAAAAGTAATGATGTAAAATAATTCAGGGGAACGTGAGAAAGTTAAATATAATTGCAATGGACGCTGTTGTAAGGTGAATGTATGTCAGGACCAGGAACAGGGCCAACGCTAGGCTTGGGCAGACCGAGCTATCACCCTGGACCTTGCAAGTCACAGGGCCTGATGATGGGCAAAATAGTAAAAAAATGAAAAAGAAATTAGAACTTGAGAAAATCGTTATATTTTTGAAAGTTGCGGCACCGTACTCTGATATTTCATAAAAAAATATTAAACACTAACTAGTTCACCGTGGAAATTGTATTATTTGATCACTAAATACTTTTACTTAAAACTATTATTTTTTGAAATATATTTTTTCAAAAACATTTTTTTTACTTAAACTTGGTAATTTTTGTTATTTGATGAAATAAAACAACTCATACAGTTTCTTAATACAACTTCAATTTTTTTCTTTTTTTCGGGTGTAGGGGGCTATTTTTCAGCATTGCACCGGGACCAAAATTGTCAATCTGCGGCACTGCCCGGGAAATTAAATGTTCTCCATTCTGCGTCCACCTTCTCTTTTTACGTCAAGTCGGAAGACAAGTACAGTAAGTAAATAAGCACGATGCTTACCTATATGACGAGAGTCTACAAGTCGGGGAAAAACCCACTGCTAATTTGTTGGTGAAAGCTCGTCAACAAGCTGAAAAATGCTTCCGTTCGAGCAGGACACATACCAGCGACAAGAAACGGATGTGTTAGGCGAATGTGTGTCCCAATTTGGGGGGAGGCGATTATATTCTTATCGGGAGGTAATAAAATTTATTCGAAAACATATTTTAAAGTGATAAACCAGGTACGTTTTTTTCCAAATTACATTCCTGAAATATATTTTTCATAACACACGCAATTCACGACGAAGATATTTTGAATTGAAGGTGGAATTCATCGAAGTTGCAGATCAGTTTAAATAAACGCGGTCGAGGGCAATAGTTGTTGAAAGTAGGTTACTAACATCACCACATAATGTCCCATGTTCTGGAAAGAAGTAGCCATTCGAACGGCCCTTAGTGCTTAAACAGATCGCCGAGTATGATATTAGTGAACATGTGAAAGTAGGTCGCGAATCGCTTCGGGGCACTTCCGTACAGAGGCAGGGCCAAACGGGATTGTGCAAATATTCTCCGAACGATACTTTGTTTTTTTAAAAATAGTCATGTGCATTGCCATGAAACATTACGTGATACATTGTATGTATATCGATCCTGTTGATCCTACTGATTACACCCCTTTGTTCATCTATGGATGCCTCGGTATTTCAACACTTCAGTGGGTCTTGCATTAAGGCAATTAGTTTCGTGAACTTGTAAATTATCATTTATCGTGATTGGTCAGAAAAGAAAATTAAGTTCCGAAATCATGGAAGTATTAATTAGTACCTCGAGTTAATTAGTATGTAGAAGTGAGGCCTACCTCAATTGGAAATTTTCATTGTCTTAGTATTTATTAGAAAGTAAATTCCACCCAAAATGTAGGATATAATAGAGAAAGCAGGAGGGATAAGAAAGCACAAACAGTGGAGTGATGTTTGTATTTATAGTAACTGCATTTATAGGGTCAACAAATACGGACCTCTAAGTACCGAGAAGATTTATATCCCTTTTCAACTTTAAAGGTCGAAATGTGCACTAGGTAGTTACCGTACTAGCCAGTTGATTTTATCTGAATAACAGTGCTTCACCGGGGAGAATCCTTGAATTCGCCACTGCTCTAAAGGAGCATTTAACTTCACCGATCTGACGAAGAAGCGAACTATCCACCGTCAAGAGGCCTCATAATACGTTTTTAAGCACCATTTTTGATCGGTGTGATTGCATCGGGGCCGAACACCGGGGGCGGGGGTGGCGGACCGCGAGCTGACTCACCGCATTCCTGCGTGAGCGGTGGGACGTCACGAAGCGGAAGTGGCGAGGCGCTGGCGAGCGGGGTAGCGGGATCAGCGCCGGCGACGCTCGCTCGCCCGCGCCGCTGACCCAGCGCCCGCCGCCCCGCCCCGCTCCTCCTTTCCCCGGCCTGCCCCGAACGGCCTCCTGCCACACCTCGCGTCGCCCCGCGCCTCCCCGTCCCGATCATCCCCGCCCCGCGCCTCCACGCCACGATCATCCCCGCCCCGCGCCTCCAGGCCATGATCATCCCTGCCCCGCTCCTTCCCGCCCCTCCTCCCCGCTCCTCCTCCCCGCCCCTCCTCCTCGCCCCTGCTCCCCGCCCCTCCTCCCCGCCCCGCTCCTTCCAGCCCCGCTCCTCCCCGCCCAGCTCTTCCCCGCCCCGCTCTTCCCCGCCCCGCTCCTCCTTTCCCCGCCCCGCCCCGAAACGCCTCCTGCCACACCTCGCGTCGCCCCGTGCCTCCCCGCCCCGATCATCCCCGCCCCGCGCCTCCCCGCCCGCTCTTCCCCGCCCCGCTCCTCCCCGCCCCGCTCCTCCCCGCGCCGCTCCTCCCCGCGCCGCTCCTCCCCGCCCCGCTCCTCCCCGCCCCGCTCCTCCCCGCCCCGCTCCTCCCCGCCCCGCTCCTCCCCGCCCCGCTCCTTCCCGCCCCGCTCTTCCCCGCCCAGCCCCGAACCGCCTCCTACCATACCTCGCGTCACCCTGCGTCGCCCCGCGCCTCCCCGCCCCGCCCCGCCCCGCCCCGAACGGCCTCCTGCCACACCTCGCGTCACCGTGCGTCGCCCCGCGCCTCCCGCCCGCCCCGCTCCGCCCCTCCCTTCCCCGCCCCGCTTAGAACCGCCTCCTGCCACACCTCGCATCACTCTGCGTCGCCCCATGCCTCCCCGCCCCGCTCCTCCTCGCCCCGCTCCGCCATGCCTCGCTACGCCCCCCTAAGCGAGGTTCCGTCCCGCTCCGTCCCGCCCCGCCCCGTCCCGCGCTGATCCGCCCTGCTCCGTCCCGCTTCGTCCCGCCCCCCCTGCCCCACCTCGCGTCACCCTGCGTCGCCCCGTGCCGCGCCGCTGTGCCCCGCTCGCCTACGCTCCGACTCGCCCCGCCCTGCCCACCCCTTTCTCTCCCCGCAGCGCCCCCTGCCCTACCGCACGTCACCCTTCGTCGCCCTACGCCGTTTCGCCCCGCCCCGCGCTGCACGGCTACTCCCCGCCCCGCTCTACCTCGCCCTGCCCCACTTCCCCGCCCCGCCCAGCTCCTCCCAGCCTCGACCCCGCCGCCACGCGCCGCGCCCCACATCTCCCCACCCACCCACGCCTCCTCCCCCTCCAGCTCGCCCAGGAGAGCGTCTCCAAGGGAGACCGGCTGCAGCACTGTTGCATCAGCAGCATCCTTCACTGGGGGGAACTAGGGTTCGAGTCCCGACGTTGGCAGATTTTAGATGCTAGCTACAAAGCCGGAAATCAGCTTCTATCTGGATGGGAATTCTAGCGGGCGGCTGCTCTGATCGGTAGCTTTCCGTGCTATCTCTGAACGACATCAGGCGCATGGGGAGCAGCCCCCTAACAGCCAGTTCGCGGACCGCGCGTGATCTTTCCTTCCTCTTACTTGTTTTATCCTCTCCACTCACACGCACACACACATACTCTACCCTATCGCACATGTTGGAAGTCCAGTCGAAACCTTAGAGATTGCCCCGGCTGGGACTGTGTTCCGAAGGGTGAAGTACCTGCAAGGAGAAAAGCTCGCAAGCCTCCGTATAGGTCGGCGCCAGATCTCACGTAACAGCGGAGCATGAACACTAACACCTCCCAGAGATTTAAAAGTACTACATTTACGCAATTAAGTGACAAAAAGTGATAATTCTAATCAAATTAATGAAATAATGGTGTAATTCATGGATAAATATAATAGAATCGTACAAGAGATTGAAATAAATACAAAAATTATATTAACTGCGTAATGATAGCATGACAAACTTAAGTAACACGTATGTCACACGTTTCTGCGATGAGCAGTTACCTCTGGATTTCTGCAGAATGCAAGTTATATAATGATATACTATTTGTAAATTTAATATAAATCACACACATAGTATCATACCTTAAGCTGGATGATCTATGGTATTTTCATTCATTTAGATAAGCACATTCCAAATAATTTATTATTATTATTATTATTATTATTATTATTATTATTATTACTACTATTAGCGTATAGGCCATTACTGACCACGCTACACGATTAACGTGTGTAATTCTTCCAGGATGAGCTTTTCAGCTGTATCCTTTGATTACAACAAGGTTGTTACGCCTTGAAGTGTGAATTATGAGATGAAAGGATGATGATGATAGGTGAAGGGACAATCACAAATATGACCATGTCTTCGCAGGACTCGAACCTGCAGCCTCCTCGGCACAGACGACGGCTGCCGCAACCGTCTGTGCCACGGGGCCGACATTATTATTATTATTATTATTATTATTATTATTATTATTATTATTATATTCAAATCATTTCGCAATTTCACTATTGATAGATTGATACATTATTTTGAAGTAAGTTAAAGGAGTGAAAGTAGTGTAAAAAGTGTATTTTATCCGTTTCATAATACTACTATTCCTATTTAAGGCAGTCTTCTTTGATAATTTTGAACTTTTGCAAGATAATTAGAGCAGTCCACTTCATTGTAGTAATTTGCACAGTCACCATCATCCCGACAAAGGGTACCGCCACAGCTTTCTAAATCGCACGGAGTAAAAACGTTGGAAAGGCTTTTACTCGTTGTGGCGAAGCTTCTGGACTGCGAGTCGGCCCGGAACGAAACCTGGCCAGCGAAGCGCACTCGCTCGTGGAGCCAGCACCTGCCCGCCCGCGCCTCTCATCGGCGGACGCGGCGGAGGCAGGCGTCACACGAACCACAGTCCACGTTGACACGTACACAACGCGTAGGCAACGTACACTGCGTAGACAAAGGTAATCAATTTTTTTTTTGTGGGGCAGAGGCGAAGGTATGAAGGCCATGATCCACCCCAAAGCCAGAATTTATTTATAATTGTACTCGATTTATCCACATCAGTACTACAAATTGATTGAATTACATCCAAAGGAGTACTATAATTATGAATAAATTTTATTTTTATTTTTATTATATTTAGTTAATTTTAAGTTAAAATTGTTTTGCTTGTAAAATATTTATGGGGTGGGTGCCAGTCATGGCTGGAATTACCTTCCTCCCCTTAGAAATACTTATTGAGTCCATCTCTTTTGCGGGGGCGAAGAGTTTGGTGTCATGATCAGCGCGTCACAATATTACTGCGCAACGGGTTGGTGACACTGCACTTGGAGGTAAAGAGTGGGAGGCAGAACGGTCTGATGTGCAAATTGAAATTAAGCCCTACTGGTTTCTTGAGATGGTTACGGAGGTTGTTATTTCTTCATCTGGAATGGTATATTTTGTTTGACTCACTGAATCGAAAATAACATTTAATGTTACATTTCAACATGCTTCTACTCATACTAATTATTACAAACATTATATAAGCTTATAAACTACTACATAGGGGGGTTATTTTTGGCTATATTTGACTGGCAATGAACTTTCGTGCTTTTAATGAACAACTGAAATGCCGTGAATTTAATGATGATACAAATCCCCACGACTTTTCAGTGATATTGACTTAAATCGTTTTCTCAGAATTCATAAAATGTCACTTATACCGTTCTGGTTTTCATCCATTTATATAATGTGTTCCTAACTACATCACGCATTTCAATACTTGAGAATCTCTGCCTAAATTGCGTGCAAGTTAGATAAACATCCTCATGATCGGTGTCGCAGGGAAGAGCTCATTAGTTAATTTTCTTTGTGGCAAAAACACACCAAATGCAGTGTCTGACGTCTTTCTAGTCTCAGACCTATTTTAAGAACATCCCACTCGGAACTCATATGCACAAACTATTGGGTCAACAATTCCCGTCGAACCAAATAAGTGTCGAAAAGAACACAGGGAATTCTGCACTCGTATTCTCGATGAGTTGAAAGAGTGTTCAACAGTTGGAAGCAAACATGTGGTATTCAATTGTCAATTAGTGATTAATTTTGGCAGATTCCGCCGCAGCAGAGGGTATAAAGGAGGAGGTTGGGGCAGAGAAGGTACGAAGGTCGTACATGGAGAATGTGCGGTTAGCGGAGAAAGAGGGAGTGGCAAGGGAAGCGGAGACAATGGAAGCAGTGAAGGCGGGAGAGATGAAGTGGAGAAGGCGGTGGAGAAAACGAGGCAATGGAGACATTAGTAGCGGTGGTTGGCTGGAGGATGTGGTGAAGGCGGTGATAGCAACGGAGACGGTGGAGGCAATGGAGGCGGAGTTGATGGCGAAGACCGTGATGCGTTCAGGGTTGACAAATTAATGAGTCGGCGCTTAATTAAGAAGCCCAGGCCTCTACTTGACTGTGCCACGAGGACGTTACACTTCAGAAGAAAGATTGATGGTGTCGTGCAAGAAACACTGAAGTCTGTTGGTTTGTAAGTGATGCAAAATATGTGTTGCATAAGTGTTTTTTTATTTAGCTTTTGATTGATACACGCACTACAGTAGTGTAGATTTATATTCTGAAAGTAAGTTTTAATGATGCCAAGTCAACCACATCAAATAGCGCTCAATGTCCAGTGTACTTGTCAAACATGATTGAGAAAATTAACTTGTTTTATTCAGAATTTGCCGCAGAATGGGCAACATATTTTAGTGGAAGTCTGCACTGAATGAAGGAATATCATATTCCACAATTTGAATGTTTTACTTTTAAATATTTCTTTCGCACTAAAACCCGAAGACTGGCCATGGAAACACGGAATCAGCCGAAGTTAATGAATAATTCACAATTAAATACCATTTAGCTATTTCTCAGCTATTGATCACTGTTTCAACTCATTGAGAATACGTGTGCAGAATCCCCAGCATTCTTTTGGACACTTATATGGTAGGACGTGAATTGTTAACCCATATAATTTGTGCGTGTGACTTCCTAATCGTACGTTCTTAAAAAAAATGTCGGAGACTTGAAAGTCTTCAGAAACTGAATTGGTATGTTTTGTGCCACAAATAAAATTAACTAAATGCGTCATTACCTGCGTCTATTTGTTTATGTAATTTGCACGCATATTAGGCAGATTCTCATGTATGAAAATACATGATTTAGTTAGGAACGCCATTATATGATTAATCAAATTCCAAAAACGAGTATGTGAACAATCGATGACAAAATTTGCCTCGAAATGTGAGCAATGTTTCTTAGTTTCTCCAGAGGAACCTATGCTTCTAACAAGTAAATTGTGCGATCTTTTGATACAGCCTACGTAAAGAAAACACTGATATTTGTCTAATTATGTGAGCCCAAATTCGCACAGATCTGTAAAATATCAACACTTTTATTGAATTATCTTGAATGTCTAACCAGCTTCTCAGTATATACCAGTTCCTCAATGTTACATATCCATGATTATTAATCATCTCCATACATTATACGTTGAGAAGAGATTCATAAGAAATCACCGACACAGAATTCCTTAAGTTTGCAAATACCTCTCAGCCCCGCATCAAAGGAATTTTCAAAGAGATTTCCCAGATCTTGAAATGAGGAAAATGTAGGTACGTATGCCATCCGCAACCCTTGTTGCGCCTACTATCGTACATAACTAGGAACGTCCCCATCCTTTAAAACTACGTTTCGTTTGACGTGAGTCGTATTTATGATATCTTAATCTATCAAATGAGACGTTTCTGTACGTTATATTACACTTTAGAGAGTCCTGCAGCTCTTTAACATGGATTTTTAGAAACATTCAACGCTTTTGAAATAATGATTTGCCAAAAGCGGAATGTTGGCACTGGTGCAACTAATGAACGCTATTCCTGAAAGTTCCACGATAGATTTTACAAATTAGTTGTAGGAAGGACCATTTTGGATCGAGCCATTAGATTGACAGCAGGAAAATTGTGCTTCAGATAGTAAGTAGTATTTATTGTGAAACACGTTTGGAGGAGTTTTCAGTTTACAAGATCAAGTTCATCAGGCGTTCAAAACTCTTGAAATAAGCTTTTAAAAAGTGCATTTATGACCTAAAAATTTTGAAATATGCACTCGAAAATGCAATTAAAACTAACAATATTTCATTTCCTCTATAAACCTTTCTTGATAAAATTCAGGAGATGCAGACTTGGAATGAAATTATATATTTTTATTCAAACATAATATGTTAATCTACTCCACATCGCGAGAAAAATAATTGAAGCAATATTCACCTTACTTAATGTGTACATTGTACGTGTGGTCGTATTTACTCTCACTGGTTCAAAAAATACATTATCAAGAAATACCCTACATTTGCAGCAGTATTTCATCATCTATACAAAACGAAAAGAAATGCAAACAAAATATGCAAAATTTGCGCCTGTAACACACGAAAATTCAGCAATAGGAAAAATCGGTCAAATATGCACTCAACATGTTAGTGTAGATAGCGTCGTATTCTAACCAAATGTCAAGAAGTTTCACTTAGCTATGCCTTGAAGCAACTGGCACATATATGTGAAATTATAGATATCCGCTCCCTAGTGATAATTGAATTGAATTAAATTGAATTGAATTGAATTTGCCTTATTTTACGTGGCGAGACTCGGGCCATCAGGCCCGCTCTTCCGTCTGACCAGGCAAATTTCGCTACGCTCCTTTCATCAACTAGCAGAGAAAGGAGGTATTTCTTGGGCGCGAAACAGGCGATTTGAATTTAGCTCAGAGGCGTCATTTAGGCTTGAGGATCTTTTACATGCAAGTAAATCTACGAACATGGGACAGCCGGCTTTACTTCCCCTCCGAAGGAAGGCGTACGAAGGATTTTTTCGCCCTTATCCACGGCTTCTATCGGGTTTGAACCAACCAACTTGGGTACAACAGTCCAGTACGCTAACCGTTACACCATCGCCGCCGCGCATAACAGTGACTGCGCTTGGGATTGAAGGCAACAAGCGGATATCGGCCGTCGTAGAGGCTGCCCGATCTTGGGTTCCTCGCGCTTCCTCGCTGCGCTCTATTCTCGGCCTGCGCCCTCGCCGCGCCCGCGGCCAAGGGCCAGGCCGAGCGCTCGGGCAACGCGGCCCCGCGGCTCCGCCGCCGCCGCCGAGCGCAGCTTTGCGCAAGCGGCGTCGCCGGCGTCGCCGCCGCCGCCCTCGCCGCCGCCGCGCCGTCGCGTTGCGCCACACCGATATTACCGTGTTACAGTTTCGCTGGGGCGCTGGTGGCAACGACGGCGGCGGCTGCGGTGGCGTTTGCGGCGGTGGTGATGGTTGTGGTGTCTGTGGCTCTTGTTGCAGTGTCTGCGGAGATTGCTGTGCGGGCGGTGGCGTGGACGGTGGTGTGGGTGGTGGTGGCGGCTGGGGTGCGGTGGCGGCGGTGGAAGCATGTGCGGCGGAGGCGGCGGGGGCGGCGGAGGCGACAGGGGTGGCGGAGGCGGCGGGGCCGGCGGGGTCCGCGGGGGCTGCGGGGGCGGCGGCGTCGGTGGCAGCGGCGGGGGCGGCAGGAGCGGGGGCGGTGGTTGCGTCGGTGGTGGGCGGCGGGGGCGGCGGGGGCGGCGGGGGCGACGTGGTCCGATGGCGCTCGTGGTGGTGGCGCTGTAGGTAGAGGTGGGCGTCGGTGGCGGCGTGGCGAAACGACTGGTGCGGTGGTTGGTGGTCTTCCACAGCCGCCCGAGTCAGCGCCCCCTCCCTTCCGCCTTGCTCTAGGTCCGACGTTCCCCGCGCGGCGAAAGTTCGCTTTTCACTTTTGAAACCTCTCGATACGTAGATCGTGCGGTTAAGCGAGAGAGGGAAGTTAGTTAACTCTACGCCTATCTTTCTCTCTAGATAATTTTGTACGATTGTCGAAGATTACTTCTGAGGTCGACTGAATACGTCCTCCTCATTACCAGCTTCTTATTCCTTTTGTATTACTCGTAATTCCTACAAGAACCATGCAATTTTGTATGGATTTGTTCTTGATACAGCATTCAAGCATGGGTGACATTTCGGTAAAAGTATAATAAGTGCTCTTGATATTCCATTATACACACAGAAGACCAACCGAATAATCGCCAGACAAAATCAAGTAAAAATAATGACCGTTCAGGGGACGTAGAGTCATTGAAAACTACCTCCTCTGTTAATGCCGTTCAATGAAACCAAATTCTTAATACTTTAGAGATGTAGAAGCTAATATGCGAAATTTAGTTTTAAATGTTATGTTAAGGAACAGATAATTAGTATTCCCAATTATTTTGTAGATATATCTCTATTTGTGAGAAAACGTTCTGAAATAGAGCAGTTGTAAGGGACAATTCAAATTAGATGTGTGAGAGAAATTGTAAAAATAGTGAATGTTTGGTAGATTGAAACGAAACAATATCATTAAAATAAAATGTTTTGATACAAGAAGAGTAGATGTCACAAAATTCTCCAATTTACGATTTAATACTTTATTTTAATTTTATTTGCGACAATTGATTCAGCACTGATTTTTCGGAGATATTTTGTATTCATGATCATTTAAATATCAAAATTCCATGGCGCGAAATACTGTATTTGAAAAGTGGGGAAAAAACTCTTATGGTCCCGTGACAATCGCCTTTCATGGCATAGTGGTTATCATTTCGGGCTACTGATCCCAAGTTCGAGGATTCAAACCCGGTAAAAGTCGGGGGATATTGAGGTGCCAAATATCGACGGCAATCATATAGACGACTGTGGTCATGTAAAACAGATTCCAGAAAAGGCACCTGGCCAATCCTGGCAAAATTAAATCCTGTAGCAATTTAGCACCAATTAGAGTTTCAATTAGAATTATTGGATAAGATTGTGGATATTGTATCTTGGCTTGCGCCATCTGGCATTCAAATCAAAATTGGAAGACTAGCTCTCCTAGGGACCAACCCGTGTCGATCAGCACGTTCGTGGGCTGAACTATCAGAGACTCGTAACCTTATCGCCCAGAAAGACAAATTCGGTTCAGAATGGTCTTCTTTCTTGAAACCGTTGCAATAGTTTTGATGCAAAGTTAATTTAACGAACGATGGAGGTAAATGAGTACTTATGCAGAGAACTATTTGCGTCAGGATCCCGACAACAGCAGAGCTCACACTGCAAACCAATGAGAATCATCCTCACACACGTGCATTTGTTTACATCAGGATTTTTTTAAGGTGAACGGATAATAGGTACACTCGCTCAGGATAAATCTCACAAGAAGGCGCTAGTGGCTTCTGGAGACTAGCCAACACTCTAACCGGTGTATGGTCCTAAAAGCAGAAGAAAGGAGAAGGTCCCATGACGCCCCCTAGGGAGCACGCGATGAAGTGCATCTCCCGCTGTCGACCGTAGCCCTCTCTACTTTCGCCAGCCGCGCCGCTCAGCGCCGCCCAGCCCCACCCAGCGCCGCCCAGCCCCGCCCAGCGCCGCCCAGCCCCGCCCCGCCCCGCGCCGCCCCGCGCCGCTCCGTCATGCCCCGCCCCGCGCCGCCCCGCGCCGCCCCGCGCCGCCCCGCGCCGCCCCGCGCCGCCCCGCGCCGCCCCGCGCCGCCCCGCGCCGCCCCGCGCCGCCTCGCGCCGCCCCGCCCCGCGCCCCCCGCCCCCCCCACGCGCCGCCCCCCGCCGCCCCGCCCCGCGCCGCCTCGCCCCGCGCAGCCCCACTCCGCCCCGCTCCTCCCCGCCCCGCCCCGCCCCGCCCCGCCCCCCCACCCCGCAGCGTCTCCAAGTGCGGAGCAGAGCCAGCGCTGCACTCCTCGCGGCTGCAGCTTGCGACAGCGCGAAATTCCAACCCGCCCCCACCCCGCCCCGCCCCCTCCGCCAGCGCCTCGCGAAATTGGCGCCGCTGCTGCCGCCGCCGCAGTCTCCGCTTCGCGAAATTGGCGCCGCTGCCGCCGCCGCCGCAGCAGTCACGAACAGGTCGGCGCTGGCCCCCGGCGCTCGGGCACTCGGCCGCTAGCTCCCCGCCCCTCCCGCCCCCTCACGGTGGTTCCTCTCTTCCCGCTAGAGCGCTGGCGGCGCCGCCTCTCTTGCGCCTTTCGCCTCCGCTCTTTTCCCCGCCCCTGCGCTCGAGACGCCGCGTATGATTGATTGATTGATTGATTGATTGGAATTTAGAGTTTCCAGCTGCGTAAGCAGCTATGGACATTAGCCCCATACGTATAGTGCACGTTATATCCCGAGAGGTGGCGATGTTCCCTGTTGAAACATGAGACACGGTGCCGACCTACATGTCCGATGATTGTTAGTAATAGAGGGTGCGCCGAGGGCTGAGGTTATTAAATCCGTAAGTATAGTTAATGTTTCTTACTGGAGAGGTGACATTGTTCTTTCCCCCGCTGAAGGGCGAGTTCCGGCGCCAACCAACCGTCGGCTAGCGGGGTTTCCCTCAGCCAGGTATCTCCCACCAGCGGAGCCCCGCCTCGGCCGAGACAAGTTCTAGGTTTCTGACAGGTCTTTCAGTCTGTGTAGTGCATGTAAGTGTGAGTATGAGTAAGAAGTGACAAAATAATTCCGAGTTTTAAGGGGTTAGTTCGCAACGCTGACAAAACATCTAAAACGGACAAAGAAGACTCTTGAACATAAGAAAAAGAAAGTCTAACACGCGAAGAAAGTTTAAAGCGTCGGCGACGCCACTTTCAGATAGTATAAAACAATACCCAAGATTGCTCTTTAACAAGAAATGGCTGCAGACTGGATGAGTGGATGATTATAATAAAGCTGATTCTCAAAAATGATACCTACGATTTTTATCTCAAAACTCCAAGTAGACTTTTAATGAGCCCTGTTGTAATGATCCAATATTCTAGAATGCTTGGCAAGGAATTCATTGTAGTCTCAAAATTCTAAACGAGTTTCAATGCGACGTACATTATTTAACCGAGCACCAATAGGAATGTTTTCATAAGAAGACATTGAACATTTTTTAAAGGTAAATTTCTTATCCCCTTGTTTTTTAAATTAAGAAATGTGATGTCATAGATGATACAAAGCTCTCCTGAATATCTATATTGAAACTCATGAGGTAAAATTTCCAAATTATTGCATTGTTTGTAAATATCCTAGAAAAAGCAGCGATAGCCGCGTGTACGAGATCAACTTACCACTTTGCTTCTCTTTTGCTTAGATACTATTGCAATATTTACAGCACAGGGAGATATGTTACTCACATTAAGCATGAGTTGAGAAGCATAAACATAGGTATTTGAATGAATGAAATATTGAATTATTGAGAAGAATTGTATTTGAATTAATGTAATGTTGAAGTAAGATCCAAATTGCCAGTCACGTCAATTCGTATCTGTGAATGTTTGCTAAAGAAAAGAGTAAATCCCTTTATAGTAATACGGTAAATACACGTGTTTGTTCGTCCGTCAACCCACAGTTAAACTCCTTCCGGTCTACCGTCTGGAGGAAACAAGTATCGAGAGGCGCTTTACGTTCTGCTAATGGAAAACTGGACATTTTTTATCATCTAACTGCAATTTTAAAAAATCTCAAGTGAATAAATACGAAAAAACTTTTAAAACTGTCAATCGCGTCGAAGAAGCCACGCTAAGCCAGAATGGTAACGTACGTAACTTTTATAACCGCAATATATAATTTCCGCCACACATTTTAGTGGCTACACTAACACGCGGTTGTTTCCCGCTTACATCAAAGGGTACTGTTTTCTGTAATTGCAGGGTGCGAACACTGACGAAATGTCGGAGCTTTATGGTGCGATGTCAACGCGTGTTTTCGCGCCCTTTCACGCTCTCTCCTCAAAAGTCACGCGCAGCGCGGGTGGATTTCGGCACGTGAGCTCCGCGGCTGCCGAACAGAACGCTCTGCGCACGCAGCTACGAAACTGCCCCGACCCCCGAAGCGCGTTTCCGCCTGAATTAAGACCCGTTCACAACGCAAGCTTTGCGTTAACATAAAAGTTAGGACTACTTCCACAAGCGGACTCGTTCACAGTGCGTTCGTATAGGCATAACACGAAAGACGTTAACTTAAACGCTTGCAAGCTTCAAGCTTCTGTGCTTATGCTTAAGTATGACCTAAGAAATGAACCAATCACAGTACAATAACTCAAAATTGAGTATCGAAATAGGATCGAAGTCAATAGGTGAACTAACGCCATATACCACGGGCCGTGGACACAGTCGATACCTCGAAAACGATTCTCATATCCAACCAATAGTAAACAAAAAAGTCTCACAGCCAACAGAAAGCATTAATTTTGCTTACGTTTATGTTAGGCATTATGAATACTTCAGTCTATCACTTATGTTAATATTAACGTCTATGCCTTATGCCTATGATTATGTTTGCATTGTGAATGGTCCTTTAGATACACCGCTCTGTGTCACCCTTCATGCCTTTTTCGGTACGACCGGGAAGAGAAGGAAGCGGGGAAAGTGTAAAGGAAAAATAATTGTGAAGTTGCATATTATGGTTAACCATTGTAGAATTCACGACCATGATGTATTTAGAAAAGAAGTTCACGGAATTTGGTCGGAGTGAGTAGAAAACCATTGAACCATTAGTTTGCCGACGTTTCGGAATATTTTAATTCCATCCTCAGGGCTGGTATAAAAAGCATGACGAGGGTTGGAATCTGGACATAATTTTGCTGAAATATTGTAAATTTCCATAATTATTTAGTAAGATGTGTTCATCTTGTATCATTTTGCATATCATATTATTAATTTGTGAAGTGTATATTCATCTTGATGTTGTCTTTGTACCTTTTTCACCAGCCCCGAGGATGGAATTAAAATATTCCGAAACGTCGGCAAACTAATGGTTCAATTTTTTTTACTCTCTCCGACCAAATTCCGTGGACTACCTTCCTTATTATGGTTAGTTTCAATTAGTGGGAAGTTATTTACATTTGTTGTTGTTGTTAACATTGTTGTTATTGATGGCGTTAGGAGTGATTAAGGAGGTGAAACAGGAAGAGGAAGAAGCCAAAGATGAGTAGAAGGAGGAAAATGTCGTGCGTCTGGCAGTGCAAGAGTTTGTGCTGTGGTGATAGAATATATAAGATAGATAAAGAAATGGTATTAATGATGGCGAAGATGCGTTGAGTGGTGATTATTTCTCTAGTCTTTCACAACAATGCTCTCTACGAGTTAATAAAGACCGCGTACCTTCAAGAGCTGTTGTGTTGTGTTGTCACCATGCCTCCTTGCTTTAGGAAGGACTACACTAAGAAGATCAAGTTGAGTTACCGCAATTGGGATCAGAAAACGATCGATTGTAAAAAATTGCCAAAATTATCTTACATGGTACACAGATGCTAATCTAAAAATTCATCTTAACGTTATACAGATTGAGGATTGGAAGAAATGTTTTACCTGAGGAGTTCATAAAACTACTATAATGAATACAAATTTGTTCTCTACCCCAACCGCAGGTTCATTGACTAACTCGATATTTTCCTAGAACAATCAAGAATAAACACAGCCTGCTTCCCTGTCTGTTTGGTTTGAGCGGCCACAGATGCTGTTTGCTTGGCGAGTTCGTGCAGTGCCGAACAGGATGCGAATAGATGGCTTCACGGTGTTTAAACAGGTCTTGGGACACACGCATACATTTCTGCAGATAGGTCTCGCCATTGGCATTCGACGTTTGCTACGAAATACCCAAATTAACGACACCAGCTTGTTTGCTTATGATAAGCATTCAAGTTGGTTGCTTTGACATTAATAGGTTGTTCGTGTAGTCTTAAAAAATCTTCAGCACGAAGAGAAAGAAAATGAGGAACTCGTCGTGTTCGTAGTTCAGACTTAAGAGCCATTAATGATAATGGAGTATTTTGATAAATGAAGTATTCGTGATCGTTTTTCATCTCTCATTATATTTGCAGTGAAACCTTGAGAATAATTTGCAATATGGATAGAGGTAGATAAAGAAGAATTAAAAATCACGAAAAGTATTTTTGTTAGAAAGTAGTTTAAGAACTTTGACACTGCGGATCCAAATGTACAACTTGTCAATTGATGCACTTGATAATTGTTTGCGATAGAATTGAAGAATTTTTATAGATAATATATCTCACATTTTGCGACTTCATTTATTAGTAAAGTAGTTTTTATAATTTGTATTTTACAGTTCTGATTATTTCTAATCATCTCTTATGTGAACGTGTCTATCTTGGATGGAATGGCTGTACTTGTCACGAAAGTGAAGTTAGTTATCACTCATTGTGTTCACGCTTTCCGATAAAAATGTAAATGCGCACTGATAGGAACAATTTCTCTTAACTACCACAGGCAATACCAGGCACCTTTAGAAATTACCAATACCTCCTACGAGCAGTGTTGAGATGAGTTTCACAAATGAAAATATCAAACTATATTCGAATTATTTTCCTTTATCGATTTATAAACTGAGAAATTGTTCTTTGGTAAGAGACATTTTCCTTTGCGCGAAATTCTTCTCGAACTGTGTGTGCACGAGATGTTTTTCGTCTTTGAACCAACAACTTTTATATTACGAGTTATCTGCGTTTATTGATTTATAAGATGCAACATCATATCTTGGCAAGATATCTTTTCTTATGCGCCAAAGTTTTCTCGAGCTACGTGTTTCCGAGATATATTTCTGTTCCAAACACGCACGACGTACACCGGACCAAAAATATGAACGAACTTTTGAACGAACGAAAGAAGTTATCAATGTGTTCCTTTTTTTTACCGGCGGCGCGGCGGCGGAAACATCAAAGACTCTCCCCAATTTCCGGCTGCATCGTCCACGTACAAGCCAGGGCTACGGAGGTCGCTGAGGCGGCGAACAGCGTCGAAGGAATGCGGCCGCAGGCCGAGCGTCGAGGCCCGGCGGTGGCGGCGGCGGCGGCGGCGGCGGCGGCGGCGGCGGAGGCGGCGGCGGCGGCGGCGGGCGCCCGTCACGACTCGCCCCACTTGCCCGCGCTCTCACCGCCGCCGCCATCGCCACGACGTACACTGGCCCAAAATACGAGGAAAAGTGCGCGTAGAAAAAAAAAGGATAAAACACTCGAGCTGGAAAAGTTTAGGAGGTTGTGTGGGTTGATTGTTTTGGGGGCAGTGCAGGCGTAGTAATAGGGAGCACGCAATGGACACTGCCGGAGGCATAGTAATAGAGAGCTGTATGCGCTATATAAATCCCCTAATATTATTATACACATAAAACTACGTCATCTAGAATGGGCAGGACACGTGCAATGCGTGCCATCTACGAGAATACCAAGGAAAGCAATGGAGGAGAGGGTGTTTGGGGGCAGAGTGTTTGGAAGACTTAGGAAGAGATAGCTGGATTCATCCCAAGATGAACAGGAACAGTTGAGGATAAGAATATGGAGAAGAGCTGCGGAAAGCAGAGAAAATTGGAGGCGAATTATTGGCGAAGCCCGAGCCCGACCTGGGCTCTAGCGCCATCGAAGAAGACATGGGTTGATTAATGTTTCAGTAAATTAATATATGTATTATTAAACCAGTAGAAATAAATGAAATATTTTAGAAAATTTAAGACGTTTTGGAGAACATTTTGAAAATGTACTAATGTCTCTGTATGTCAAATGCAAAACCGCACATTTATGCACGCTGAGGGCAGAATAACAATTTTGAAGACAATTTAAAAAGAAGCTCAGTTATGGAGGGGTGGAGATTGCTTGTATATAAAAGACATCTCGGCTTGCATTTTCCTGTATGGGAAAGGTCTTGGAAATTAATACATGTTTTCTTCCATATATGTTAAATGAACTATTCCTTACGTCGAGAAAATTTGTAAAAAAATGTAGAATTTACAATTTCTCTTAGTGTTTACGTTCTTGCTCTTCTCCCGTTCGCAGTCTCCCTCTTTTTCCCACTATACTTCCCACTCTCTTTCTCCACGAAAATTTTCACGTTGGTCTCAAATAGATACTTTTTTTTCAGTCACGATCTATCTTGACATAGGGCGCTGGTATTCTATTTCATTTTCTTCATGATCGACTGACGGCTCACAACAATTTTTGCTTTTTCATCGACTCTATTTCTCTAAATCATGACAAAATTCATTCTTCCTTTATTTTAGTTACACAGATTCGAATGTTCAAGAGCAACACTGTAGTTGAGATCAGCGACTCTTCGATGCCAAGAGCGCTGCAGTCGGTTGCCATGCAGCCGTTCGGTGGCCCGTATTTGGGCCCACAGGGCGGCGCCGCCGCCGCCGCCACGGCGCTTCCCGAGCGCACCCGAGCGCGTCTCTCAGGACGCCGCACGCCGGCCGCTTCGCGGGAGCGCCTTCGGACAACGGCCGCGAGCAGAATACGCTTCCGGGAAAATGGGCCATCAGGGCGACCCTGCGGCACGCCGAGCCCAGCTTCGTCTGCCGGGCGGAGGCGCTACACGACGTCTGCGGATTTAAACTCGATCTTTTACTTCTAGGCTGTCCGGGCGACGCGGCGTCACCCGGACAGCCTAGAAGTAATGGACTCGAGCCGCGGAAGCCTACGTGTACAATTAAACTCGATCTGCCAGTCATCCGACACGCGATACGATGCCCACCGACAACGATTTTCTTAGGCGTGTGAAGTGATAAGTCAATTATACACAATGTGAAAAGAAACTCGCGTGTGTAGATGAAAGTAACATTTAAAACACCACATCTTTCAACACTTGATGTTAGCTACACTATGTGCATTCTATTTCTCATGTAATACTAGTTGACATAACTATTCTATTTCAGTTTCCAATATACCGTTGCCAAAAAATACATAAATGATAAGATACAATGTAAGATAAAAAGTAAAGGAAGAAGATATAATGTTAAAAAGTTGATTTTGCATTGAACTTACGAAGGGAGCAGTTCGGTGATTTACAGTTGAGACTAAGATCTTACAGTATCTCTTCCTTTCAATCCCGTTTCTTGGATAAGAAGTATTTACCTGAAATTTAAAAAAAGTATTATGAAATAGTCTTTAAAAATACCCATAGTAAAACAAACAAAAATATGCGTGTGTGAAGAGGTATTCATGAATAACTGATCATCGTAAGTCAACAAGAAACATCAAGACATTTCAGAAATATCGACATTCACAACTGCATGGTATATCAATTTTGCTTTGTTTTTCATATATTATTCAGTCAAACTCTCCTGGCTCCAGAGATTTCATGCAGTATGTAAGAGTTTGTAGTTGGCAAAGATGGACGTTGGCAAATTTGTGGATGACGAAAAATAATTGATGGAGGACTGTTGACCAATAGGATATTAATACAAGTGTACAGAGCTTTTACAAGATACAAGATGCAAGATCTCGAATAATGTGATGACAAGCATGTCATCTTGCAGGAAAATTTGGAAATTATCTGTACTAACGTGAGAAAATTTAATATTTTTAAGCTGGTATTTGATTTAATTCACGGAAAATCACATTTGGTATCTTAAAATACCAATACCGAATCTTTCAGTAGTCACAATCTCTTCTTTTTATTACCTTAGCTCCCAATGTAACATAACATTAATGATAACCTAAAAAATCTTACCAAAACTCGAAACTAATGCAGATCCGTTAACTCCCTATTTACTGAGTAGATATCCTTGCACATATTTTGCATCCAAGGATTGCAACATACGATATTATTTATCGCCGGACACAAACGAATACATGTGCTTCATCCTCTTATAAGGGAGAGTAAAGTTTGGCCCCTCTAGCGCTTTTTCGTATGCAAAGTAGTGAGTACTGTACATCATAAAAGTTTGGATGTGTGCCCATTTGGCTGTTTCCAATGAATTTCAAGGGTCATAACTTGCCAAAGAACTGCTATTTCTACTTTTCATTGCCATTCTGGCTTCTGCAGCATTAGCTTATGAGACGCGTCTCTAATTTTTGGGTTTTAAAGTTGTTTGGAGCTTCTAAGATTATTAATAATCTGAAGTTATGGTTTCGGGACTTGGTCAGTAGGACCAACAAGAAATTTAAAAAATGTTTTTTGCCAACGTTTCGAAAAATGTATTTCCATCCTCATGTCTATACAAATTAAGAAAGAAGCAAGCACAATTACATTAAGTAATCATAAACGTGTCAGATACAATTGTACTATTTAGATACAGTTGATCACATTAAAAAAAATACATGAGTTAAATACCTTGCAACCTCCAACAGAGTATACCCATAATTAAATAAGCTGTTACATATCTGTGAGCAACGGGAAGTGAGGAACGTACATTCGCCTTCACCTAACCAACATACACTATGCGCCACAATGGTAGAATGTTGGGCTGTTAGATAGATAGATAGATAGATAGATTTATTAAAGTTCGCTTTGAGCTAATGCTCGGTGGCAAACATGATAACAATTAAAATTAGAATTACTAAACATTTTCAACATTTACAATTGGGTTTACTATTAGAATTAGGGGGTCGATATAATAGTTCCAATTTATTTCTAGCTAACTCTAAATTCACTTCTAGTTTACATAACACTTCACTACACTACACTACACTACACTACACTACACTACACTACACTCCCCTTCACTACACTACACTCCCTTCCCCCCCACTACACTACACTTCACATCACTTCACTGTATAAGGGCCATGACGATAATAATTATGACAATAATAAAAGTAATAGTAATATTAATAATAATAAAAGCAATTATTATATTTACAATAACAATAATAATAAAAGTAATAACAATATTACTAATAATAGTAATAATAATAATAAAGATAAATTATGTTATTTATAAAAAAAAACACCGAATCGGCAACGAGGTCCCGCTATTTCTTTTTCCATTTCCTTCTCTGGCTTCTGTATTATGAGATGCGTCTCTAATCTTGGGTTTTAAAAGTTGTTTGGAGCTTCAACGATTATTAATAATAATAATAATAATAATAATAATAATAATAATAATAATAATAATAATAATAATAATAATAATAATAATAATAATAAAAGCACCGCATTGGCAACGCTGGGGAGGCCATGGCGGTCGAACGGGCGCATCCTGACGGACAGCGTGGACCGCTGTGACGTCACGACGTCCGGCGGCGGCGGCGGCGACGAGGTCCCATGCCAGGTGGCGGCCGGCGGCACCGTTATCCGCACCGCCCAGTCCACTTCATCGCCGCCGCCGCCAGCGCCCTCCGCGGCGCGAGACGCGCTGGGGGCGTGGCGCGGCGTGGCGCGGAGCAGCACTGGCCCAAAGAGACGATCCGCGGAGACCTCGATAGCCTACTTTCCCGCCGGGCTTACTTTCACGCGCGCCGCCGGGGCCCAAAGAAATCCGCGGGACGCGGAATCTGCCGGCCGCTGCACATCCGGGACGATCGGGTGCGGGGCGCGAGGTTCACTTCACCACAGCGAATTGATTGATTGATGAGGTTTGGCCGACGAACTCGTTCACGGTTTATTCAATAGTAATTTTGGCAATAGTGTTTCAAGGCGACGATTTGTCTTACTTCACATGAAAATCTGCACTGATAACTTTGTATAAGTTTTCTTGTAACTTTTGCAATGGTGTTTTAATGCGATAAATTGTCTTACTTCACATGGAATCTGCACCGATGACTTCGTATACGTTTTCTTTAAAAGCAATTTTTGCAATGGTGTTTTAATGAGGTACATTGTCTTACTTCTCATGAGAATCTGCACCGGTGACTTCGTATACGTTTTCTTTAAAAGCAATTATTGCAATGGTGTTTTAATGCGATAAATTGTCTTACTTCACTCGAGAATCTGCACTGGTAATTTCGTATACTTTTTTCAAAGTAATTTTTGCAGTACTGTTTTAACACTACAGATTGTCTTACTTCACATGAGAATCTGCACTGATAATTCATTTTGTCTTTAATAATGACACATTCTAACCCCTCATGTTACGAAAACATCCTATAAGAAATCTTGAAACATTTATGAACAGAATGTGGAAAAGATGCGTAAACAAACTAATTGTAATTTTAATTTTTTGCAAAACAATTGTTTTAAAAGGATCTCAAGTATTTGCAACATCCTTAAATTCTTGAATATCAATATTTTGTGGGAGTCCAGTATTTAATATACATATAACAATGTCTGATAATTCCTGAATTAATAAACCGGAAGTAAATTTCATATTACAACTCGTACAAGATAAAAGTGAGCATCTAGAAACTATACTCTAAAGAAACTAATTTGTTTTTAAAATATGTTTCAATACCCAAATTATCTGTCGCATAAATTAAGCATCCCTTTTTCTTTTTTTTCAACGAGTAAATATTACGGAAGCCATTACACATTCCTTCGCTAATAGACTACTGGACCCGAATATTGTTGTTTGAAGGGGCATGAAGTTCTTTTCTGTTTTATTTGTTGACTCAGCGAATAATAATGGTGCTTTGTTTGTTTAGGAAGGCAACTGGCGAATGTATGCGGGGACTTTCAAGGATTGGAAAGTAGGATAAAAATCGCGCGTTGGGCCAAGATCGTTCCAAGTGACCGCATGGAGCTCTGTTCCCGCCGCATTGTGAACATACTTCCCTGCTCAAAGACAGTCATTACAAGGAAAACTACACAAAAACTGTAATCGGGAGCACGTATAGTTGCAAGGTGTGGTAGAAAGCAATGTGTCATCAACTTAACAGCTTATCCTGACAGTAACTCGTAGTAATGAAGTATGAGAGCAAGCATATTTGCCAAGTCAGCTTCAATTTGTCGCTTAGTTGTTTAGGCACGTCAGAATCCAAATTATACGATGACTAGCATTACTAAATTTTCAAACCGCCTGTGGTTGTTCTAAGGCATCACCGCTTCCACTGCAGCATCGTTAAGTGAGAGGTTTTTGGGTTCGAGGCCCGACGATGGCATTTTTGACACATGCTACAGAACGTCTTCAATTTCGTATTTACTAGGCTGTCCGGGTGACGCCGCGTCCATGGCGAAGGTGCCGACGTTTCGGTCGCGTATACGCCCTGAGGAAGGTCGCAGAATGGCGACCGAATCGTCGGCACCTTCGCCATGGACGCGGCGTCACCCGGACAGCCTAGTAAATACTGACTCCGGCCGCGGAAGCCTACGCTCTGTCTTCAATTTCAACCACTATTCTGAGGGTTCTATCGGCCGAATACTCAGATCGGTAGTTTTACGAGGGGTCTCAGATCAATACCATACGACATCTGTAACAAGCAAGGCACGGAGTGTGCGGTAACTATCCTTCCTCAACTTTGTCCCCTCTCTCCCTTAACACAGACACACAATACACTACGTAACTTTTGGTGACACCAGTCAGAAGGTTAGAGCTTTTGTCAGTTGTGAGAGTTCCCCGAAAGGCAAAAATCCAGCAGTCCGACGTATAAGTCGGTACCAGAACTCACAGGAGGAAAAACGCCCCCCTACCGGGATATAACATGCACTCCACTTATGGCATTAATGACCTATGACCTAAAAAGGTAATGAATTCGGAATGAATATTCAGTCTCAAAATCTTCAACAGTTTCCTTCATCTACTTTTCAGGGAGACTTTTCACGCGTTGCTAAAGACTAATATATATATATATATATATATATATATATATATATATATATATATATATATATATATATATATATATATATATATATATATTCACGTGGATGAACACTGAGAGTTTATTCTAACCGGTTGCGGCAGTTTATGCACTTGCGAGTCTTGCACTGAAGCTTTGTGGACAGCAAGGCCACGTGTTCGAGTTACCACGATGGCTAGATCACACGAGCTAAACAGCTGGGTCAGTGTCGTCGACTTCCTTGTTTTCCAGTCGGTTCCTTGGTTTCTTGTCATCGACTCAGACGGATGAAGGAACAATATCCTAAACAGCGAGCCACGAACCTTACGCGATCCGACCTGTCTCATTCTATCCGATCCAGTCAGTTCCCATTCCTATCTTTTGGCTGAACGATGAACTGACCCACTTGTGGTCACTTGATTGAGAAAATTTTCCTTAAACGTAAGAGATTCGGGTGCGTGCAGTTGAGGGATCCCCGAGACACGACAAATTTCTCTTATTGACGTTACGAAAGAATGATTACCAGTGCAATACTCAATTAGAGGTTTATATTAGAAATCGTGAAAGTCTTGAGGAAATGCTGGATTAGATTCCTAGAATAAAACGAATGAAATTGATCCATCCTGTCAAAACCATTTCGTATCAACATCTGAAGAGACTTATACGAGTATGTCTGAACATCTTTCCAATGCAAAAAGACTTGATTTTTAAACTACAATAAAAAAGCCACAAAATATAATTGTTAATAAAGAAAAAACTAAAGACCGCGAAATGACACCTTGTAATTATAATATCATTATTTCTGGCTAGGCTCAGACCGTAAGGCCTGATCTTCCACTTTCCTACTAACAACTTAAATATTTACATTTACATAATTACAATTGAGGCGTTCTGGTACTGGCGTACAATGGTAACTGACTAACGGAAGTGCAATGATCGTATTTGCTAACGGAGATGTGCTGTACATAAGTAATGAAACATAAAGTATGAATATATTTTCATTGTCAATTTAATGGAATCTAAAACTAACATAATGTAATTTTATTTTCACAAAATGTTAGAAATTATTTTCTGCACCAAAATGCCTCAATTGTGAACAAATTACAATAAAAAAAGACGGCAAATTTTTCATTTATATCTGGGATGCAAGACCATCCCGGCATACGCCTTAAGCGATTGAGTAAACACAGAAAAGGTGAAAACCTGGCTTTACGAGAAATCTTTCAGAAAGAACGTCCATAAAATGGATTGTCGTGAGAACGAGAGAGCATCTGATTCCACCGACCGAACTTTTACCAAAACACCAACTCGGTCGGCGTGTGTGGCATCCCCCACGCTTCTCCCTAAGGATCTGTGAACCTCGGCGTATCATCAGGAGGGCGCGGACTCCCACGGGGGCACGTATTCGCGAAGACGGAGAGCGCAGTGAAAACGTTTGTATGCTCTAGCGAGAATACCGTCGGCTCGTATGGCTCCCGTTACTACAAAGCGTTTGGGAACAAGTGGCGAGTGGCTTTCCCCGCAGCCTCCGGGCGGCGGCACCGCGCGGGCGCGACCGCGGGCTGGCCGGGCCACGTCGTGCGTGAAAAGGCACGGCGACTGGCGCACGGCGCGGCCGCGGGGAGCAGTGAGCCCTAACGAAACGAAGGCAGGTGAAGTAGTTTTCCCTGTCTCGTTCTCCCGTGCAGTGTGTGAGTGAGTGAGTGAGTGAATGAGAGATTGGGTGAATGAGTTAGTGATTGAGTGAATGAGTTAGAGATTGAGTGAATGAGTTAGAGATTGAGTGAATGAGTTAGAGATTGAGTGAATGAGTTAGAGATTGAGTGAATGAGTTAGAGATTGAGTGAATGAGTTAGTGATTGAGTAAATGAGTTAGTGATTGAGTGAATGAGTTAGTGATTGAGTGAATGAGTTAGAGATTGAGTGAATGAGTTAGTGATTGAGTAAATGAGTTAGTGATTGAGTGAATGAGTTAGTGATTGAGTGAATGCGTTAGTGATTGAGTGAATGAGATAGTGATTGACTGAATGAGTTAGTGATTGACTGAATGAGCTAGTGATTGACTGAATGAGGTAGTGATTGACTGAATGAGTTAGGGATTGACTGAATGAGTTAGTGATTGAATGAGTTAGTGATTCCGAGAATGAGTGAGTGAACGAGTGAGTGAATGAGTAAATGAGTGAGTGAGTGGATGAGTGAGTGGATGAGTGAGTGAACAAGTGAGTGAGTATTTAGGGTTTCCGGGTGCGCCAACTACTTCATTCCGGTAGGCGGTGATGCTCCTCCACCAGATATCTCCCGGGGCAGCGCCGCAGCCAGGTCACTCACTCACTCTATGAATCTGGATTCTCGTCTGGCGTGTTTGGTAGTGAAGTGTATATGTATGAAAAAAAGGGGGGAAAGGAAGGAAATATAGCGAGCTGTTCGTGGCTACTGCTCCGTCATTGGTCTGATATTGATCGAAGAAACCACGGTATACTACGGAACGGACGCTTGAATTCGCTTCCAGACCGTGGTTTAATTCGATCTAGCTGTCCATGAACAACCACCGCCACGACTCAAATTCTAGATCTTCGCGATCAATGACTCCACGCAGGCAACAGATGTTCTCACTGTACCATCGCAGTGAATTTTATCGCTGTCATCGTCTCCCTATTAGTGTCTTTTTTCTTCCTTCTCCTTCAGATTTTTTTCTTCATTTGTTTCCTTCAGCACATTTTCTCCTTCTCTTCCGCTTCTATGAACTGTCCATTCCTGAGCCGTCAATGTTTGGTACTAATCCACCTTGATTGAGTTTACCCAAACTTTTAAGGCGAAAGCTGGTATGGTCCCTTTGCATCTCAGCAGTAAATGTAGAACTTGCCTCTTCTAAAAAATAATAATCTCTTTGTAATGTATCCATAATCATTAGCTGGAATAGCAGGTTCTGCATCCTGAACTCGAATTTTATTATTATTATTATTATATTATTATTATTATTGCTGTTAATACGACATCTGATTTTCAGTATTTTTGTATTTACATTTTTGTTTTACATATTTGTATTCTACATCTACGACTGAGAGTGATACCGAAAACGTTTTTTTGAACTTCTGTCTTTTTTTAGTGAACAACGCAAGCTTGCCCTTTAAAACATATATGTAGAAATGTTACCTAAAATTTATACACGCTAATTGATCTAACTCGACAAAGCCCTGAAAAATTCAAAATTAATCCTTTAATTGGAGTCACTTTACATGAAACCCCAGCGAATTGCCAACATTTTTACAAAAATGGCCGTCATTAAATTGTAGTTTGATGGTATCACTTTACTTCAAAGCGCTGCAAATGGAGAGTGTAGGTCAGATACAAACTTTTCTTAGAAGAAACACTAAATCTTGAATTTAATTGTGACTCAAATCGAATAAGACAAATTTGGCAGCTGTATTCACATAATGAATTGATAAACTGATTTTTTCCTATTCGTTATATTAGGGACTCTCGTGTTTGGGTAATGGTCATGCCACTGTATGCACCGTGAGAAGAAGATTTTTAACATGTTGCGTGATGTTCATTGCATGTTTTCTGAAGAGTGGTTAGTATTTCTGTTTAACAAAATTGGGAAGGAATTTAGCCATTGAATTGAGTTTGCATACTTTCATTTACAAGAGACATTATAATATGGGCCAAGTACCGCATAAATCCCATGAAATCAAAATAATTTTACTTAAATAGCTAAATTGATTTCTGACAGACATGTAGAAACGTATTCATTAAAAACTCAAATTTAATTAGGACATGTTACATGTTTTCCTTTAAGGTCGTACAAAATTGCAAGTCATGCGATAAAATCTCGTAGTTCTTCTCGCTCACGAAATAGCACGTTTGACCCGAAAGTAAATGATAAGGATTACTATCAGACTTATATCTTAATCGATGATCGGCAAACTCTCAAACTCTCAAACTCTTATACTCTCATCTCAAACTCTCATTTCGGAGAAATCAATTCCGGAACATTTTCTCTTCGCTATCTACTGAATGGTAATGGTAATGGTTACCATTCATATCCATGAAGTATTTACTGCAAACTAAAATTAAAAGCTAAAAAAACTAAATATAGACATTCTTATTATGATACTCATCAAAAAGATACGAGAAAAGGGGTTTGGAGTAACATACCAGTCAAGGGAATACGGCCCTACGAACAACACCAGTTATCGAGAGAAGGTAAGTATTTGGGGAGAAAATTATTCGAGTCGTATCTAGTGAAATGTGAGCATTAGATACACAGACATCTTTTAAACTCACGTTGGTGCTGCATGTGAAACCGTGTTTGTATGACGGCACAGAAAGAAAATTGCGCTGAGAACTGGCTCCTCGCGGGAAAAAGGTTGCAATTTACTCCACTTAAGAACAACTGGAGAGTACACGTGATGGCTGATAAGTTGTCGGGATCATTTTTTATGGGGCACAAGACCATTTTTGTGGTCCTTTTTAGACAGTGTCTCAAACTGCTCTATTTACTTGTGAATAATACTAACAAATGTATCCTGATTTAAATTGAAAACATAATGGAAAACATTAAAAATATTAAGTAACGTGAATATCACAAAGTGAAGCTATAAAAAGGAGTATGTTGAATGATTGAAGTCTTTTGAACATGCAATTGATAGATTGAATTAATTTCATAATACAAAACATGCACTCAATTCATCGCGAAGATAAATCCTCGAAGTACTTCCTGCTCTCTTGTGAGATTTCTGTGCAGTCACAATAACTGTTTGCATGGTTTCTCTTAATAGACTCACCTCTGCCTGAAAATGTGTCTGCAAGTACTATACTCCAAAAATCCAAATATCCGTTTCATACTCAGAATGCCTCGAGCTCATTTACATCGTTCAAGGAATATCAATTTTGGAGAAAAGCGGCTAAATGGTTTAGGTGGTAGTGTTTACCACTTACAGACACATTACCACAGAAAAACAAACGTCGGAGACATGCAGACACTGCTGTTTTTCCGGTAATCCATATTTAGGCGTCAAACCCACAAAACATGGTTACACAACGTATTTGAAGTAATTTACTATTTATAGGAACAAGATGTATCCACGTTTTCGTTACCAGGGCCCAGCAATAAGAGTTTTTTGTTGAAAAATTGCCGATTTCCGGAACACGATTACAATCTTCTGAAGAAGTAAGGCAAGAAAGTAAAAACTGGAAAACTTCAATTAGAAGGCGAAGAAAGACAATCTTCTTAATTTCGAGAATCCAAAGGAGCAAGGTGGATCACCGTGAGGTTCCAAAGCCGGGGAGCAGCTGTTCGGCGTCGAGAAGTCTCTGGTGCAGCATGGCGCCGACAGACACTCAGGAATGCAGTTCGACCGGAGCTTCTCCGGAGGCCGCAGCGGCCTGCAGCGCCGGGCAGTCTTCCGGTTCCTCCGGCATACAGGTCCGTCGCGAGCGTCTTCCCGAAAACAGCCTCTGCCCCAACCGGTGCCGCGGACGGAATACGACCACAGTTTCACTGCGATGGACATTGACTGCGTAACTGTAAGCGACTCCCACATTCGTTTGAGAAAGGTCGTTTCGGAGATCGTGGATACCAAACAATTGGAGGTATTTGTGTCACGGTGACCGAGAGAAGAGATAAAATCCGAACTGTATCCTTCTGGCTTTCTATCTCGCTCATTCATCTGGTTTCCTCTCTTATCCTGAACAGTGTTACTGACTAAATATTTGGGCCTGTTGTATCGGCCCTACAAGCTGATTTGTTGACCTTCGCTTGGGAGTTGAACAAGTGATTCTTGAGAGCGTAGGCTTCCGCGGCCGGAGTCAGTATTTACTAGGCGAGAAAGGTCGCAGAATGGCGACCGAAACGTCGGCACCTTCGCCATGGACGCGGCGTCACCCGGACAGCCTAGTAAATACAAGTGATTCTTTCTGTTTTAATGATGATTCACAAGTGGCTTATATGTCATGCACTAGCAATAAAAACGTAATATTCTAGATTACAGTGACAGTAGTGTTTAGTAAATCGTAGTAAACACAGTGCGGCTAGTATTATCCATTTCGAGAGACGAACACTATGTTGTACTGATGATGAATTTGCAGACAAAATAGATAAAATTTTATTTCGTTAACATTTAAAAAATATCAGGCACATCAATATAATAGTTATGTAATATACACTTTCGACAATTCGAGCTACTTTATATTAATTTGTCTACGAAATGCAAAAGTGAACGCAAGAAAGGCAGTGTTGATCTCGTTCTCCAGTTTTATATTCGAGAAGTTACAGTGATAAAAAGCCTCTTCAAGACGGAACATGGCTTCGAATGAAGAAATGGCAAAGCAGTTGAGCGGCAAGGCCAGAAACGATCGCTGAAGAGGTCATTGGTTCGAGCCTATCGTACCAGGGGCGGATAGCAGAAAAAATGGAATAAGTGATGCTAGTAGCTAGAGCAAAAAAATGTACTTAAAAGAGACAAAGACGGTACTATGAAGCATAAAACGGTTAAGATAAAAGACTCGGGTAAGGGAGGCGACCTACGACTGATAATTTAGAAGTATTTTTGCATTTATTAATATCTTTTCTCGATACTTTTCTAGAAGCCGAGGTTACAATTTTATCACAAGCAAAACGCTCTAAAGCCGGGCACATATTATTTAACAGCGGCATGTTTACAAAAAGATGGCATTGAAGTTTGTCACTTGTGTGCATTGTGGCTATCATTATGACCATGATATTATGATAGTTTGACTAGTGATAAAAAGTTATGAAAACCATTAAAGTATATGTAAACCTTAAAAACAAACATCACATATACTAGACTCTACGACGTAAAAATGGAAAAATCATCAGTCACGGGCGTCATAATGCGTGAAAAAGTTTTACATACCTACACTGTTTAACTACACACTGGAAGTGACTAATTGGTGGGGTCTAAAACGTCATTGAGAAATACTTTAAAGATTGCTAACTAGGTCATGGAAATGAACAAGGAACCATTTTGGGAACACACCAGTCACATATCTAAGCAAAGCCTCCTATGAAAACACGCAAGGAAGGTGGGAGAGATTCGATGTGAAGAGATGATTCGGATCTTGACATGGCGTGGTGGAGTGGAACGAGTTCATTCTGGACGTCTTGAGTGCACTTAGACAGGACGCAGCCCGCCGTAGCCTGGTACGGTGCCTGGTATGGCGCTGTAGCCTGGTATGGTGCAGCGTTTGAGTGGCACGGATCGTGGGCGTGGCGTGTGCGAACACTGAATGCGTGGGGGGATTGAGGAAGAGGGGACAGGGGTGGCACGCACGGAGGGGGAGACTGACTGCGAATGAGGAGAGAGATGAAGGGGGCCGAGGAGTGGTCGTGGAGGAGAGTGGAAAAGGAAGTGAGGAGGGGAGAGAGTGGTGAAGAAAGGCGAAGGTGGAATGAAGATTGGGGAGGAGGAGCGAAGATGATACGGGAAAGGAGATGAAGAGGGAGCATGAGGGACGAGGACGGGCGAGGAAAAAGGGACAAACAGGAGTGAGGAGTGGATGCAAGGGGCGAGGAGAGGAAAGAGGGGAGAGGAAGAAATTGAGTGGGTGAGCGACGAGACAGGGAGCGAGGAGAGGCGAAGAGGGCGCCAGAGGGACGAGGAGAGGCACAAACTGGGAGAGGAGGGGCGAGGAGGAAAGGAACGACAAGGAGTGAGGAGTGGAGAGAAGGGGCGAGGAGGGGAAAGAGGGACGAGGAAGAAGGGGCGAGAAAGGGGCGAGTAAGGCTGTGAGGAGGGGCGCAGAGGGAGCAGGAGGGACGAGGAGTAGCAAACGGGAGGATGAGGAGCGATGATGGAAGGGGCGAAAAGGAGTGAGGAGGGACACGGATGGATAGAGAGGGGAGGGGCAAGAGAGACTTCGTGCGACTATACCAAGACACGGCCAAGGAAACATCGTGGACTGGCGGGGCCGAGTGAGCCGGGACGGAGCGCGGCGAGGCAGAACTTGGGCGGAGTGCAGGCGCCCATGGGCAGGCAGTGCCAAGCGCCTCGAGCGCCCGGCACGCGGCGTTTTTTTCCGTCCCCGCCCCCGCCCCCGCCGCCCCGCGCGCCGCTCTGCTCTCCGCTCCGCTCGGAGGCTTCCAGAGCGGCGGCGCTCGCACTTTCTCGCCCGCGGCCGCGTATCCGCCCGCCCCGCCCCGCCCCGCCCCGCCCCACCCCCAGGGGAAACCGCGCCATCGCCGCCGCGGCGTCGCGGCGCGTCGGGTCGCGGCGCCGAGCGCTTTCTTCGGCGCCGCCACCGCCGACGTCACCGCCGCCGCCGCTAGCGACGCCAAGGTCGCGTGCCGCGACGCGCGGTCTCGCTGCCGCCACCGCCGCCGCCCCCGCCCCCGCCGCCGCCGTCCCACTCCTGTGGCTGATTACTCGCCGTGGACTGCGCCTCGCAAGGAAATTACGCAGAGTCCCCCTCTCTTTTTATGATCTAGCGCCATTTCGAAACCGTTAAATCAAAGTTTGGAAAATACGAAAATTTATACGGGCGTCTCTTTGTGGTTTTCATGATTCTGATATTTTGCATCATCAAGGTTGGTTGGTTGGTAGTGATTCCGGGCGCGTCAACTAGCGAGGTCATTGGTCGCGTAAGTGTAGTGCATGCTTTTTCTCGGGAGGTGGCGGTGATCTTCCACTGGATGGACTGATTGATTGATTGATTGGTATTTAGTGTTTCCAGCTTTGGAAGTGAAAAGGGAGAGGAAAGAGAGGGGGTGATATTCCTTGTAGGAACATGAGATCCGGTGCCGAACTGCATGTCCAATTATTGATTGTAAGTGATTTCGGGCGCATCGACTGCCAAGGTCATTAGTCTCATAAATTAAGTGCATATTTTTTTTCTGGAGAGGTCTAATTGATCTCACTCCCGTTGGAAGGCAAAATCAGGCGCCGACCTACCGTCGGCTAGCGGGGTATCCCTGAACCTGGTATCTCCCAACAGCGGGGCACCGCCACAGCTGCGACAACCTCTGAGTACCCGACTGAGTTTCCCGATATGTGTGGTACTGTAAGCGTTAATGTAAGTATGTGTGTAAGGGGTGAGGATAGGACAAGGAAAAGGAAGGAAAGATCGCGCGCGGTCCGTGGCCCGTTTGTTAGTGTTTTGCTCCCGAATTCGTCTGGTGTTCATCAGATAAACCACGCAAAACTAGCGGTCAGAGCAGCCGGCCTCTAGAATTCTCCTCCAGACAACGACTGAATTCGACCCAGCTGAGAAGCTAGTGTCGAAAAATCTTGCCACTGTCGGGACTCGAACCTAGGACCTCCTGGGCAGAGACATCAGTTGCAGCCACCTCTCCCGGTTTGCAGTATCAACTTTATCATTATCATCAAGATGACGATGTCTACGTATTTCGCACACTTCTACGTATTCCGCGCCACACATTTGCCAAACACCTAATTCAAGAAAATTACTCATTTGGCCCTGATACCTATTTCAAAATTTTCCACTGATGGAAAAACAGGTAACAAAATGGAATATTTTAGAAAATTTGGAAATATTAAAATTATTGAGAACCCCTAACTTAATAGGTCTTAATGAACGTTCTCAAGTTAAATGGAGTTCTATAATAAAACTATTAATTAACTAGTTTTTTCACCCTTTGATTTCCTCTCTCAAGTCAAATGGAGTTCTATAATAAAACTATTAATTAACTAGTTTTTTTCACCCTTTGATTTCCTCTCTCAAGTCAAATGGAGTTCTATAATAAAACTATTAATTAACTAGTTTTTTTCACCCTTTGATTTCCTCTCTCAACTTTCCTACAATCACAGTATTCTGCAGTATACATGATGGCCCCTCTTGTTTTATTCAATAAACATGGGTGTGTATTTTATTCCTATAAATTTTACAGTGTTCATTTGTATTCCTCTGTTTATTGACATCAATTCGTATCCTAATTATATTTGTTTACTTATTTTAATTATTGTAGAAGGGATATATTAGGTCCGAAACATGTGTATGGCTGTTTATTCATTGTATTAAATGTATATTGTAATATACTTTGTGCTTGAAAGCTCCTCCAGCGTTAATTAATAATCATTAAGGAATATTACTATGACTGTGCCACAACAGATTTTCAAATTAGTTTAGCTACGGAACAATATCTAAAACCATAAAATTTTGACCAAACGTATTAAGTGAACAAATAATGACTTGAAACTTTTGAAATTGTTTAATATGTACTTTTTAAACAAATACTTTCAATGGAATATTATTTTTGTAGTAAAAACATCATTCATTTTCTCTAATATGCCGTAAAATTAATTTCGTAACTTCATAACTTTCAGTAAAAAAGCTTAATAATAAAAGTTGAATTCATGTTCTTCAATTGGATGTGGCACTTAAGAAAACTTTATGTACAATGTCAAGGGCTTACGATAGTTAAAAGTGTTTTAGATTCTCTTGGAACATCAAAGTTGAGAATGATATGAATACAAGCACTCATTTGCTTCTCAACTGGGACAACAACACGCACAACTACTGTAGAGGCAGCATGTAATCCTTCATGATATGAAATTATACCGCAGCACATTAAGATAATTCTACTTCGTGCCTCAAGAACAGTCATTTGGCGTGATATGTCAAAGCATTTATTACACACAACGTTACATTTAGAGAGCGGGTATTTAATTAGGAGCAACGTAACTTTGTGATGATATTTGATTACGATGGTTTGTTATGTATCTGGATGATATACGTTGTTAATTGCTACGTCATGATAAAAACGTTTACAATAAATTAGTTTTTGAAAGTAGTAAATATATCTGAAATATGGATGTCAAATATTGGAGTCAATACTGATTTCAGAAGGTTTTTGTAAACAAAACTTGGTGCTAGAAAAGCGAATACTTTTTCGCATTACTTCTAACTTCTGCAATTTAAAAAATCAGAGTTCATAACTGAACTTCCGAGCTCTAGTTATAACGATTAGATATCGTTATGTTTTTATATTAAAAGTGAGTTAGGTAAAGAATGAAATTAGATGGTGCAGCAGATAATTCGAATCCTGCTAATCCGAACCCTGCAAATCCGAAATTTTGGATAATCCGAACTAAATTCGAGATGGCGAAACAAACATAAATAACATGCTTATTTGTACTTCAAAGAAAGGATTTTATAATTACTGCACAACTGAACCAGTAACTATTGAAACAAGTTGTCGAAACGAAACGTTTATTGCACTGATTACTAGAGTATGTATCACATGTTTATGTAGCAGTAAGTCCCACATAGAGGAACTTGCAAAATTAGTAATCTCATTTTACTGAAAGGAACTGAAAGTACCAGATGATGAGATGTGCTGGTGCAATCGCTACGCCACGTTGCCATTTTCTCACATCTCACGCCCCGTTGCATTGTGTCTGGTAATCATATAGATGTATTTGTATAATGTTCTGTACGTTTTTTTGCGGTAATGCGAATAGCCCACTCCCCCAATTCGTTCGGAATACCGGGGGTTTTATCGGGCTTGTGGAGGGCCAGTGCAGCGCGAGGCGCCGATTGTCCGGCGCCCCCGAAAGCGGCGCCGTGGGGAGGGGGAGGGGGGCGGTGCGCCGATGCTGCGGGGGCGAACGACCGCACGAGGCCGCCATCGCCGCCGCCGGACAGCCCATGCGGGCACCCGCGGCGCCGCCGCCGCCGCCGCCGCCGCCGCCGGGCGCACGTGGCGCGGCCGAGGCCCCTGACCCGGCGCAGGCGAAATCCGTTCGCCCCAGCGAGGCCCTCGCGCCTCGCCGCCGCCGCAGCCGCAGCTCCCGGCCTCAGCGCAGCCACCCGGCGGACAACCGCCGCCCGCAGGCGACTGAGTATTCTGCGGTTTATCCAACTCTGCCTTTGGCAGGCATCATCGCCATACAACAGGATAGATCACCGCCACCTAGCACCACCGACCAAAAAGCATACACTACGCTTACGGGATGAATGACCTCAGCCATTGGCGCGCCCGGAAATTACTAAACAGTCTGTTCGTGCACCCGCATAAAAAACGTGCACTACACTTGTGGGATTAATGACAGCCTGCGATGCGCCCGGAATCACTATATTGCGATTTATCCAACTCTGCCCCAGGCAGGTATCAGCTGTTGGCGGTTCCATCCAATCGAAAGCTTGAACGTCACCATTGTGACGTCACTACGGTGACCTTTAAGCTCCCGATTGGATGGATCCAACAGTTGATACGTGCACAGTTGGATAAATCGCAGTATAGTGATTCAACGGCTGAAGTCATTCGTCCCGTAAGTGTATTGTATGCTTTTTTATCGCAGGAAGAGATGTGATCTTCCTCCGCTACATGGCGAGATTCGGCGCCAACCTGCCCCTGGCAGGTATCAGCTGTTGGCGGTTCCAGCCAATCGGGAGCTTAAAGGTCACCGTGGTGACGTCACAATGGTGACGTTGAAGCTCCCGATTGGATGGAACCGCCAACAGCTGATACCTGCCTGGGGCAGAGTTGGATAAATCGCAATATAGTGATTCCGGGCGCATCGCAGGCTGTCATTAATCCCACACGTGTAGTGCATGCTTTTTTCGCGGGTGCACGAACAGACTGTTTAGTAATTTCCGGGCGCGCCAATGGCTGAGGCCATTCATCCCGTAAGCGTAGTGTATGCTTTTTGGTCGGTGGTGCTAGGTGGCGGTGATCTATCCTGTTGTATGGCGAGATCCGGAGCCGACCTACCCGTCGGCTTCCGAGGTTATCCCCAACCAGGTATCTCTCACCAGCTGGGGCACCACCCCCGCCAGGACACGCTCTAAGCTCCCGGCTGGTCTCCCGACATGTGTGGTAGTAAGGTGAATGTGTGTGTGCGTAACTAAGGGATGAGAATAGGACAAGGAAGAGGAAGAAAAGATCGCGTGCGGCCCGTGTCCCCTTTGTTGGGGAACTGCTCCATCATTCGCCTGGTGTTGATTGGAGAAATCTTCCGTATTGTGAACCGTGTCTAGCTTTTGGAATGACTGCGAATCTGAAGGTAAAAGAAGTTTCTCATAATTTTGTTCAGATTATCCCTATCAATACAATAAATGTCGACACAGGAGTTCTGTGAATAAGTTTAACACAGTTAATAAATTCAATGCCGCCTTTCTATAACAACATTTATTCTTTATACCAGGGGCAAAATAAGTTATTCTACAGACCGTTTCACGAGCAAAGATGGCGATTAATGCTCTTACAAATCGCACTGACTTCGCACAGCGAAAATGTTCGATGTACTCTGCTGTAACCATGTTTTCGCATACGTGAAAATTGCTTGTAGTTTGTAAAGTTTTAGAATTATGTGTTTTGTCCAAGTTCATGTCAATGTTTACGTTAGCAATTCTGAATGATTCCATCGAATGACAAGGAACCAGACTTTTTAATTTACGTTTACATTTTGTTTGTGAACGAGTCTATTTGCAATGTCATTCTCGTAATAAAATCCATGTGTTAATTTAGGTGAATTCGCAAACACCAACCGTTCACATTCCAGTTAATCATTCTCGCAGACACTTGGCATTTGTAGTCATGTAGTGATCTTTTCCTGTTATTTACAATAACACTTTAAAATTACATTTACAATTATGTAAATAATATAATTTTTTATTTTTTTTTATTTTGAAACAATGATTTTGATAAATATATATTTTAAGTGTGCTTTAGGATAAAAGACAAGAATTAATTCAATTACTATATAGTTCTTCGGTTGGGGACAATTAATATTTCCATTATTAATTGTCTTGCGACGTACATTGAAACTGCGAACACAGAGTCTCATTATTACTAAAAGCGAATAGTATGATCACGTTTATTTTCTGATCATATTTTGAATTTTACTTTATCGTTAATGTTTTCTTTTAGTTACGAAGAGTACGCTTTGGGCAGAGCTGATTTACACTTCATTTCTGGTAGTACTGACGCTAAAGATATAAATTTCAGCGGATAAGACTGTGAATTTTTGCAAAAAAAAAAAATATTGTAGCACGGCAAATATTCTTGATAATCAGGAATAATTGAGCTCTTTTATTTAAGTTTGTTTCCAAGAAGTACATGGTAGGTGTTATTCCACATCCAATGATTTGTGTATACTTGAGGTGTAAACGAACGCAAGGAAATCTTGGGGGCGAAGAAATGGAGAGAGAAGTTAGCAAGTACATGTTTTTGTCCAATGATGTGAAAAACGCAGCAAAGCATTATCACGCCTGGATCCAGTTTAATTTCAGTAAACATTCTTCCCGTTATATCGATCTGCTTTCATCAATTCACAAAGTTTCTTCCAAACCCTTTTACAGTATAACAAGCTGTTTCTACAAACTAGACAATGAGACGTGCACTCATGGAGTCTGGGAACAGTTATCAGAGACCAGCGAAATTCGTTCAGGCGAAGCGCAGTAATGATAAAAACCCAGGGCGTTTAAGAATCTAAAACTGAAGTATAGCGATTCTTTAGAATTCTGCGCGAAAGAGAGGCAACTCTGAAAAAGGGCCATTGGAATGCGAACAGTTTCCGGGAGCGAGACAATCGCTGCGGTATAACAGAGGGGATCCCGTTTGTCGGGGGACCGCGGCTGTCTTACGCCGTGCCGTCCTTGCTGCTGGCGTTTCGCCTGCTGCAGCACTGTTTGCTCCCAGCGACTTCTTTGGCTTCCACAGACAGCTCACATTCCAGCAGTCACGAAACTGCTTCTCAAGTCAATTCAAGAACAGGTTTACTGTGTTCTACTTGTAAAACACTTTTTTTCAGTTGTAACAATCATTTACCTCACGCTAAAACTTAGTGGGCTTTGTGAATTCTCTTGTACTATAAGAGGCGCGGCCTGTGTAACTGAGGTCGTTAAGACTGAAGGGCCATAGCTGCCTCGGATCAGAGGGTTGCGGGTTCAAATCCCGCTTCGGATATGGATGTTTGGTCGTATTTGTGCTGTCCTACGTGTTCTCACCACAGTTGCCCCTATAGTTTAAAAATCACAAGGGTCGCTACATGACCAAGATGTTGAAAAGCGGCCTTTAAAAAATCATTTTTAAACTCTTTCAAGCTCTTTCATTAGGTGATATCGACGAAGGGAACAGAGGTGCGTCATTATTAGTTTTAAAAGTACATTGGTACTAAAAAAGAACAACATTATTAACAGACGACCTTAGCATGAACAAGCGTAAAACGTTTTGACTTTATAAAAACAGGTTCACTTATAAAACATGGATATAGAAGAATCGAAGGAAACCTCGAAATTTTGTTTCCTTCTTTTTGTTGACACTACCTTCTACGTAATTTTTGGTATTCTTTGGTATCTTGTTTGATAAATCACAGTTTAGGCTCCTCGATATTTTTACGACTTACAAATTTCTTTTTGTTATTTAAGGTCGCATCAACTACTAGGTCATTAGCGACCACTATTGCGTGTAACGGTATGGTAACTATGAGGATGGCACGATATGATGATGATAGGGGTGTGAAAGGACGAACACAATACAACCATGCCCGAGGCGGACCTCGAACACGCGATCTTCGGTCCGCGATCGCTATGGCACTACTGTCTTAGCGTTCTTGGTCATCCTGACCGGTAACTTACAAATTGTCAACAACAATTTAAATGAATCTTTGTACATTTAGAATCCACATATTGAGTAATTTTCGATCGTAGAATCCACGAATTTCTTTGACAGCGATGAATGGAAGGCTGGTTGCGATGAAGCCTTTGAAACCCCACGGAGGCGAATACGTGCGCCGCGTGTAGCCGCCACGAGTGGCAGCGCTATCAGCGTCTTAAAAACACTTACATGCAGCTTTCTCTCGAAAACTGCGCTGAGCTCGACTGAGTCTACAAAATCATCTCACTGCTTGAGCTCTTTTAAATTCTTCATTTTCCTTATTTAAAGAAAACAAAATTTGATTTTGCTTCGAATTGGTTGGTAAAGGCCAAATATTAACATTGGTGATGGGTAATCAGTAATCAAATGTCGATACCTAGAAACCAAATAGAAAGAAGGTAGTCAACACAAACATATTACGTCTTTGACTGTCTATAACTGAAGGATATTATAATCCGTTATATTGAAAACACTTAGTGTTTTAATTATGAAGATTAGTCAATGTTACCTTATGAAATTTTCAAACAAACGGCTAATATGAGCTCGTGGTGCTACAATAGAACATAATTTTTGGTATATTTTTTCCGGTTTCGTCATATTGTGGCACAAGCTAAACCCGTGCACATATTTTGCACATTTTCACTCGAATGTAGACGTTCTCGCCTCCAGCAAGAATTTCCATACTTTACTCCTCAAGAGGACCATCTTCTTGACCCAATAAATGCCTCTGCTTGTGTACCCAAGACGGAAAACAATATTTGCTCTGACGGTAATTTAAACTCCAGCGCGTAGGTTTTCTCGTTCACCGAGTGAACCATTATTACATTACATCAATATTACATGGTCGTACTCGTTTGAGAGTTCAGCGGACCCGACGCCGAAAAAATATATATCGTATTTTGAAAACTCGAAAGTTTTGATGAAAATGACACTTGTATCAGAGAGTTAGGTAATTAAAAAACGTTAGAAAGAAAGTAGATGTGGCGCGGAGGAGGGGAGCGGTATGGATTGGCGCGGCGGTGGGGAGTGGTATGGTTTGGCGCGGCAGCAGGGGTGGCGCGAAAGAGGGGAGCGGTATGAGTTGGCGTGGCGTCGGGGAGTGGTAGGGTTTGGCGCAGGGGCAGGGGTGGCGCGAGGGGAAAGGTGGCGCGGCGGAGGGTGTGGCGCAGCGGTGAAAGGTAGCGCGGCGGAGGGTAGCTCGACGGGACGGTGGCGGGTGGCGCGGCGGCGGAGTGGCGCGGCAGCAGGGGTGGCGCGAAAGAGGGGAGCGGTATGAGTTGGCGTGGCGTCGGGGAGTGGTATGGTTTGGCGCGGGTGGCGCAGCGTCGAAGAGTAGCGCGGCGGATGGTAGCTCGACGGGACGGTGGCGGATGGCGCGGCGGCGGAGTGGCGCGGTAGTAGGGGTGGCGCGGAGGAGGGGAGCGGTATGAGTTGGCGCGACAGTAGGTATAAGTTGGCGCAGCGGCGGAGGGTAGCTCGACTGGACATTACTTCTAGGCTGTCCGGGTGACGCCGCGTCGTTGGCAGATAGGCCGACGTTTCGCCTGTCATGTCGCAGGCTTCTTCAGGGTAGTGACCCTGAAGGTAGGACATGACAGGCGAAACGTCGGCTTATCTGCCAACGACGCGGCGTCACCCGGACAGCCTAGAAGTAATGGACTCGAGCCGCGGAAGCCTACGTGTACAGCTCGACTGGACGTTGGCGGGTGGCGCGGCGGTGGGGTGGAGCGGTAGTATGGGTAACGCAGAGGATGGGAGCGGTATAAGTTGGCGCGGCGGAGGGGATGGTTCGGTGGTGAGGTGGCGCGGATGCGAGTGGTGTCGCGGCGGCGGAGGAGGCTGCGAGGGGCGGCGAGGCCGGGTGGGCGGAGGGGCGAAGTGGCGCAGCGCCGGAATGTGGGCCGCACGACCGCGGAAGCGCCGCCGCGAAGAAACTCGAAGAGCCGCCGCCGCCGGTCGAGCATGCGCACGAGGGCGGCGGGGGCGGGCGCACCGCGGTCACGGTGGTTGCTGCGGCCGCCACCAGCGGCGCGAGGCGTCTTTCGCCACCTTCTGATGCACCCAACGGGAAACTCCGATCGCCTATCGGCAGTTGGTTTTTTTTTTAAAATATATACATAGTCCTCATTTTATTTTTAGTGATAAGTATTTACAGAAAGCAAAGTTATATGACGTAGGTATCGCAGATACTTAGTTTTACATATTTATAGTTCATTTTACTTCGTATATTTATTAGTGTACTGAAGCTCTCAACTGCCGATGTCCACGATGCTCATAATTAATGAGCTAGTAAGAAGTTATGAACCTGAACGAGATGAGCTGAATAATAGTGGAGTCATGGTGGAATGAGGGGCATGGAAAACTGGAGAACCCTGAGAGAAACTTCCGGGTGCTCCGTTTCTCCGCCACAAAATTCCACGTGGATTGGCCGGAGGATCGAATCCAAGTCCCAGCGATGCAAGGAGTTTTCCCTAGCAGTTGCGTCACTTTTATCTTTTGTTACCAGATGACGCGGCAACATAATCATTTTTCATTTGATGTGTGACAAATGTATAATGTTCGGCAATATCTTCATGAAAAAGCTCACGCGATTAATTAAATATTCGACAATTTTGCTAAAATTTGTAGATTATACCTAACAGTGCGACTATTTAATCACAATTTGTGCGACACTTATGACTAGGTTACCCTGAGTCCTTGTACGTTTACAATGATAACTGACCACATGTTCTTACTCGCCTCCGATAAGGACAACCTTAACTGACAGGACAGTAATTCAGAAGTACGTTACGTGAACACGCTCTCAAGAATGAATGATAAGACTACTGCACGTGGAACAACTCGCGTACTAGATTCTTCTACAAAACGTTGAACAAATTCACGAAAACCAGAACGGTTCAACTAATTTAAATTACTTTGACTCTAGAGAAGCACCAGATATATCGTGACTCAAAGGCACACAGATTACATGTATGAATGTGTACTTATTTGTGTTAAAGAACTGGAAAACTAACAATACAACTTAAACAAAAGGTAGTCGTGAAAACCGATCCTCATTTGATTTCAACTTGATCAAAATAATGCACAGGCATGCTTGATTAATACGCGCATATCTAAAATCCTAAAATAATGAGTTTCGTGTTTGATTCAAAAGTTGAATTAATTGATTCCGTTATTCTGCCTCTTTTCGTATTGCGCATACCACCTGAATTTTCATATTCATTGCTTACAGCAGCGCTGGTGTTTCTCGCCAATAAGACTCCAAGGAAGAGGCCGGGCGACCATTAAATAGCTGTCCTTTACGTGTTATGGATTAGCAACTTTTTGTTATATTCTTGGAATGTAAAGAACTGTTTTCTGTATTATTTGAGACGACTGTTCCTGTTAATACTTGATTTACCGCAGTATTATAAGAGAGTATTTTAGTTGTTGAGCAGTGTGCGTGCTACGTTTGAAAAACTATTTTGTGTGGTTCGGTTCAGTAGCATTTTTGTTGCAGTGAGCAACAACACTTCATTTCGAAAATAAACTATTTATGCCGTAAGTTTTACCTGAGTTACTAACTCGAATTGAGTAACGCCAGGACTGACTGAGTGATTCCAGAGATTAACGCGGAAGATGAGAACGCGAAGGGCGCAGACGAGGGAAGATAGCCAGAAAGAAGGAGAGAATATGATGTGAGTGTGAGTAAGAGTGAGTGAGTGTGTGTGCGTGAGTGAATGTGAATGAGTGAGTGAGTGAGTGAGTGTGAGTGAGTGAGTGTGAGTGAGTGTGAGTGAGTGAGTGTGAGTGAGTGTGAGTGAGGGAGTGTGAGTGAGTGAGGGAGTGTGAGTGAGTGACTGTGAGTGAGGGAGTGAGTGAGTGTGAGTGAGAGAGTGAGTGTGAGTGAGTGTGAATGAGTGAGTGTGAGTGAGTGTGAGTCAGTGAGTGAGTGAGTGAGTGAGTGAGTGTGAGTGAGTGAGTGTGAGTGAGCAAGTGTGAGTGAGCGAGTGAGTGTGAGTGAGTGAGTGAGTGAGTGAATGTGAGTGAGTGAGTGAGTGAGAGGGAGGGATTTACAGGAAGAGAGGGAAGTAGAGCGAAGGGGTGAAGCAAAGTATATATGCTTGAGATGTTGCGACACGGAGAAAGTAAGAGTCACGAAGACAAGCGAATGTTACGGTTGGGCAAAGGGCAGCATCGAGGCTGCGATCTCGGTGGACGTCGATCGCCGAGAGTCGATGCCTCGCGCCTCCATGACCCCTTTCGGTCGCTCGCTGCGGCGGCTGCGATAGCTCAGCGGAAACTCTGGTTCCTCAACTGTATTGTTGACCAGCAAGCCTTATGGATTGCTTACTGACAATGGAGGATTATCAGTTTCAGCTACAGCGCTGGATCTAATTCTGGAATCTCTGATCGGTAGTTTTGCGTGAGTGCCTAGCAGAAGAATGCTGCAGTAGCATCCAAACAAACAGAGAATGGGCTGCGTGCGATCTTTTATTCGTAAGGTTCCTTCCTGCCTCGTTCCTTAAACACAGCACCGATGCATGCACTACACCACCACACATGGCGGGAGAACAGTCGGGAACTTAAAAGCTTGGCTTAGTTGGAGTGCTGCCGCCCTGGAAGGGACCCCCCCCTCACCAAATTGCCCCATCCCTCCCCTCCTCACCTCACCTATCCCCGCTCGGTCCCGACCCCCTCCACGCTGCCCCCTCACCATTCCGTCCCTCTGTCCGCCTCGCTACTCATCGCACCTACCTGCCCCACCCCGCGCCCCTCCCCGCACCTGCTCGCCCCGCATCTCGACCCATTCCCCACCCCGCTCCTCGCCGTCCCTCCTCACCGTCCCTCCCCGCCCTGCTCCTCCCCGCTCGGTACCCGTCACCTCCTCGCTGCCACTCACCACCCCGCTCCTCACCGTCCCTCAACGTCACTCTGCCTCGCTCCTCACCGCACCTACCTGCCCCGCCCCTCCCCTCATCACCCCTGCTTGCCCCGCACCTCGCCCCCTTTCCACCCCGCTCCTCGTCGTCCCTCCCCGCCCCGCTCCTCCCCGCTCGGTCCCGGCCCGTCCTCGCTGCCCCTCACCACCTCGCTCCTCACCGTCCCTCACGCCCTTCCTCCGCTTCGCTCCTCACCGCACCTACCTGCCCCACCCCGCGCCCCTCCCCGCCCCTTCCCGCACCTGCTCGCCGCGCACCTCGCCCCAATCCCCCCCCGCTCCTCGCCGCCCCCCGCCACGTCCCTCCTCCCTTCCCGTCACCGCCCCTCCCCCGCCACACGCCGTCTCTCCCCGCCCCGCGCCGTCCACACCGCGCCTGGGTGGCCGAGCCGCCGAGCCGCCGCGCCGGCCTGGCGCCGAGGGCGTTTTTGCGCGCTCCACGAGCACAATCGGCGAGCCGAGCGCCTGGTTCCACCGCATCACGGCGGCCACTTCCGCCTAATTCGTAGCCCCCCGCGTCCAACACCCCTCGAGCCACCGAGCCCCGCCGGGAGACGATACAAGCGGGAAAGTTAGACGCTATCGCCGGGCCATGAAAGCTCTTGACATTTGGGTAAATAGCTCTTGCTTTATAACACACCCAAGAGAAAGGCTCATCGAGGGAAGAGCGGGCGAATAGGCGATAGGGAAGGGAGGGTGAGGAGATATGATGAAGAGAGAAAGCTTAACAAGGAAAAAAAGTAATGTTCGTGAGCGATAAAAAGTATTTTCATTTGTCACAAGAATCACGAAAACGCTTTCTTCATTTGTGGGTAAGGACTTGAAAAAATTGTTTTTCTCATGCTTTCTGGGTGTTACAAAAGAACGTTAGAAGCAACGCCAATCTGCATGCTTACACAACGCAATTATACTTCTGAAATATTCTTCTAGAAACTTTTTTCACTCCTAGTTCTGAAAGGATTTAAGATCTTCTGAATTTGATCACTTCTTTACACGGCAACACGGATAAAATTCTTGATTAATTTTTTATTTTACGATTTTTTAAAAAATGTTGGTAAACTTTCTAAAGAAATATTTTTTGCTCTACTATTATGTCTCTATGATTCCAAGAAATACAACATTACTAAAATTTATTAACTACGAGAAGCAACAAAGAGCTTTTGTTAAAAAGTTAATAAGATTCAGACTTTTAGGCTATATCTGAAGTGATCAGAAATGTCACTTGTGTGTTAAAGACTAGAGTTTAAACGAAATTGTCTTGAAAACCTCCAGACAATAGATTCAGAACAGGCATCATGAAGAGGAAGAGTAAAAAATAAAAACATTAAGAAAAAGAGGAAGAAAAATAACAAAAGGAAAATAAAAAAGAGGCGAAAAATAAGAAGACGATGAAGAGAAAAAAATAAACAAAATACTAAGAAAAAAAGGACACCTCTACATAAGCTGAAAAGGTCAGTTAGTATACGAGTACACTGAGACCGGAACAGGCCAGACATTAAATCGCAATATTAATTGTATACTTTTATTTTATTTGCGTATAATTACATCCATTCATAATTTTTTTTTGTAAAATGCTGACGGCGGCAATACCGTTAACAAAAATAAATTCCTGTCGGCCGAGAGGTCGAGCTCTCCCACACTCGGGACGTGGGATGGCCGGCGCAAGGGGCTCAATGAGATGCTGCGGCGACCTCTCCCGCTGTCAAGAACCGCCCGCAACGCGCGCCCTCGCGCTGAGGGTCGGCGCTGACACGAGAGGAGCTGCGTCAGAGCGACCGCGTGAAGGCCACGACGGAGAAACGGCACACTTCCTCGATTTGACCTTTTTCTTTTATTATTTTCTACAATGAATGTGTGTGATATGTTGGCACCTCACTTCTGCCCTAGAAGCGAGGTGATCCTGATTTCCTAACCCTCAATATTCGTCTAGAAATATCACTTATCGTGTGTACGTCTAGAGAATATTTTCAAATTGAGTGTAAACATTTGAAAATATATTTAGTACTTTTGTAACCAAAAAAATAATCAAAAAATAGTATTATTTGATATATTTAGTTCTCCATCATGTGCCGTGTCACATATTACACTTTCAAGGTTAATCATATCGCATAAAAACTGTTTGACGAGAACGCGTTCTATTGCGAATAACTTGTTTCGCGGTGAAGTCGCAGTCGGGGATAAATATTCGTCTGCCGGGAAGTGAGAGAATGAAAAATAACTATCATATTTCTCACTATTCTGAGAGGTAGAGGGAAAACTGAATTCTTCCTTAGATCTATCGCGATTTCACAAAACTATTCACACTTATTTAAGACAGGCTCATTAAAACCACTATCCATTTTACATATCATCTAGTCTTGGCTGCTTGCCGACGTTAACGTTTCGTGTTAATGTATGTTAGAGTAAAGAAATAATAGTATATACAGTAAAAACATCCATACGTTCCTTGGTAGTGGAATAACAACCCTACAAACCATTCTTATTACTTTCATTTTACTACGATAATATACGAGAACATTAGAGCCGCGCATTAAAAAAGTATACGAGCAGTGTCTCTGCTCGAGGCGATGCTGTCCTGCGGGAAGCATGAATGGTGGCTCCGCAGCTGGCAGTCAACGACCCGCCCCGCGCAAAACCACACCGTTTCGAGGTCACCGCTAATGAACAGTATTCCCTCTTCGCTCTGCCGCTAATGCGCTCATTCACTGCGCCGACTTCCACGCGTTTTCTCCGCTGTTCTTTCGGCGATGCACGCGTGTTTATGTTACGGATGGCGGGGGTGGGGGCGGGGGCGGTGGCGGCGGTGGAGGCCGAGGCAGAAACGGAGGCGAGGGCAAAGGGGGAGACGGTCGCGATGGTGGTGGTGGTGACGACGGCGGTGGGGATGGCGGCGGGGGTGGTGGTTGTGGTGGTGGTCGTGGTGGTGGTCGTGGTGGTGGTCGTGGTGGTGGTGGTCGTGGTGGTGGTCGTGGTGGTGGTCGTGGTGGTGGTCGTGGTGGTGGTCGTGGTGGTGGTGGTCGTGGTGGTGGTGGTCGTGGTGGTGGTGGTGGTGGTGGTGGTGGTGGTGGTGGTGGTGGTGGTGGTGGTGGCGGTGGCGGTGGCGGTGGCGGTGGCTGTGGCTGTGGCTGTGGCTGTGGCGGTGGCGGTGGCGGTGGCGGTGGCGGTGGCGGTGGCGGTGGCGGTGGCGGTGGCGGCGGCGGCAGTGCCGGAAGCAGTGGCGGAGGCAGGGGCGGGGCAGGCGCGGCGGGGGCCGGGGGGGCCGGGGAGCGGGGGCGGCGGGGGCGGCAGCAGCAACGGGGGCGGCACGGAGCGCGCGATTCATTCTTCCTCGAGCACCCATCAGCACAGCAGTCACGCCCCCAGCGCGGCCGCCTCCACGGCGCCGGCACACCCACCGCCGCCCAGCCTGCCATTCGCCCGCCCGCTCCTCCGCACACCTGCTCACCTGCTCACGCACTCTGCCCAGCCTCTGCGCCGACCCCCCCCCCCCTGACGCGTCCAGATCGCGTTCTTCCCTACTCTTTGGCTCGCCTTCCCCAACGCACTCTGGCGGCTTCCTCCTCGCATCCACCCATCCGTTGGCAATCAACGAGCCCTTCCTCCTGAAGGCTTCTTGCTGATGTTTTCTTACAATTTAGTCCTAGCCCTTGCTTTTTTTCTCAGTCATTTTTTGTTGCTACCGTGATTTCATTACGGCCCTACATCCAAAATCATCACCTCCCCTGCTCCGTTTGCTCGTTTGTAACTCAGGAAGCTAGGGGATGAGAATTTTCTCCTCCTCCCTCGACCTTTTTTATGGCTACCTCCAGTTCCCTGGCTCTGTTTCTATTCAATTTCTCTGTTTCAATGAACTGCCTTTCGCGGCCTCCTCTTGGCCACCCGCTCCACAATCTCCTACCAGCTTGTTCATTCTGCTGGAGGCTAATCGATGAACACACTTTCTTCAGCTCACGCTGCTTTCATCTTGCGCTTAGATGACTACTCATTTACAAATTCGCGTCTGTATACAACCTCTTTCTTCATTACACACACCTGCGCAATCATTTTCCGTTCGCTCGCCTCATTAATACACTTCACTTCGTAATCTCCACCGCCCAGCCTTTTTTGGTCATCCATTCAGACACGCGGCTTTCTCACCTTACAAGCGGCAGTCCTTCGAACGCTTCACCCCTACCTATTCCTTCTATCTACTCTTCATCCTCTCACTCGCATGACAGATCTCCATGCTACCATCATTCTCTCTGGTGTGTTTTTTTTCGTTCATTTTTCTTTTTCTCACTTCTCTTGCTCGCTCGGTCGTTCTATCTTCGATCAGCGCTGCCGCTCGCCTCCTCTCGCCGCTGGCCGAAACTCACGCCGCCGCACGTCACAAGTCGGCCGCTGCGTGGGCCGCCGCCGCCGCCGCCGCGCGGCCGAGTCAACGAACTGCACGCAATTATCCGAGGAATGCCCGCCCCCGGCCGCGCGCCCGCTAACGGTGTCGCAGATCGGAGATCGGAGAGCGCGCCCGCCGCCTTCTTTTGTCCGGTCGGGGGCGGCGGGGCGTGTCCGATGCCCGGGTCGGGGCGGCGGGGGCGGAGGGAGTGGTCGTGGCGGCGGGAGTAGTCGGGTCGGCTGGGCGGGGCAGCGAGGTGGCGGGGGCAGTGAGGCGGCGGGTGTGGGGGCGCGGCGCCCCTCAAAGGGGGTGGGGGCGATGATAGCGGTGGGAGCGGCGACGGGGGCAACGGGGGCGGCGGGGGCGACGTGGCGGCCGGGGCAGCGAGGGTGACGGGGGCAGCGGGGTGGCTGAGGCGGCGTTTCAACAAGAACTGTGGGGACGTCGGGAGCTTCGGTGGCATCGGGGGCGGCGTCGGGGGCGTCGGGGGCGGCGTGGGCGGCGGGGACGGCGGGGGCGGCGGGGGCGGCGGGGGCGGCGGGGGGCGTGGGCGGCGGGGGCGACGGGGGCGGCGGGGGCGGCGGGGGCGATGTGCGAAGAAATGAATCCTGTCGAATGGTGGCGCTTGAGCGGAGGCGAAGGCATGGAAAAAGGAAGGGAAAAAAAAGATCAGGGCGTAGAAGGAGGTGACCAGCTGCGTTGGTGTGAGTAGAAGAAAGATCCAAGAGGTAGAAAACAGGAAATGAGAACAGGTCTTAACATTTCTACTGCCCCATAAGAAGTATACAAGGCACCTCATAAGTCCAGACCAGGATATTCTGATAATGATAGTTCAGTAAAAACTTAAATTCAAATCACTATGCTTTTTATGTCAGTATTGGTATTGCAGGTAGAGTTAAACATTTTCTTATGGACACAAATACAATGAGTAATAACAAGTCACAATATCAATTGTCTGAAATAGTTCAAGTTCGTTTGGTACTTAGCATTGACATGTTATTCCTGGTGTTGTCCCAAAAAACTATCGCGTTTTATATGTTATTTTTTGAAAGCAATGAGATTTTAAAGAGAAGACAATGGCGCAGCAAAAGCATTAGAAGTGTCGGGAACAATTAATGGATTGTAAAAGATGTGACAATATTGACTTCTGTCGAAAATATAAAGAATAGGTTTATACAATGGATGAAACATAAAAGTCTCCATGGAATGATATCAAATACCTATTTTGTTGACAAATAACTTGGGAATCTACATAGAAAGAAGAGAGACCGAAGAGAGAATTTTATAAATTTAAGACAACGAAGAGATTGAAGATATTATTAGAGGCGGTGAAACGGAAGAAGCGATGACGAAAATTCTTCCCAAAATGTCCTACGTTACACCCATCTCCATTTCTGTGCTTGTCACCCTTCCTGTTCCAACGATTCACATAACGAACTTGTGACAGATCCAATGGCACCGCCCTAAGTGCTTGACCTTAACAACATTGATAAACGTTGTTGGGTCTGCTGTACTTAGTGGGCGTGCGTCACTGGGTCTCGCGCCCTTCCACGCGACCAAACAGGTGTTACGCGAGTGGGACGTCGAATATAATCGCGTTGGCTCTGCCCGCTAGTTATAACGGCACGCTGCGATCAAATTCTCTATTAACCCGCTTCCCTATTCATGACACATAATCATTTCTTCGTGTGATTTTAATAGATTAGCTACCAGCAATCCCAACGCGTATCACATCTTAAGGCTACGTATTCCTACATACATCAGTAGGGGGATCACAGGCACAAAATAAATTTAAGGCCCCAGAGAACAGACGTGGGGAAATTTTCTTTTACAAGTCGAACGGAATGGCATAGATTTCCTGCAATTCCCTTTCCTCGAAACGTTCAAGAGTTTAGGAAATTAATTTAGGGTATTACTAAGTAAATGGGGGACTTAACGGAGAATAGTTGGTTATAGCGCGATGCGTAAGTAATATATTGTGAAGTGAGATGTCGTGCAGTGTAGAACTGAGAAATAAAGTAGGAAGTGATTAAAGGGTCATAGTGAAGTGACGTGACGTGAAGTGAAGTGAAGTGAAGTGAAGTGAAGTGAAGCGCAGTTGAACAAAAATTCAGAGTAGCTGCCACCGGGTTATGCCCATTTGCAGTTCAAATAAATTTATTTATCTTTAACATTTTTTATATTTTTGGTACAAAAAGAACTATTGAACTGTGTATCCGCATGTACTATTCTATATTAATGCAGTAATAAAGAACCTTTAAATTTTTTAAGGTCGCTCATAACTATTGGGTCATGTAGCGACAACTGTAATTGTTTACACTGGAGAACTGTAGGGAAGACACAACACTAAACGACAACACGAGAACACACAAACATCCATGCCCGATGCGGGATTCGAACCGAGGCAACTTCGCATCGAGGCAGCTGCGGCCCTACAGCCTTAGCGACCACGTCTATCCAGGCCGGAATAAAGAACTTTCTATTCTGAAAAAGCGTATATTTACCAACAGAGAATCACATTGAGTTTTAAAACCCGTGACTTGCATTCGGGGAACTGATATTTAAAGAAATTACAAGTTGAAATTTTACTGTGTAGAACAGCGATTTCATTATGTAAGAGTTGGAGACTTCAACGCGCGGTTACGCGTAAGGTCGCAGGATATTTGACGTTTTTATTACTGGTCTAGCCATTTCCTGCGGTTTTCCGTGTACGTAGTAGTCGATTTGAGTCAGTATTCAATTTTCCTCGTATACTATGTCGTTTTACATCAAGTCAATGTTTCAAATGAAGCTGTTTAACAGTGTATTAACGTTAATTATATATTATATCATCGTAAAAAGACGCCTACTTCCAAAAGGAGATGAGTGAAGGTATTTATCCCAAGGTTGTTACAAGTAGTACAAAGTAGTTACAAAAGGTCAGTGAAAGGCAAGATCGATGAAGGAAGGAGGAGGTTGTGTGAGCGAGATAAAGTTTACGGGCCAAAAATATTTATTGTTTTAATCATAGTAAACACGAACACATGATCTTATGTTACCTTGATTTACTGTAACTCATTCTTGTTCCTTACATAACTGATTTTCGTATTTCCTACTTTCCATATTTTATTTGGAGTTAATGGAGAATTCACTTATGGTATAAAATGACACCTGAGAAGATATATTAAGTGCGTCAAATGATCATGCATTGTTCACTTATTCATTGTCTACCTTGAGTTGTCTCTTTACGTTTTCTTTCTCTTGAAACATGAGATCCCATCACTGGATATCTAGACAATTAATTTTAACTCTCCTAACGCAACACTTCTTCAGTAAATTCTATGTAATATATAGTGCGCCAGGAAAGTATTTCCGCACCGAGTACAATCAGGGCCTCCCATTAAAAACTGCATTTACGCTGGTAGCAACCAGAAGCAGAAGGAGGAGAAGAAGAAGAAGATAAGAAGTAGAAGAAGTGAAAGAAGGAGAAGTGAAAGAAGGAGAAGGAGAAGAAGAAGAAGAAGAAGAAGAAGAAGAAGAAGGAGAAGAAGAAGAAAAGAAGAAGAAGAAGATACTATATCTATTACAATTCTGGTGAGCAGACAATTTCTGTTGCCAAGTCGCAGCTGGTGCTACCAACATAATTTCTGTTGCAAGCACTTTCATCAGCAAGGTGCCACTGCAGAGTGACTTTCATGGCACGCTATATTTGCCTAGCGTACGGAAGCTTGTTACTTTTGCATTCAAATGTCAGTCATTGATATTGCTTCAGAAAACATGCTCGCCTCCTTGAATCCCTTCTGGTGAGCGGTGTGTGTGTGTGTGTGTGGGGGGGTGTTGAGGCAGCCAGCCCCCGCGTCGCCGGCGTCCTACCGGAACAGCTGAGCGCTCGTTTGCGCGTTCGTTAGCTTCCGGAAGCGCGCGAGACGCCGCGAGTCACGCCTGCTGCTTGCCTCCTCTGCCGCCCCCGCCCCCGCCTCCGCCGCCGCTGGCGCCCTTGCGAAGGTGCCCGGGCGCCGCGCCGCCTGACGCCCCCCCCCCCCCCCCCCCGGCGATTACATCCCCACACGCCGCTGCAGGCAGAAGGGCGAAATGATTATGCCCGGGAAACACTTGTTTTATTTACAGTATCTCCTCCTTTTTTTCTTCATCTTCTTCTCCTTCTTTCACTTCTCCTCCTTCTCTTCCTCCTCCTCCTCCTCCTCCTCCTCCTCCTCCTCAAGCATTATAACTTTTTTTCCGTTTCCTCTCCTTTTTTGGTCCATCCATCTTCTCTTCGGTCTTCCTGTGTTCCTTTCTTGGATTATATTTTTTAATTTGTCATATATTTTATTTGACTTATACTGTTTTATTTATTTAATTACTAAATTGATTATTTGTTCATTGGAATTTTGAGGTCCTTGAATTGCTGAGGTCGTTGAAGGTCATGAGTGATGGCCCAATGAGAATATGAAAGTGATCATAATGATGAAGATGAAAGAAATTCTGGAAAGAGAGAAAGGGGAAAGGGAAAACCCTTACAAAACCTTCAGAGATCTCGCTTTGTCCGTCTCAAATTCAACATTGATTGGTCGAGAATGGAACCCGAGATCCAGGGGTGATGGGAGTGTGCGCTAGCCTTTACGAAAAGAGACTCACGTAAATGTAGTTTATTATTAATATATATCCTTATTATTTTCTTAACCTTGAATGCGCTGAGGTAAATAGTTTGTAAAGAAATTTTAACAGTTCAATATTAAGGTGTCTGGTTGCACTGCAGTATCCAGTAAGTCGAATACCTCGGACACACTCTTATCCTGTAACTAATTTACTAGAGAGGAACTGGATATTAAGGGAAGGATTCGTTGTCAGCGTTGATACATGACAGACATTTCGCTGTCCGGGAGACGCCACGACCTAGGGACTGTTGCCAAAGGTTTGGCCGCCATAATGCGTGTGTGTTTGTGCACGGGCTTACGATAAAGATGGAGACATCCTTACGTATCAAGTAATACGTACAAAGATGGAGATACCCTTATATCCGGCTGCGATTTGGATGGACGATCGACCAAAGCATCGGCTAATCAGGCAAAGAGCCCCCCTTGGCAGCGTGGAAGAAGGCACTGCCCATGATCGGACGCCAAGGAACTGCGCTCTGACGTGAGCAGGCGTCACGGTAAAATGAATTGTTCCAGGATTCGTAGAAACGCAGACCCTCGGCGGCATTGAAGTTTTGGGAATATTTAACGATTATTTTACATAGCCTCGTTTACCCTCCACGGGCCTCAGCGGTCTTCCGAGATCACGTGGCGCGAGTTGTCAAAAATCTGGGGACCGGTGAAGGAATCGGTACTCGTATGACGGCCGAAGCGTTAGCGACTTATACAGCAACTTTTCTTGAACGATGGATTGAAGAAATGCTGGTAGAGTAGGGGTATTTGTTACGAAATCGGCCACTAGGTTTTATGAAGCAATGCACATCTCTGGAGAATCAGTCTTGGCTTCGCAACTTTCTCAATAATTTGGGTTCTAACATTCTGAGGAGTTTGAGGTATCTCTTGTGATAGATCTTACCCTGAATCGGTCATTTCTGTAGATTTTTTGAGAAAATAACGCATAGAAGTTTTCGCCTTCAAAAGAAAATTGTTTTTATTTCGCGCCAGTGAAGATGTGTTTGGAATGTTGTCATCAGTGCTCGTTGCGAGCTTTTGCGTTCAACTGTTTATTGTGCCAGAGAGGGGGTAGCAAGGTCATCGCTGAAGAAAAGTTGCGCGAGTAATTCCCAGGACGCGGCGCCTCCCGGGCTGCCAAATACCCTCTGACTCGGCCGTGCAAGCCTGTACTTGCAGAATATATGCGAAGGGAATGCGCACCATACCACAACGCAACTAACACCCATACGCGCGATTCGAACCCTACAGCCTTTGTGCAACGAGTTCTTGGGTGGAATGGTGCAAGCCCAGCACTACAAAGTGGAAGGGCAATGTGTGTGTGTGTGTGTGTAAAAAGGAGAAGCAAATAAGCGAAATGACGCTTTTTTTATTTGCTTAGAGATGTTTATGTATTATTAACGAGTTAAGAAGAAAATAAATGAAGTTATTCACAATGTAAAATGTGTTTAAATTCAGAGAAGGAAGGCAGAAATGACACGTTAATATCTCTGTGAAAATGAAAGCTAGTTCAGTTTACTGCTTGTTGTTAAGTATGTGCTGCTGTATCCAATTCACAGAAAAATTGTTCGTGAAAGAATCTACTCGAAGTTAGTAATGAGTTTTTTGCGCCCTTTTTCAGTACTTAAACTATTTCCTTCGGCTTCTGAACACTAATTGTATGGCACATGTTTAAAAGCCTTTCGTTTCAGTGGTGCCAATTGCGAATACGGCGAAAGTTACTTGTAACATACAAGGAAACATTTTCATAACGGCTCAGATTTTGCGACTAATGAATGATCATTTATAGGTGTTATGGCACTTTTCTTTGAAAATGAGTTCGTGAAAATACCAAATTCTCCATTTCTAGAAATTTAAGACATCAACACTTTATTCTATATTCGCTTTCAAACATTAATAGGAGCTAAGTGACAATAAAATAGTGCGATTTCTTGACGAAATAATTTCACAGCTATTATTATAAATGCCTCTCCATTTCGTAAAATTCGGCGATGAGACAACACGATTTATTAGAAAAGTATTCACGGTATTGCCAGGGTTCTCCGTGACAAGCCGCGTTTCTGCCGTGGTGGCTGCCGTTTCAGCGAACATGTTGTGGCCTTCCTCAGGCCCGTTGCCCACTTCCTCAGAGCGAGGAAGGCCACAGCATATTGGCCGAAACGGCAGAGAAGCGGCTCGTCACGGTTAAACCAGGCAATGCAAACTCCGACCGCTGAAGCCTGTGTGCACAACTTTTATAAACACTTTTTTTAATTTTGTGTTTTTATAATTCATTAATACTTCTTCTAGATTCGTCTTCAATAAACGAGACTGAAATACCGTTCCACATCTACAGCGAGCCGTCTTGAAATATTTTAGGAAATGTACTAACCGTGCTATTAAATCCATACCAACAGATAAATTACGATAATATCTTGATATTTCGACATTGAAGAAGATAAAATGGGAGTTATTTGATATTTAGAACAATAGAAATTTCAAATGTTGAATACTGTATGCTGAAACCCAATGAAAATTCGGAATATCAAAGAATTTGAGATTGGCTACTCAAGGTATTAAGTTTTCACTGCGTTTCACTAAATTAATAAACGATAATATTTATATTAAACATTTCTTAAAATATTAGAAATTCTAGAATGTGGTTATGAAAAAAATTCGTCACATTTTCATGCGGTGCCTGAGGGCTCAAGAGGTAGAAAAGTATGCCCCCCTCAGGCATGAAGCGAGAGTTTGCCCTGCTCGCAGACGTAGTTCATTTTGAGCTGATCATCAAATAAGCCCATCAATAGGGAATCATAATCAACACAAATGTCGCTGGATGTGCACCGGATGATGCTACTGAGCCAGCGCAGCGTGTTGTCCGTCGTAGAGCGAGCTCGATTGATTGGTTGATTGGTAATATTTCCGGGCGCGTCAACTGCTAAGGTCATTATTCCCTAACGTGTAGTACACGCTTTTTGCTGAGGAGGTGGCGATGATCTTTCCCCACTGGATGGAGGGATCCGGCGTCGATGTACCGTCGGTTAGCGGGAGGTTTACTCAACCAGGTATCTCCCACCAGCGGGGCACCGCCCAGCCGGGATAAGCTTTAATCTCCCGACCGGTCTCCCGGCGTGTGCGGTAGTGCAGTGCATGGCGATCTTGGAGCTCCCACGTGGATGCCCCAGTTAGAGCCCTCCCTGCCGGCGCTCCGCTCCGCGCCGTCCCGCCCCGCTCCTGCCACGCGCCCCAGGTCCCGCCACGCACCGTCACGCCTGACCACGCTCTGACAAGCCCCGCCCCGCCCCCTCCATGCTACGCACCGCCCTCGCCCCGCCCCGCCCCGTTCCCGCCTCGTCTCGTCTCACTCCGTCCCCCCGCCCCTCCACTCCTGCGCTCCGCGCCGCCCCGCCACGCCCCTTCCCCGTCCCGCCCGCACCCCACCCTTCGTCCCGCCTCACCCCGCGTCGTCATGCATCGCTCTGCCCCCCGCCCTGTCCCGCCTCGCCCCGCCCCGCCCCACCGCGGTCCGCGCCACCTGAATCATCCCCGCCTCGCCACGCCACGCCCCGTCCCGTCCTCTCGCCTCGCCACGCCCCGACCCGTCCTCTCGCCCCTCTCCTCCCCCTTCTGTGCTCCACGCCGCACCCCTTCATCGCCCCCGCCCTGCCCACACCTTTACCCCGCCACGCCACGTTCTGAACCCCCGCCCCTCCCCACCCCTCCTGCGCTCCGCGCCGCCACACCGTGCCCCATCCCCGCCTCGCCCACACCCCACCCCCTTCGCCCCGCCCCATCCCGCGTCGCCACGCCTCACCCTGGTGTCCGCTCCGTCCCGTCCCGCCCCGCCTCTCCCTACCCCGCATCGCTCCTCCCCACCCCGCCCCGCCCTCCCCCGCCCCGCCCGCTCGCGCGCCCGCGAAAAACGGGATTCCGCGCGGCGGCGCAGCGCCTGCTAACCTCGTTCCGGCGGCAAAGAGGCGAAGTGCGCCGCGAGGCCGCGCGTTTGAATTCCGTCCAGGGCGCGCTCTGGAAGGCTCACCTTATTTACGGCCTGGCCTTGGACTTGGCGACCGCCCAAAGCGCGCGAGCGCGCACCAGGGGCGGCGCCGCCACTTTCCACGACTTTCTTCAAGGCTTACGTCGCCCGCGCGGCGCCGGCCGGTCGGCGGCCAACGCTTGGGCTTCCATTCGTTGCGCCCAATTTGGTTTAGGAAACGAAACGCGAGTGCTATTACTCACCATTGCGGTGATCATGCGCTGATGTGCTTCAGGAAAGGTAGGTATACAAACAGCGTCTCACCTGCAAAATAAAAGGTAACATATAAATGGATTTCACTTTACCAACGTACAGAGGGAAAACGAATGATATAAATATTTTGAAGTTAATATAAGCCACAACGTGCATTATACTTTTTGAAATAAAATATGAACAAATTTAATATTTAGAGGTTACGCATAACTACAATCATGAATATCTGATAAACTTCTAATGTATTGATTTAAATTTGAAGGTACTTAGCAACGTCAATGACATTAAAGAAACAAGTCCACTTGTATTGTATTTCTTCCAAAGGAAAATAAAAAGAAAAAATTAAAGCTCTTTCAAATAAAAAATCGTACTTTCGAACGTGAAACCATTAAAAATAAAAACGTATTCATGTATGAAACGTGACTTGAAAAAATATTAACAGATATATGAGAAAACAAACTAAGCAATAAATTCTTTTCCTATTTATAAATTCCTGAAGAACCAGTGTATTATTATTTCGACAGAAAAAATAATTGCCACCTACTGCAGAATATAAAATGTTTAGCAAAGCAATTAAGGGAAACCATGTCTACCTCAGTTACAAAGCAATTCGTTTCTTTAGTAGTGCACGTGCCTACGTCGACCATCACTGACACGTTATGTAGACCGAAAGGTCCTTGGTTGGTTCAATTCCCTGCGGACTTGTATTTCTCTTTTCAGCTGGATAACCCGATCGAAGTAACTGTTTAAATCACAGCGACATTTATAAATAGCATTCTGACTCCCTATTTTTCGACTAAATTGTTTAAAGAGATACCGGAATGTTCATTTTTAATCAGTGACCGTATTTGATTTTTTCTTTTATATTCGTGTCACGGTTTTTAGTCGCATTCTTGAGGAGAGGCTGATATACTACTTCATGAAAACGCTTCCTTAAAACTTCGCCAGGATTCTTTCAATACCCTGAAAGAAAATCGGAGATTTTGCCAATAGCGCAATAGCATATGAAGAGTAAGTAAAAAGAAAAATACAATCAAACTCAAATAAGAAAATTAATATTTTATTTGAAAACCAAAGTATTGCAAAAAAACCACAGATTATATATTCAAAAATATAGCACTGACTATCATTGAATTTCTTTCTCCAAAAAGTTGTAAAATAATTTGTGAAATGAATACACCTAAGAGTTTTTCGTTTTCATATTACTTTCATGGTGCTATTTTACAGTAGTGGAGCCCTCAAGTCTTAAAAGCAAAGGAGGAAGGAAGAAAATCTAGAAATATTCATTTGTGGAACCTTTATTAACCTAACCTAGATGTACTATGACACTAAATGATTACCAGTTAATTACAAAACCAAAGTACAGATTAAAATTAAGATTAAAGTGAATGCAAGACTGTTTTGCATTTTAACCACTGCGTGTCAACGTACACAGCAAAACTACGAAATGACCTCCTTAAGTGAAGGCTGCGAACCTGTCTGCCAAGCCCCGACATCTCTGCTCCCGTCGATAAAAAGGAACGCGGCGCGGCTTCGAATGTCGCCTCCGCCAGGGCGCGCTGCCCTGCTCGCCCGGGGCAGCAGCCGGAGCAGGAGACCGCGAAGTCGAACCTCGGCGGAGGAGCTGCTGCTGATAGGCATCGGGCAGCGGAGCGGCACGCCGGAGGTGATGGAGGCGGTGGAGGCGGTCGAGGCGGCGGGGGTACGGAGGCGGTGGTAGAGGCAGCGGCGGGGGCGGAGGCGGCGGCAGGGGTGGAAGCGGCGGCGGGGGTGGAGGCGGCGGCGGGGGCGGAGGAGGCGGCGGGGGCGGAGGCGGCGGGGGCGGAGGAGGCGGCGGGGGCGGAGACGGCGGCGGGGGCGGCGACAGAGGCGGCGACAGCCCAGGCGAGAAACAGACATTGCAGGCGCAAGCAATAGACCAATCAGTACGTATATATACCACGTACGTTAATATACAGTCACGCCAAAGCATGGCAAAGTACTGCGCAAAGCACGGCAAAGCACGACAAGCTGCCACGCGGTGCACTAGGAACGCCGCCCGCAGCGGGCAGCCGGGAACCTGACTAACTGGTCCGCGCGTTTCGGGCTCGGACAGCCAGAGCCAGTCGCCCCCTACGCCGCGCCGCGCCGCGCCGAGGCGTGTTTGTTTGCGCAACACGCGCCGCGTTAATCACTTCCGACCGCGACATTCGAAGCACGCTTACCAAGGATATTATGGCACTCGATCGAACCGCTGCCAAAACGTTTCTGAGGATATCAAGGTGTCGGCGGTGGACACTGATTCTGTCGAGGTGATGTGTTTCGTCAATGTACACTCCCAACGGTAAATCATCAATACAATATTGATGAAAATTGACAATTGAAATTAAAAAAAATGTAATGCAGGATAAGGAAAAAGTTGTCAAATAAGCTGAGAAGTTAGACTTTGGGATTGTGCTAAGAACTCAGATTGGACACCAAAATCCACAAAAAAAAGATAATAAGATATATAAGAAGAGGAATAGAAACAATTGGAAAACATGGAGATCAAATGACTTATTAGTTATATTATTTGTAAATTTATCATTCACAACGTCGAAGAGTTCTATGATCCAGATGGTGATATAGAATCCGGTTAAATGTATTCAGAATAGTATGCAACAATTTTAAAATTACTAAACATTGTATTTAATTAAAACATGAGTATGATGATTAATGATAATTTATTACAAACAACTTTTAAAACTATTACTCTTTGCTCCGAATACTTTTCTTCATGTGTGCACTTCCGGCCTTTTAATGTCCTTTTTACTCTAATTTGTCTACTTGTTTTCTCCTAAGTTACACGTCATTTTAACCTCTTTCCCGTGGAGGTCATCGTCGCCATCTTCACGGAGTGCTCCCCTGAGCAACCCCCTTCGCGGCGTCGCGGGTTTCCTGCTACGCGGGGGAGGGGTGGGGGGAGGGGTGGGGGGAGGGGGAGGGGCGGGGTGGGCGAGGGGAGGGGGCGCTGGCGACGGAACCAGGAAGTGCAGCAGCGCAGTGGATTCTGCCGGGATCTTTCTGGACTCGAGCGCCCGATAACGGCGCATGGCGGGCGGGCGGGCGGGCGGCGCGCCG